>SJYV01016743.1:165648-253683 GCA_006410875.1 Neotragus pygmaeus | reverse complement strand
TGGGGGTAACGGGGATGTGGGGTGAGGGCTGGGGCCGCAGTCAGTGTGCCTGGGATCTGAGGCCCAGGCCCTTGTGCCTGGGCCTTGTGCTTGCCTTTCCACCTTGCTGATCCCTGGTTCTTTCCTCCTCCTCCTCCTCCGGGCCCTACCACCACCCCTTTCTCTCAGCCTGGTCTGTGCCTCCCTGAACCTCCTCTGGAATGGCAAGCAGTCTGACAGCTTCTCCCTGGTTTCCGAGGGTTTTGGCAGGAAAGGGTCGAGAGGCTGAGCAGGAGTCTGTGGTTCACGGGGAGGCTCACCACCCCTTCTGGTCCTGCCAGGGCACACAGCCCAGGGGGCAGGGGGAAGCGAGGACAGCAGTTTCTCCTGACCACACCCTGGTTAGCGCTAGCCACGAGGGAGGTTGGTGAGATGGTTGTCAAGCAGCAAGGCGGGGGCTGGAGCCAGCCAGGGCTGCTTGAGCTGCTGCTTCTGGCAAAGTGTGGGCAGCTGTGGCCGTGAGGTTGCTGAACGGAAGAAGAGATGGGCTAAGTTGCTCTGGCTCGCCCAGCCCCTGGCCCATAGACTCTGTCTTTGGGACTAGGCCTCGCCTTCTTGCTGCTGAGGAGCCCACTGTGTCCACAGCAGGGAGTGCTGGTGCAGAGGCCTAGGGGGTCCTTGCCCTGGTCCCCTGATTGGGGAGCCTGTTCCTGCCTTCCACCAGTCTCAGGCCATGGGCCCCTTCTTGGCAAGGACCGTGGCCTGTGTATAAACTTGAGCACGGAGCCGTGCCCCCTGCCCCCCGCCTCCGGGGATTCTCTTCCTCTGTTTTGTAAGGACAAGGTGTGACAAACCTATTTTAAACAATTAGGAACATGTTTGTTTGTGGTTTTTTAACGCATTTCTGAAATACTGGTAGACAGGGTCCAAAGGAATGTGTGTATATCCAGGGCATCTTCTCCCCTACTCCTCTGCCAGCCCCCCACCCCCTACCCCGAGGAGCTTCAGGAACCTGGGGAGACTGTTTGTATGGGGGCCAGGATTCTTACAACCCTGAGCATCGAGCAGCATCTGCTGTCGAGCTAATCACTGCTGTCTGCTGTTGGCAGAGTTGAAACCGCAGGCGCTGGCGGGCGCGGTGCCCTGCCTCTCAGCCTACATCCTCTACATGTGCATCCGGCACGCAGACTACGTGAACGACGACCTCAAGGTGCACTCCCTGCTGACCTCCACCATCAACGGCATCAAGAAAGTCCTCAAGGTCAGTGTCCAGGCCCCAGGTGTTAGTCTTGTGGGGAGCTGGGTGAACACAGCAGCTCACTGATGCCTCAGTTGCAAGTTCCCCAGAATCTCCAGCTCTGAAGGGAAATGCCTCCTGATCTCTAGACAAACAGGACCCCCGGGATGTTTCACTGCATGCTCCCCAGCAGCCCCTGTGCTGGACCCCGGCCAGTGAAGAACCTGCCAGGCCATCTGGCCCCGTGCTCAGGACAGAGCCCAGGGCTGCTGGAGTCAGGCTCATCTGTCTCCCTTGGCCTCATCGTAGGAACACTTTCTGTTTTGCTCCTGACCTTGGGGTCCAGCTTTATCTAGAACTCACCTGTTCATGGTTGGCCCTCTCATGCTCTGCCTTCAGCCCAGTGACCTAGTACTATACAGCCCAGTTGCACCCCAGTTTTCTCCAGTGAGACTCCTAAGTGGCCCCAGACCCCACCTACTCCCCGCTGGGTGTGTACCACTGATCACGGGCCTCCAGGCAGGGTCGTGCGTCCTCCCCAGGGCTGGAGGAGCAAGAAGGCAGCCTTGCAGGGAGGGCTTTCTTCCGTGTGCCCGTGAAGAGTAAAGGTCGGCAGGCCTAGCTCGGGCCTCCTGGATAAGAGAAGGCAAGGTGGACGCGTCAGGACAGATGGGAACTACCTCTTCATACCCAGGCACATCTTCTTTTCGCAGAAGCACAATGAGGACTTTGAGATGACGTCCTTCTGGTTGTCCAATACCTGCCGCCTCCTGCACTGCTTGAAGCAGTACAGCGGGGATGAGGTGAGTGTGAGATGAACCCAGGCCCCTGGAGGGCACAGACGCCACCAAGGTGCCCTGTGTTCTTCAGCAGTTAGGTCCTCATTTCCTTGGGTGCAGCAAAATGTGTTCCACCTCAGAGCACCTCAGACCTCAGGTCAGAACAGGGGCAGGGCGGAGAGGTGTCGGTCCTGAAGGCATCTCTGTTTTGTCCACATGTCATCCTGAGCTGCTTCGTGTCCCCTGAGGAGAGGGCGTGCAGTCTCTGGGCACCTCTGGGACCTCAGATTCTGCTCACTGAAGCAGGAATAAGGCAGGCCTCGATGATCCTGAGGGCCTCTGGAATGAATGGGAAGATTTGTGGGTAAATGTTTATATAACCCATCCATCATCTGAAAGCCCCTCAGGAACCTCCCTGAAAACCCTGTGAACTTAATTTTCTGAAGCAGCCCTAGAAGGGCCCCGTTTCTGGGAGCGTGGCAGAAAGCTCAGTGGTTTGGCGGGTCAGGCTGTCTCTGAAGCCAACCAGTTATTTGTCTGTTCCAAGACAGAGATGGTCTAAGAGAAGAGGTAAGGTGTAACTGAACTACAGATGTGCAAACTGACCCTGAAACCCAGCTTTGTGCTTCTCATCAAATTCAATCCCTTGATCTGAGGCCCCAGCTCACCCCACCACTTATTAATGTTCTGCTCTGGAGCTCTTGGGTCCAGCTTTTTCTAGAAGTCACCATTCCCACTGTTGATCCTTGAAAAAACTTTTCCTATGCTTTGCCTTCAGCCCAATGACCTAGTAACACACAGCTCAGTCTCACCCCCATTTCTCTGATGAGGCTTTGTGCCCATATGCCACTCACACCTAACGCCCTGCAGGCCTTCTCAGCTTGCCTCCTCCCTTTCCTTTCACAATTTCAGTCTCTACACTCCCCAGGCTAAGACACAGTGTAACTCAGTAAGGTGCAACAAAAAGCTTTTTTCCATCTTTTGTGCCTGAACAAGTTTTCACAGACTGTTCTCTCTGGGATAATAGAAGAGCATGCCATGCCAGGCAGTCTCACCACCCTCAATGGGACTTGACTCGCATCTCTATCCTAGAATCTGAACTTCATCTCATCACCTGTTTTTATTATGCAAGGGAGTGGGTTAAATGTTAAAGAAATAGTGTGTTTATTATTGGAAGAAATGGGGCTCATTTCAAACCAGATATCCTCTATTCCCTAACCCTAACATTATACCCAAGCTTTTCCTTTAAGCAGAAAACTGTATTTAAGGTTATCTTCCTGAAAGTCACCACTTGACCTAATGCTGCCTGTACTCTGCATTGTACGGGGCTCAGGAGGACCCAGAATTCTGTTACATTGGGCTACTCTTGCATATGCTTATATTCCCAGGGACAAGCCTTGAACCACAGTGTAACCCAATCTGCAGAGCCTAGACAACAATTATCTTGTTATCCCCTCTTCTGCCTGCTTTTGTTTTCTTTAAGAATTGCTTTGTGATCTGACATAGTACGAAAGGTATTGCTAGAGACAGTTACCCTTTTGAAAACACTGACTTTTTGGCTGCTCTTGATTGCTTTTGGCTTGAATACAGAGATATTGTTCACATGAATTCTTCTGATATTAGCAGCTCTCTCAACTTGCATATTCCTTCATCTAGTTAACAGGGAAAGCTCAGAAGACATGGTGCTATAACTGCAGAATCATCTTGGTTCATCCATTAATTCTGATACTCAATGATAGGCTCTACATAAAATTTCTCATTGTAAAACCATACACTCTGAACCAGGTACTTCTTCAGGGACTTGTGTATAGTCTTAATATTTTAGGGTAACCTGGTATATTGGGACAAGAACTGGGTTAAGATGCAGGAAGCATGGATCCCTCTTTCCTGGGACCTGCTGCCAACCTGCACTTTGCTGCCTCAGGGAGACTTCAGGGATTTGGACAAAATGATCACAGCCTTTTGATTAAGCAGTTTTCCGAGTCCTCTGTCATGCTGTTTTGAGTCTGCCTTCAAATTTAAGAGCTATCCTTGAGAACTGGAAGAACTGACAGGGTCTTATAGGACCTCACCTGAGCAGACAGAACCCGAGTGGTCTCCCCACAGGATACCCCGGAAGTGATTGGAGGCCCAGAGGTCTTCCTGTGCCTGGCACTCAGCACAGCGCCCATCTCCCTCTGCAGGGCTTCATGACTCAGAACACTGCAAAGCAGAACGAGCACTGTCTTAAGAACTTTGACCTCACTGAATACCGCCAGGTGCTGAGCGATCTTTCCATTCAGATCTACCAGCAGCTCATTAAAATCGCCGAGGGCCTCTTGCAGCCTATGATAGGTAAGCTGGCACCGGAGATCTCCAGCGCTCATCGTGGGGTCTGACGTGAGGGTAAGCGCTTCCTCCGTTTAGGGAACCGGCTATCTTAGGACAGCCCCCAGAAAGCCCAGGCTCTTCCCAGAAAAGGCAGCTAAGGAGATATATGCCATCTACTCAAAAAGAGTCATGAAAATTTCAACACCAGCCCATCAAAGGATGTGATGCTTGGGTAGTGAGAATATAGATCACTTGCCCTCTATCTCCTTTTTCTTTAACATACTGTATTATTTTTTCCCCAAACTAATTTCCATAGGTACTAAATATAAATTCAGAAAATGTAAATGCATACACAGTGAAAAGATAGAATACTCTTACCCATGTATGTGCTTTATTCATGGAAAAGGGAAAGAATTATGTTCATATAAATGAACACAGTAGTAAACACTCATGCAATAAATATTTATTGAACATTCTGTCCAAAGCAGGACACCTGGGCACTTGACATTATATCAGAATTGAAAAATAAGAGCAATTATTTTTTATGTTAAAAGTAACACACATGTGCATCACTCACTGTGCTCCTTAAAGGCTCTCCTGAAGCATGTGGACCGTGTTTTCCCCAAGTTCTGACAGCATAAGTAGGTTGTAAGTGAATGCCAAGTAGGACAGGGTCCCACATGCCATCCAGAAATATATCCCTTGGGATAAGATTCATTCCAAATCCTTCTTCTTGTCTGAGAATCTTCCTAGGAGGAACTAGTTTATTCTCACCAGACATAGGGAGAACTGGGGATATTTCATGACTCAGACAAGGTGATAGTTAATCGCATCAGTTGTAGAATTGCACAGACCTGGGTTCAAAGTCTGGCCCTGCCACTACCTGGTAGGGCGACCTTAGGCAAATTATATAATGCTTCAATTTCCTCACTAGGAAATGGGTTGTTGGAAGATTAAAAGGAATACTGGATGAAAAGCGCCTGACAGGTAGTTAAGTGCTGTGCATTAACTATGACAGACCAACTCATCTAAGATTTACATGGTCAGGGAGTGATGGAGAAGAGCTGTTTGAACAATTGCTGGATGATCTAAGAGTCCAGGCCCAGGTCAGTGGCCAGGCCACGACTACACCCACGTTGCTCAATTTTCAAATTTTGGTCGCACAGCATAGAAGCCAGTACAGAATTGAGTTGGTTTTATCTTTTACCTATGTCCCATCACCAATAAATTTAAGCGAAGGTTTAGTCGAAGATTTCTCTGTGGAAAACTTACTCGGTTGTAGTTGCTGCTGCTGCTGCTAAGTTGCTTCAGTCATGTCCAACTCTGTGTGACCCCATTGACTGCAGCCCACCAGGCTCAACCGTCCCTGGGATTCTCCAGGCAAGAACACTGGAGTGGGTTGCCATTTCCTTCTCCAATGCATGAAAGTGAAAAGTGAAAGTAAAGTCACTCAGTCATGTCTGACTCTTAGCGACCCCATGGACTGCGGCCCACCAGGCTCCTCCATCCATGGGATTTTCCAGGCAAGAGTACTGGAGTGGGGTGCCTTTGCCTTCTCCAACTCGGTTGTAGAGATCAGCCTATTAGAAATCGCATGCCAAATGCTCTAAGTTCCTGAGCGTCACCTCTGGGCAGGATCACAGCCAAAGCTCTGTGTGATCCGAGTGACCCAAAAGGAAATCTAATTTGGGAACATCCGTTGCTCTAATTGCGCTTCGCTTTCAGTGTCGGCCATGTTGGAGAACGAGAGCATCCAAGGTCTGTCTGGGGTGAAGCCCACAGGCTACCGGAAGCGCACCTCCAGCATGCCGGAAGGAGACAACTCATACTGCCTGGAAGCCATCATCCGCCAGATGAACTCCTTCCACACGGTCATGTGCAACCAGGGCCTGGACCCCGAGATCATTCTGCAGGTGTTCAGACAGCTCTTCTACATGATCAACGCAGTGACGCTCAACAATCTGCTTCTGCGGAAGGACGTCTGCTCCTGGAGCACAGGCATGCAGCTCAGGTAGGCGAGCGCACCTCAGCCCACCCCTAGGAAAGGGGACACCCCACACGCCAGCTGCACTCACACACGGGGGACATTTGTTTCTTAAAAGTGACAGCCAAATCCAAGTGGCCGTCCTTGTCACAGGCAGTGTGTGACTCAGATCCATCACTTTTTAATTTGTTGATGAAATTCATCACATACCGAGGAGGTGAGCTTGGTAAACAAATCAGTTCAAAGTGCAAACATCTGCAGACTTTATAAAGGTTGTAAATATGATTTGGCTAGGTTTGAGAGAAAAATCAATGATTTAAGAGGCATGATGGCTCACCGGAGTACAAATATGTTTGCAAATGTTAAATGTAAGTTGTTTGAATTCAGTATAGTTAATGCCTTTCCCCCCCATTAACTTAGTACAGACACTTTAGGCACTTCATCTTGGCTTGGTTTTAAGCACCCCACTCATTCCACAAACAGTTACTGAGTGCCACGTGCTTGTCATGCTCTCGCCCACATGAGAGAATCGAGAGGAGGAGAGTGATAACACTAGTGGCAGCTGGGCTGCAGAAGAAAGCCGCAAGGTGAGCTCATCCCTGTGAAGCAAGAGGACAGGCATCACAGGGCGCTCTCTTCCTGTGTCTAAGGTACAACATTAGTCAGCTGGAGGAGTGGCTTCGGGGAAGAAACCTGCACCAGAGCGGAGCTGTTGAGACAATGGAACCCCTGATTCAGGCTGCCCAGCTCCTACAGTTAAAGAAGAAAAGCCCTGAGGATGCTGAGGCCATCTGCTCCCTGTGCACCGCCCTCAGCACCCAGCAGGTACGGTCACTGCCAGCCAAAGGGACTCAGGGCCAGGCCAGCTTCCATTCCAAGTCAAAGGTTGTTTTCAAAGTGCTCTGGGCATTTTTCTGTCCCCGGTGATACAGTCCTGAAAGTTCAGTCCGCTGAATGTTCCTGCATGAACTAAAGATACTTTGATCTGCCAGTAACCCTCTGATCTGTCTTATTTACTTAGAAAGATCAGGTAGTCAATCCCACAAAGCATCAAGCTTAGGCACAAAGGTTTTTAAATGCTTACAGTGAGTTCTGGAATGTCTTTCACCCCAAAATTTAAATTTCTTTCAGAAATTGGCAGCAGCAGCTGGCATTTGGCATTAAATTATTTCCTTTACAACTATAATTCCATTACATTCATATTTTCACTTAGACTTCATATGTGTTATTTTATTTTATTTTTAAATATTTTTTTATTTGGCTGCACTAGATCTTAGTTTCAGCATGCAGGATCTTCAATTTTTTTTAAGTGGTGACATGAGGGATCTTTAGTTGTGGCGTTCGAACTCCTATTTGCAGCATGTGGGAACTACTGGTTTCCTGACTAAGGATAGAACCCAGGCCTCCTGCATGTGGAGTGTAAAGTCTTAGTCACTGGACCACCAGGAAAGTCCCTACATTATTTTAAATAAAGTCAGTATGCATCTGACTTTAAATTTTCTTTCCTTTTACCCCCAGAAGTTGTATTTATACTGGGTCTCAGTTGCAGAGATAATTTGTTGTTGCCATTCAGTCGCTAAGTCATGTCCAACTCTTTGCGTCCATATGGACTGCAGCACACCAGGCTCCCCTGCCCTCTACTCTCTCCCAGAGTTTGCTCAAGTTCATGTCCATTGACTAGGTGATGCTATCTATTTCATCCTCTACCACCCCCTCTTCTTTTGCCTTCAAGAAGTACTATGTCTGTCAAAAGATAAATCCTGTCCACGCATAGGTGCCCTTGCCCTCCATCATGAATGTGCCTGTTTAGAAATGGGCCCACCACAAGGAACGGGTGCAAAATGAGACCAGCATGAGGAAATCGGGATTTTCCACTTTAAATCATGCACCTTCTCTCTGCCCAGCACCTAAAGAACAGGATCCAAATTCACTGTTGCAAGTAAACATACATTTCCCTACTACCTCCATTAGATATTCAGAGATGAAATACCAAGCTCTTAAGAAAGCTGCTTCCTTCTATACGTGTTTATTGAAAGTTTTGAAACTTAAAATTTTGCTTTCATAAGTTTATTCTTAGAATGTACCTGGCACCACTTTGCCACTGGGCAGGCCACTTTCCCTACACAAAGAATTACCTTCTGTTTAGATAGGGGGAAAACTTGCTCTTTAGTAAGTGATTTTTGGGGGGTGGTGAGAGGTAGGAAAGTGCTGTTAAGACCTATGTTATAAAAGGTAAGATACCCAGAACTCTTTTAATGAAACCTTTAAATGGCTAGTAGATAAGGTGCTAAAGAATTCAGGCCAACAGTTTCCTAAAATCCTCATTAATTCATAAATCATAGAGCATGGGGGAGGGTTGGGCAGATATATAGGAGAAAGGAATCGGTAAGAGAGCTCAGATCTCCCAGGCAGAGCTTTGGGACCCTAATTTACTAAATGTGGATGCCTCGATGTCAGTCCAGCTGCACCTGAATTGTGGGTCTTGCCCACAGAGAAGTGTTCTCTGGTACCAGTGTCATATTCTTTAAGATTCAAAAGTGATTTTAGGTTAATTTAGCTCTGTGCTAAACTTTTGTTTTTATTCCAACAGATTGTCAAAATTTTGAACCTTTATACTCCTCTGAATGAATTTGAAGAACGGGTGACAGTGGCCTTTATACGAACAATCCAGGTGAGTTTTAAAATAGTAATCAATTTTATAAAGTCCTAGGATAAAACACAGAGAAGGCAATGGCACCCCATTCCAGTACTCTTGCCTGGAGAATCCCAGGGACAGGGGAGCCTGGTGAGCTGCCATCTATGCAGTCTCACAGAGTTGGGCACGACTGAAGTGACTTATAGCAGCAGCAGCAGCAGCATAAAACAAATAAAAGAATTGGTAGTTTATAGTTTAACCTAGCTTCTCTTTTATTAGTAAAATACTGCTTCCATTATATTCTAGAAGACCTTACATTCTTAGGTGTTCTCTTTTGGTAAATAATTTACCATATATACAAAGAGACTGAGCTTTAATAATCTTTGCCTCTTGGATTTTACATTGTTTAAGTATTATTTCATTGACCACTGTGTGTGTGTGTGACTCAGTCATGTCTGACTCTTGGTGTGTGTGTGTGTGTGTGTGTGTGTGTGTGTGTGTGACTCAGTCATGTCTGACTCTTGGTGTGTGTGTGTGCGCGTGTGTGTGTTAGTCACTCAGTCATGTCTGACTCTTGGTGACCCCATGACTCTTGGTGTGTGTGTGTGTGTGTGCGCGCGCGCGTGTGTCACTCAGTCATGTCTGACTCTTGGTGTGTGTGTGTGTGTGTGTGTGCGTGTGTGTGTTAGTCACTCAGTCATGTCTGACTCTTGGTGACCCCATGAACTATAGCCCACCAGGCTTCTCTGTCCATGGGATTCTCCAGGCAAGAATACTGGAGTGGGTTGCCATTCCCTACTCCATGGGATCTTTCCAACCCAGGGATCCACCCCTGGTCTTCTGCATTATAGTTAGATTCTTTACCATCTGAGCCACCATGGAAGCCCCAATTTACCACTAGCAAGTTGCTAAACTATAACACAAAGTGGAATTAGAAAGGAAGCAGAATGTCAACCTTACCCATAAATGAAACTAAGAAATACTGTTTTTTGTTTTGTTTTTAATGTTTGTTTATTTGGCTTCATTGGGTCTTAGTTCAGCATGCAGGATCTTTGTTGTGTCATTCAGGATCTTTCCTTGCAGCTTATGAACTCTCTGGTTTCGGTTTGTGGGCTTAGTTGCTCTGTGGCATGTGGGATCTTAGTTCCCTGACCAGGGATCAAACCTGCATCCCCAGCATTGCAATGCAGATTCTTACCCACTGGACCACCCGGGAAGTCCTAAGAAATACTGTTTTAAGAAAAACAAAAACCAAAAAAAAGAGCTCTTAAATCTTGACTCTTACAATATTTAAGCAACTTACAATATTTACCCTTAGGAACATTCTTGAAAGCAAGCATATTAAGGGAAATGATTATTTAAATCTGTCTTAGAAGAGTTTGTGAATGTTTATCTAAAGATGAGCTTCCTAAGCTGAGCCCTCAGTGATCCGTGCTGAGTGCCTAATCTTCCTGTGTGACTGTAGGTGACAGCATCTAAAGGATGAGTCACATCAAGATTAGTCCCAAAATGGTGAACACTCGTCCCATCAGTACGGGTGGGGAGCACCCTAAGGAGATAGAATACTTTTTCAAACTTTTAAACTGTCTCTTTAGCCGGTGAAGTAATAACTGTCAGTCCGAATCAAGGATAAAAAGAAATGGGAGAAAGTGATTAGAGAAGGAGGCAGAAAAAGCAGAAGAGAATAAACTACCTTGAGCATCATGTATAAGTAGAGAAGAGAGGCTGAAGGTCAGGGGAGGGTGCCAGTCAGATGGAAGCTTGTTCTATTAAGGGCAGTGAGGGAAATCCAGTGGTTTGTTAAAGATTTGGGTCAGAGAGAATCAGGCAGAGAGTCACCTTCATGGATGTTGTATTGTCAGCTGCTGAAATGACTGATGGCAGAAGCCACTGAGTTCTCTGACATGCCACTGTTTTAATGGAGAGCTGAGAATTTACACAAAGCAGAGTGCATATTTATTAGAAAGTCTTCTTTTGCTTTTAGATATGAGACACATTAGAGGGAAAGCTCTAACTGCTTATAAATTGGCACTGTATACGAGAAGAGAGTTCAGGCCAAAGGTCAAAGAATATGAGCCAAATCACACTTGGGGTTTAAGGTAGCAGGAAAAAGGCAGTGAAAGTTGGTCAGATAGTCTCTGGAGACACATACAGTGAGATTCTGAGTCATCCTTAGCAGTCAATTCTCAAGTCCATCAATTCTGTCAAAAAATGTTGTGTGTGTGTCTGTGTGTGTTTGCCAGCTAGTGTTTTCATTTTGTTTCTTGCTACACAGTGCTCAGAGGAAAGGCTGGGATACTTCATGCCATACTCCTGTACTTGAACCTTATGTAGGATAAATACAAGTTGCTTTTGCAAACCATTTGCTAGGACAAAATATGCTGATGTGTAAGAATGATTCCTGTGAAATGACTACCTTGTAAATTTTAAATAAATACATATATACCTTTTGCTCCTGAATTGTAGTATGGAGAAGGCAATGGCATCCCACTCCAGGACTCTTGCCTGGAAAATCCCATGGACAGAGGAGCCTGGTAGGCTGCAGTCCATGGGGTCGCCAGGAGTCGGACACAACTGAGCAACTTCACTTTCACTTTTCACTTTCGTGCATTGAAGGAAATGGCAACCTGTAGTATAGGTATTATTTTCTTTTTTGTCCCATTTTTATACTCTCTTTTAAATCCTTTACAGTTTCTTCAAACCCTTTAAAGTGCAGAGCCTACTGCTAACTCTGACTAAGGTGGAGAAACTAATTAGTCTTAAGGGCTATGAAAAAAATTTTATGAGCCTGTTGCCATTTTACATTTTATGCACATTTTCTCATGCTGTGTGATGGCTTTGTAATAATAATAATAAATGCAGCAAAGCTTGGAGCCAGCTGAGTGCTGAGCTAGCAACACTCCTGGAGAGACAGGTCTGACAGGGTCACATGAAAGCTGCCCTATGGTATCTTTTTTTTTTTTTTTTAAGGAACTACATGTTTATTTCAAGCTTCAGGTTCTTTTATACTTTGACAAAAGCATTAGGTCTCCCCCACCCAGATTTACTGTACTTGTGATTACACTGTAACTCATGCTACTTTCCTGTTTATTTCTTATCTTTCTAAATCCTGTTTGCCCCTTGCATCTTAAGATCACTATCTCCTAAAAAGGCTTCTAGCTATTCTTAATTATTCCTAAACCCTAAACTCAACAAACTTCTTTTGCCATAAATATTTCCCTCACAAACAGGTCTCAGACAACAGTCCTTCCCATGGCCTCAAGCTGAGGCCTATGTGCTCATTCTGGGACATTCTTTGTAAAGATCCTTGAACAAATGTCAATGGTTACTTTATAGATTTTTTTCTGGGCACAACTGTAGAAGGCTTTGTGCTTTCTCATGCTTCTCTCAAGCACCTTAACATTCTTTCCAGCCAACTAGGAGAGAACAAGTCAGAATCACAAGGCCTAACTCCTTCATCCCGGTGCCGTGCCTGTGAGATGAGGAGAGAGGGTTGGGGCCATGCCTCCATTTTGTCAGTAATGCCTCATGCGGCTCCAGACATAAGGTCACGTGGGTGACAAGGAGACAACTATATGCTTTGTTGTCTGAACAAACAGTAATAGATGTGCAGTGACGAATCATTAGATGCCCTATGGTATCTTAAGTTAGTGAAGTTGCTTATTCATCCTTAAATGTCCTTGACTTTTCCGAATTTCTTTTCCTATCATTTCAAACTAGTATTTCAAACTGTTAAAATTACTTTATAAATTTGACCCATCTTTCAAGATACCAAACCTCATGGGTGTTTTTAAACTTGACACCTGCAAAATTAAAGTGTTTTTCTTACCCACATTCAACTTTACAGGTTCTTCTGCCTTCTTGGAAGCATGTCACAGTCCTACACTCATGCCAATTTCATTCTAAAAACCCTGTTTCTTAGCACTTTTCAAAGGCTACTGCACTGCATATTTATCGACCTCACCCCTTGCTTCAAGACTTAAGAAAATAGAGATGCTGTGAGTGTTAGAGTCAATGTAACATCTACACAGGGGATTCACTTAGCAGATAAATATCCCTAGTCTTCTCTAAAGGGCAAATGATGAAACCTCTAGGTTACAGAATATCAAAATAATTTCACTATCTGGCATCTGGTCCCATCACTTCATGGGAAATAGATGGGGAAACAGTGGAAACAGTGTCAGAGTTTATTTTGGGGGGCTCCAAAATTACTGCAGATGGTGATTGCAGCCATGAAACTAAAAGGTGCTTATTCCTTGGAAGAAAAGTTATGACCAACCTAGATAGCATATTCAAAAGCAGGGACATTACTTTAGCAACAAAGGTCCATCTAGTCAAGGCTATGGTTTTTCCTGTGGTCATGTATGGATGTGAGAGTTGGACTGTGAAGAAAGCTGAGCACCGAAGAATTGATGCTTTTGAACTGTGGTGTTGGAGAAGACTCTTGAGAGTCCCTTGGACTGNTTCTCATGAGGTACTCTGCATATAAGTTAAATAAGCAGGGTGACAATATACAACTTTGACGTACTTCTTTTCCCATTTGTCTGTTGTTCCATAACCAGTTCTAACTGTTGCTTCTTGACCTGCATATAGGTTTCTCAAGAGGCAGGTCAGGTGGTCTGGTATTCCCATCCAAAAAGGACAGGTCATAATGGAGAATTCTAACAAAATGTGATCCACTGGAGCAGGGAATGGCAAACCACCCCAGTATACTTACCATGAGAATCTCATGAACTGTGAAGGATAAAATGACCTTGAAAGATGAGTTCCCCAGGTTGGAAGCTGAACAATATGCTACTGGGAGAGAACTACTAATAGCCTCAGAAGAATGAAGTAGCTGGACCTAATTTGAAATGACACTCAGTTGTGGATGTGTCGGTTGATGACAGTAAAATCTGATGCTGCAAAGAACAGTACTGCATTGGAACCTGGAATATTAGATCAGTGAATCAAGGTAAATTGGATGTGGTCAAGCAGGATTGGAAACAATAAACATGAACATTTTAGGAATTGGTGAACCTAAATGGGAGGGGATGGGCAAATTTAATTCAGATGACCATTTTATCTACTACTATGGGCAAGGTCCCCATTGACCAAATGGAGTAACCATCATAATCAACATAACAGTCTGAAATGCAGTACTTACTTCTAACCTCAAAAATGAAAGCATGTTCTCGCTTCATTTCCAAGGCAAGCCATTCAACATCACAGTAATTTAAGTCTATCCCCCTCCTACCGATGCTGAAGAAGCTGATGTTGATCATTTCTGTGAAAATCTAGAAGACCTCCTAGAACTAACACCAAAAAAAAAAAAAAAATGTTCTACTCATCATTGAGCATTGGAACACAAAAGTACGAAGTCAAGAGATATCCGGCTTAACAGGTGAATTTGGCCTTGGAGAACAAAACAAAGCAAGGCAAAGACACACTGAATTCTGCCAAGAATGCACTTGTCATAGCGCATACCCTTTATCCACAACACAAAAGACGACTTACACATGAACGTCACCAAATGGTCAATACCAAAATCATATTGGTGGCATTCTTTATAGTGGAGATGGAAAAGGTGTATAGAGTCAGTAAAAAGATCAGGAGCTGACTGTGGCTCAGATCATCAGGTTCCCATAGCAAAACTCAGGCTTAAATTAAAGAAAGTTGGGGAAATGCTTTCAAGTTTTCTCCATTGAGCATAATGTTGCTGTGGGTTTCTCATATATAGCTTTTATTATGTTGAGGTATGATCCTTCTACTCCTGCTTTCTGGAGAGTTTTTATCATAAATGGATGTTGAATTTTGTCAAAGGCCTTCTCTGCATCTATTGAGATAATCATATGGCTTTTATTTTTCAATTTGTTAATGTGGTGAATTACACTGATTGATTTGCGGATATTGAAGAATCATTGCATCCCTGGGATAAAGCCCACTTGGTCATGGTGTATGATCTTTTTAATGTGTTGTTGGATTCTGATTGCCAGAATTTTGTTAAGGATTTTTGTATCTATATTCATCAGTGATATTGGCCTGTAGATTTCTCTTTTTGTGGTGTCTTTGTCAGGTTTTGGTATTAGGGTGATGGTGCCCTCATAGAATGAGTTTGGAAGTTTACCTTCTTCTGCAATTTTCTGAAAGCGTTTCAGTAGGATAGGTGTTAGCTCTTCTCGAAATTTTTGGTAGAATTCAGCTGTGAAGCCATCTGGACTCGGGCTTTTGTTTGCTGGAAGATTTCTGATTACAGTTTCAATTTCCATGCTTGTGATGGGTCTGTTAAGATTGTCTATTTCTTCCTGGTTCAGTTTTGGAAAGTTGTACTTTCCTAAGAATTTGTCCATTTCTTCCACGTTGTCCATTTTATTGGCATATAATCGCTGATAGTAGTCTCTTAAGATCCTTTGTATTTCTGTGTTGTCTGTTGTGATCTCTTCATTTTCATTTCTAATTTTATTGATTTGATTTTTTTCTCTTTGTTTCTTGATGAGTCTGGCTAATGGTTTGTCAATTTTATTTATCCTTTCAAAGAACCAGCTTTTGGCTTTGTTGATTTTTGCTATGGTCTCTTTTGTTTCTTTGGCATTTATTTCTGCCCTAATTTTTAANGGGCTTTTGTTTGCTGGAAGATTTCTGATTACAGTTTCAATTTCCATGCTTGTGATGGGTCTGTTAAGATTGTCTATTTCTTCCTGGTTCAGTTTTGGAAAGTTGTACTTTCCTAAGAATTTGTCCATTTCTTCCACGTTGTCCATTTTATTGGCATATAATCGCTGATAGTAGTCTCTTAAGATCCTTTGTATTTCTGTGTTGTCTGTTGTGATCTCTTCATTTTCATTTCTAATTTTATTGATTTGATTTTTTTCTCTTTGTTTCTTGATGAGTCTGGCTAATGGTTTGTCAATTTTATTTATCCTTTCAAAGAACCGGATTTTGGCTTTGTTGATTTTTGCTATGGTGTCTTTTGGGGTGGGAGGTGGGAGGGAGATTCGGGATTGGGAGCTCGTGCACACCTGTAGTGGATTCATGTCGATGTATGGCAAAGCCAATAGAGTATTGTAAAGTAAAATAAAGTAAAAAAAAAAAAGTATTACAAAAATAAAAATAAAATAAAGAAAGTTGGAAACTACCAGGTCATCCAGCTATGACTAATGCACTGTGAATATGTACTGGAGTCAACAAACAGATTCAAGGGATTAGAATTTTTTAAGCAGTGATTGAAGACCTTTGCATGGAGATCTGTAATATGGTACAGGAGACACCAAACAAAACTATTCCTAAGGAAAAGGAAAGCAAGGAGGTAAAGTGGAGGATTTTAGTGATCTCTGGCTGGAAATATGAACGAGTACAAGCCTTATCCTTATTTTATACTAAAGAAAAAAAATATCAGACATGTTGAGAATTTGCCCAAGACTGGAAAGATATGAAACAGAGCACCAACACCCTCTGTATTCTCAATCAAATACTAATACTTCTGTGGTCTCCATGTCAAATTTTACTAATCTGTGTGAAACAGATTCTGTCCGTTTCCAAAGTTGCCTCCATTCTAAATCTTCCCAGAAGCAGAGCAGGAAATCCTCATCAAAGTCCCTCTGCTTGGGAGAGCAAGGACCTGCCATGTTAGGCAATGAATAAAGCAGCTAAGTGCCATTTCTACGTCTCCATTTCCTCCCCTGAAGAATTCTTAGCATCATTAATCCAAAAATGTAGGCAAAATACTAACAAAAGCCAGGGATACTAAATGGTAGTTGTACTTTTTTAACTGAAGTAAGAAGCCCCCTCCCCACCTGTAACTTCAGAGAATAGGATTTCTTAGAGGACTGGACAACTGAGGCTCCAATCCCTTCTTCGGAGAGTCAGCAGGATAACCTGCCCCGTGTTTGCCTGAACTCAGAAGTAAGGAAGAAAAGCTGTCATGTTGACGTGTGTAAATCCCAGGTTTCTGTGTAACTTGTGTTGCTATAAGGAGTTGATGATGATATATCGGGTTTGCTTCCTATGCCCGGTAGGGTACAGTTGCTGGAAAGGGAAAGGGAAGGGAACCCACTACCTGCAGAACAATGAGAAGGGCCAGCTTTAGTGCCAGCCACATGGTCCTCACTTTCATTTACTCATGACCAAATGGATAAAATGGGGAGGTAAATGACCTACCTCCATGTTCAATAACTGAATGTTACTGATCACCAAACTTAGGAAAACACTTCCTTACTGTTTTGAGTAAGGCAAATCTATTTTATATTAACACAGAAGAAGCATCAAAGATTTTGTACATGACATTATGAATGTCACATCATAGTCACAAGAATAGGAAGTGGTCCCAGCCTCTCTGGCAGCATCCAGGCAGCCAAATTCTAAAGGCTATCGAAGTGCTGGTGGGGTGGAGGAAGTAGGTTGCCATGCAGAGACAAAGAAGGTTACAGAGAAATTGTGAATTCGCATCCCAGGCTCTACTCTCACTCCAGTCACGAGGAGCTCTTCTCCTGCACTGTTTCAATCCTTACCTCTATATTTGTGGATTGTATATTCTGTGCCTGGAACTGTGCTGAGTTCTAGGGATAAAGGGAAGCCGTGCTCTCATGGTGCTTAGCACCAGCTGGATGAGACAGGATAAAGCAAGCAGTAGTATGGAAGAGAGGAAAGAGGCAGATTTCTGCTGAGGAAGGTAGGGTTGAGAAGCAAGATGCTAATATTGCTAATATTATCACAAGCAGCCAGAGCTCAGCCCTGACTGGGTGCCCCCTGGACTTCAGTTTCTCAGGGGAGCCTAGCTCCCATGGCCTCTGCAAAAGGCGATGACCTTGCTGGTTGAATCTCTGAAGCCCCACTCCTGGACACTGGGTACCTGGACAGGACCTAGACCTTCCTAGAAAGGAGCAACAACCATGCTCAGGATCACAATGATCACCAAGAAGGAAGTGAATTTTTGAAGTCAAGGTGGGGGACTCCGTAGCACTACCAACCTGCTCTCTGCAGTGCTGACTTACTCTTCACATCTAGAAAGGGGAGCATGAGAGTTAGCTTAGATGATCAGGATGGTGCTTCTAGGGCTGACCTTTTGTCAACCTGGCTCCTGGCAGATGCTCAATCCATGATTTTCAAGGACACTGTAGCAGTTTTCCCCAGGAGGCAGCGAGGAAAATAGTCACTTTGGGCGGTTTTGAGGAGTGTGTGCCCTCCTGAGCTCCACCTCTTTTCCTGCCCTTCTCCCTGTCCCTGTGGGCTGCCTGATGCTTACGAGCAAAAAAGATGTACAACTTGAGAGTTGTAAGTTAAATTTTATTAGGGACGAAATGAAGACTGCAGCCTGAGAGCATCTGAGATAGTTCTGAGAGACTACTCCAAAGCGACAATGAAGGAAGATCAATATATAATGTTTTGGTGAAGGAGGAGTTCAATACCATGAAAAGTTTATTTTACAAACTGTATTTTTTGTTGGTCATGAGGATTTGATGTCACCATGAAGGGATTTAGTGCTCTAGATATGAGGAGATGCAAGGATTGAGATCATCTGTTCCTAAAAACATCCAACTATCTACAGATCTGTCCCACCAGATTCCCTGGAGCACAGTGACAGTTCAGTTCCATCCAGTCACTGTCCTGTCCAACTCTTTGCGACCCCAGGGACTGTAGCACACCAGGCCTCCCTGGTCATCACCAACTCCCAGAGCTTGCTCAAACTCATCTCCATCGATTCGGTGATGCTATCCAACCATTTTCATCCTCTGTCGTCCCCTTATCCCATCCTCAGTCTTTCCCAGCATCAGGGTCTTTCCAAAGAGTTAGCTCTTCGCATCAGGTGGCCAAAGTATTGGAGTTTCAGCTGCAACATCAGTCCTTCCAAAGAATATTTAGGACTGATTTCCTGTGGGATTGACTGGTTGCATCCTTGCAGTCCAAGGGACTCTCAAGAGTCTTCTCCAACACCACAGTTCAAAAGCATCAGATCTTCAGTTCACTTCAGTCCAGTCACTCAGTCGTGTCTGATTCTTGGCAACCCCATGAACCACAGCATGCCAGGCCTCCCTGTCCACCACCAACACCCAGAGTCCACCCAAACTCATGTCCATTGAGTTGGTGATGCTATCCAACCGTCTCATCCTCTGTCATGGCCTTCTCCTCCTGCCCTCAATCTTTCCCAGCAGCAGGGTCTTTTCCAAAGAGTCAGCTCTTCACATCAGGTGGCCAAAGTATTGGAGTTTCAGCTTCAACATCATTGCTTCCAGTGAACACCCAGGACTGATCTTCTTTAGGATGAACTGTTTGGATCTCCTTGTAGTCCAAGGGACTGTGTGTATATTATTGTACTATATATTGTTTAGAGCTGTTTCCCTACTCAAAAAATAATATGCTCTCAGAATCAGAAAGATATATTTAGACAAATATCTCTCAAGTAAATGACTCTCCTATTTCATACTCATGCCAAGTGAACCATCATTGAAGAGAGTGTATAGAGTAAAATTCCTGTTAGTTGCTATGAAGGTGAGGCCTGTCTATATAATTATGATTATAACAGTCATTTATATCATTATAGGAAATTAAAATTTGATATTATCAACCCTCTGTAGCTTTCTGAATACAGTGTTCATGGGTTTTAATTGTGAGTTTGAGGTAGTCAATTTGAATCTTTATGAAATCTCAGTATCGACTCTCTCTTCCCCAGAGGGGCTAGGGACTGATAATTCTAACTCCCTAATCCTCTGATGGCATATTCTGGAGTCCAGGTGTACGCAGATGCTATCTAAGGTCTGATCCTTCACAGGATTCATTACTTAGAGAAAGCCAGTGTATTCCAAGAGTTTCCAGAGTCCTGAGGCATGAACAAGGACAAGGATCAAATATGGATCTTTTTACTGTTCTAAAGTGGGGTTTAGGGACCAGGTAGAGACTAGGAATAGACAGTCTCAGAGATGAAGTTAATGGTTTTGTAGAATGAGTGGAATATTTTTATTAAAAGCAGAACACGTAATGATACTTTTAGAGAGTTAAGAAATGTCCATGGAGTTCAGCTGCTTACTTTCCAGAAGAAATCCAGAGAAGGCTGGCAGCATCCACCACGCTCCTCTTCCCACCCCTTCCATGGACCCAACTCCTTTCCCTCCAATCTGAAAAAAAAAGTGAGCTAGGCTGTACACTGGGCCTCTTGCTGGTTTTACCCCCTGGAATGTTAGCCACTTCTGTTTCCAGGAGGATGAGGGAGGCTGCAGAAATGCAGAATCCGTTCATGTTTTTGGCCTTGCAAGAAGGGCATCTATAGAAAGACAGCTGCTGACAGATCAGTTTACACCCCAGCTGATGGGTAAGAGCAGGTGAGAAGGAGGGGAGTGAGGAAAAGGAGGATTTTGCATCAGATGTACAATGTGTAGTCTCCTCATCTTCCATTTCCTGTTTCTGCCTATGTGTCTGCTTAGTCACTCAGTGTGGTCTGACTCTTTGAGACCCCATGGACTGTAGTATGCCAGGCTCCTCTGTCCAGGTTCTGGGAAATGACCAGTGATTTCAGTCCTCAAACTTGACTGTGTCAGTGGCCTTGTGAAAACAGAATGTGATGCTACAGGTGGAAATTTGTCTGATATGGTCACACAGGAGCATCCCAGCACCTAGAGCCATGCATGGCACGTTATGGATGGTGCAAGGGTGGATGACAGCAGACTAAAGGAGTGCTGGGTGATCAGCCGTGTGTTAGCCCAGGTCCTCTTTTACCGCCTCGTTCATGGGTCTTCATATCTACATGTCAGTGCTCCCCCTCTCACATTAACCCCACTTACTTCAGAAGAGGGTATGACACTGGTAACTTTCCTGAAACCATTGTGGCAGAATCTCTACTGGAACACACAAGCTCTTTAACTGTCACTGGCCCAGGCAGTTGTTGAGCTGGGGTAAGAATATCTCCATCTAGGGCACAATCCCTGATATTCTGGGTAGAAATAAAGCAAAGGGAGTGGGCAGAAGGGAAGCAGAGACATAAACACATCTCCAGACCACGACCACCCACTGTCCCTCCCTGGTTTCGCCAGTAGGAGAGCTACCTGCCAGAGTGGACCTCAGGGCTAGAGTGGACCTCAGGGGCCTTGGAAGATTACCTACTATCCATCTAACCCCACCACAACTCTTCCCCTACAAAGTCAAAGTCCTTTGAAATAATAATAATGAGTTATTATGATAATTCACACTTAAGTACATTGTCGAGAGAGTCAAATAAAGACAAGGAGGGGAGAGAAAGGAGCTGGACCTGGTTGAGATCAATCACTGAAGCAAGAGGGCTTTCAGTAACCTCTGAGGAAGAAGGAGACCGAATTGGAATTGGGACGATGACTCCATTCTAGCACTGGGGCCCTTTCCTGAGGGTGAAATTCTAGAAGATGGCACCACTACAGTCAGTGTTACTTACCCCTGTCTTTAATGCAGTAGACAGCACATTTAAAGAGCAGTCTGGAGCAGAGGAAAATAAAATGCTGTGTTTCTAGACAATTTGTTTTCATCTGTGCTGGTAAAAGCACATTGGCCCAGTGTTCGCCATGGTTCTCAAAGTACCCAAATCTGGGCATTTTTAATGTGGATATCACCTTCCCTCTTTTTATTAAAAAAGAACCTGTATCTTAGGGAGATAAAATGACTTGCCCAAGATCACAAAACACAGGGAGTTACTGAAGCCAAACTCTTTTCATTAATATCAAGTCATTTTCATGACACTATTAGAAACTAATAAATATTAAAAATTAAAAAAACATATATTATAGCATTACTCCTCTTCATGGATCATTGCCTTGTTGTGGCAAAGGGGCTTGTGTAACTTGATGAGTCTATGAGCCATACCGTGTAGGACCACATAAGATGGACAGATCATATTGGCGAGTTCTGACAAAACGTGATCCACCGGAGCAGGGAATAATACCGTGGTACACTTGCTATGAGAACCTCATGAACTGTATTAAAGAACAAAAAGAAATGACCCCGAAAGATGAACCCACCAGGTCAGAAGCTGTCCAATATGCTACTGGGGAATAACAGAGAACTACTAATAGCCCGAGAAAGAATGAATGGAAACGATGCTCAGTTGTGGATGTGTCTGGTGACGAAAGTAAAATCTGACGCTGCAAAGAATAGTACTGCATACAAACCTGGAATGTTAGGTTTGTGAATCCAGGTAAATTGCGTGTGGTCAAGTAGGAGATGGTAAGAATAAACATTGATGTCTTCGCAACCAGTGCCCCCACCTCCCCCACTGTTTGACTGAATTAACAAGTAACGAAGAAAAGCTGTCACATTGATGTGTCTGTAGCTTATGTTGCTATTAAGGAGCCAATGATGGTATAATGGATTTTCTTATATCCAGTAGGGCACAGTCTCTGGAAAGGGGAATGGGAGGGACCCACTGTCTCCAAAACAGTTAGAAGCACCACCATTTCCATGGACCCTATTTGTTAATGTTTGTAATTATAAACAACAGATTCCACTCCAGTCAGTTTAATTGTGAATATATATTTATTGAAATATGAACCATAGTGTTTCAAGCTACAGAAATGAAAATTGCAACATCGTTGTGTAGGAAAGGGGCTTATTTAAACCAAACTCTTCTTTCATTACTGATGTTGAGAACTGGATGATGGAATTTCAACCCTGGACACCTTCAAGGAGAATAGTGATGGAGGGAAGGGGGATGAAGGTGAGGATGCCTTGAGGATGGGGGTGAAAACAAAAGTCCCGTGTTACACTGCGGGCTCTGCAGTTACTTTGGTCATGAGGAATGTGATCCTACATTCCTTCCTTCCTTCCTCAAATAATTATGAACTGTCTCACTGGTGTCAGGTCCTGTGTGAAGAGCTAGGGGTAAAGGGAAGACATGCTCTCATGGTGCTGAGAACCAGCTGGATGAGACAGAATTAGACATGTTGACCAGTGGAGAAAAGGAAAAGGCAGGCTCTACTAAGGAAGGTCGGGGAGAGAAGGACTGTCAGGAGACTGAAGAGGTTCAGATGCAGCCTCAGCCCAGCCCTGCAGGGCTCCTCCTCGGACTTGAGAGTTTCCGAATCCACTCTTTGCATGTCCTCTGCAAAAGGAAAGGAACTTGCTGAGTGCCATCAGTGTAGCCCCAGACCAGGACAATGGTCAACTTAATAGATCCCATATTTTCAAAAAAATATGGAACCACATTCCAAAATCATGAACAAGAAGGAAGTGAGATTTCCAAGCCTATGTAGGGCATTCAGAAGCAGTGCAGACCCACCCTGGAGGGTGGCTGAGTCAGTGTTCCCAACTGAGAAAGAGGAGCATGTATTCAGGTTGAGATGATCACAAAGAGGCATCAGGGGTTGACCTTCTGCCATCCTCTCCCTGGAGAACTCGCTCAGTGTGTGGTTTCACAGGACACTGTGGCCTCTCCTGGCAGCAGCGAGGAGGAGACCCTGTGCAGGGTGGCTGGCGTGTGGCCCCTGAGCTCCGCCCCTTTGCCCAGCCCTTCCCCTCCCCCTGTGCCCTGCCCCTGTCTTACCACAGGGACCCTGCCTCTTGAGAGCAGGTCTTCATGCAGTCCTCTAACTTTTCAAAGTTGTTTCCATTCCCTTCACAGCCACCATACACAAACTGCTCACAGAGGCCGGTCTGGGCGTTGTAGAAGTACCTGGTCATCGTGGCATTGCAGCCACCTGTTACTTTAGGCTCCAGGCAGAGGGCAGGCTTAGAAGGTGCTGGAAGGAGAGGGGCAGTGGCTCAGTAATGAGGATGCTCATCAACCTCCATACAAGGACAACAACTAGCATCCCCAGCTTGCCGTAGAGAATGATAAGGTTGTGGAGGAATGCCAGATTAAAAGACCACTTTAAACCTCCTTCCTGGGACAGAATCATGAATGTTGCCAGGGGTGACATGATATAGTAATCACGTACAAGTGTATATCTCCTCATGAAGTCCTCTAAGGAGGTTTGGCATAGTGCCTAAATAGTCTTAAAACATCTGTAAGGCATCCAAGGCCATCCAGTGCTTAAGAATCTGACTTCCAGTACTGGAGTCATATGTTCAATCCCTTGTCAGGAACTATACTCTCCAATGCTGTAGGCACTAGGGCGGCAGGGCATAAACTCTTTGTATTCATGACTGGTAACCTGTTCAAAGAATGCATGTGACACATTTCCCCTCTTCAGATGAGGAAACTGCAGACAACTTTCCCAGGAACAGAGCATATGGGTGGTAGAGTCAGGACAAATTGCTATGATGTCACAACCCATCTGATACAATACCTGATTCTACCAGGAATTCGGAAAATACAGCGCAATTTGTAAGAGTATCTGGAGTCAGTGTCCTACGTTCATCACTTCCTTGTACCCAAGGTAACAATAGCTCCCCATCACGGGCCAGAGTAAGCCTGGGTTTCTCCTAACACAAATCTGTGATGTCTCTACCATCAACCAATTCCCCAACACCCACTGGGTGCCCCCCATTCAATTGCCGTCTGATATGAAATCCATGCAGTCTGTGCAGACCCCACAGGTTAAGCACTCAAGACTGTCCTCAGTTTAGTGCCAGACACGTGGTCCCTACTTACTTTGGCTTGTGACCAAGTGGCTCTAATGGGGAATTCCATGACCTTACCTCCATGTTCAATAACTGACAGTTACTTACAACCAAACTGAGGAAAACACTTACTTGCTGTTCTTAAATGAATATACATGAAACATTCACAAAGAGTGAAATGGAGGAGACGTGTAGGGCGAAGTGATGTGTGTGTGTGTGGAGATTCCATTCCCTTGTGAGCACAGCACCCTCACAATCATATTCACCACCTAGAAAACTCTCTGAACCCAAATATTTATGCACTGTTGAGGTTTCAAGAAACAGGCTTATTGATTGAAGCATTGGTGTTTGGTCATTGATCTGAATCTCAGTGCCTGTCCCTCTTCCCTGTCCAGAAACTACAAACCTTTATTCTCTTCATTGAGTGTTGAGTATTCAGTCTTGAGTGTTTGGTATTCCTCTAGGGTATGGTTATCAAATTGTATTCTGGAAATCATCACCTGACCTATGAAACAGAGTAAATTTCAAGAGTTTCAGGAGACCCGCTTCATGAAACAGGATAAGGATCAAACATGGATAAGATAATAACAGTCAAAAGCCAGCAGGGGAGGGTGGGGCCTGGGGCCTCTGCAGTGTTCTCTGCTCCTGTCCCACAGTCTCCTTCACAAGTCCTGCTGCTTGGCCCCCTGCCATCGCCCTCCTCTGTGGTTCAACGTCTTTTGATTTCTTTTAATAATACAGGAATAAATATTATTTGATAAAGAAGCATTTTTACTGGACCAGAGCAATTAGGCAGAGAACATCTTTCAGAGTAACACGTCTGGTCATGACACATGAATAGAGTCTTTCTGTTCATAACTCGTCCTCTATTCAAAGAACTCATGTAACATGTTTCCCCTGTTCAGATGAGGAAACTGAAGATAACTTTCCCCAGGACACAAGCATGTGTGTGGCCTGGTCAGGACAAGATACTGTCATGCCACAACCCATTTGACACACTATTGATTGGCTAGGAACTCGAAAATACAGAAAACTGGTGCCAGTGTCCGGGTCCTGGGTCTCACTTTCTCTGCTCACCTCTCCCCAAGCCTCACACGGGCCCTCAAATCACAGGGGAGGGTGAGTCTGGGTTTTCCCCTGACACCAAATATGTGGTTTTCCCACCAACCATCCAATTTCCAACTGTCAAGGGGCAGACCACTGTCAATTGGCTTCTGCCACCATATCTGTGGAGTGTGCGCCAGTGCCACAAGTTGAGTGGTCAAGACTGCTCTGACTTCAGATGCTAGCCATGTGGTCTCATGTTATCATGCTTCTGCCAAGTGACTGAAAGCTGAACCTGCCATGACCCCAACTTCGTGCTCAAAATTTCAGTTGACCCAGCGACCAAACTCAGGAAACCGCTTACTCACTGTCCTCACATTAAGGTACAGGGTAAAATCAGAAACAGTGAAATCGGGGAGATCTTCAGGGCATGGGAGGAGTGGAGTTAGGCAGAGCATCCACGCCCTCCTGAGCAGAGCACCCTTACCTCAGGACCATTTATTCCCCCTTCCTAAGTTCTCTCAGCCAATATTTATGGATTTGTGCTGAGGTTTCACTCAACAGGCATAAGTACTGAATCATCAGCCAGTAGTGCTGATCTCAGTCTCAGTGAGTGCCCTCCTCTCTCCCCACAGGTGCAGAAAGTTCAAACCTTTAATGGCTTTAGTGATTATTTCAGCCAATCCTGTTAGTATACCGGCTCCCTTTTCGACAATCTTGGTACCTATGAACGTAAAGATTTCAAAATTTTCAGAAATATTGGACCATGAACCAGGATAAATTTCAATTTTGAAAATAAAATCATAGGCAAATGTGGACAAAGGAAAAGGCCTCAAGAATTGGCTAATAACGTACCACCCTTGGTCCCAGGAGCTCAAGGAAGCAGCTAGAGAAATCTTTTTTAAAACACCACACACAAAAATAAACACAAAATGGATTAAATATCTAAATGTAAGACCAGAAACTATAAAACTCCTAGAGGAGAACATAGGCAAAACACTCTCCAACATAAACCACAGCAGGATCCTCTATGATCCACCTCCCAGAATACTGGAAATAAAAGCAAAAATAAACAAATGGGATCTAATTAAAATTAAAAGCTTCTGCACAACAAAGGAAACTATAAGCAAGGTGAAAAGACAGCCTTCGGAATGGGAGAAAATAATAGCAAATGAAGCAACTGACAAACAACTAATCTCAAAAATATACAAGCAATTTATGCAGCTCAACTCCAGAAAAATAAACGACCCAATCAAAAAATGGGCCAAAGAACCAAATAGGCAATTCNTCTGCACAACAAAGGAAACTATAAGCAAGGTGAAAAGACAGCCTTCGGAATGGGAGAAAATAATAGCAAATGAAGCAACTGACAACTAATCTCAAAAATATACAACCAACTTATGCAGCTCAATTCCAGAAAAATAAACGACCCGATAAAAAAATGGGCCAAAGAACTAAAAGACTTTAACTGTCACCCATAAATTGTAAAACAATTTAATAGGCCAATTAAAATTAATCTTCCACTCTTACCTTAGATCTTTCATTTTCTAATAAAGTTTTGAGAGGACATAATAAAAGAAAAAGTACAACAAAGGAAAAACCTTTTCCAAAAAGGTTTTCTTGGGGGAAAAAAAAAAAAAAACACCTTTTCCAAAATACACAGTTAATCAGTTTCCTGCGTAGGCATTGTCTGGCAGGAGCTAGAACTAGTGCTCAGCCTCCTGAGCACAAACTTTTCCAGGTTTATGAGAAGGAAGGAATCTCCCTTCCTGACAACGCCCTTAACATCCTTTTGGGAGCTCAGGAGACACCACAAATGAAAGAACAGTTCATAGAGAGTGTTGACGCATGAGGATTAGAAGATCAGGAGGGTTTGGAGGGATCTTTGCTCTTAATGTTAAAGCAGGAATCTTTGCTCTTAATGTGAAAGCAGTGTTTTGCTTAACATTCACTTTGGTGATTAAAATGTACAATATTTAGAGTCCAGCTGTCTGCATGCAGTTGTGTATGAAAGAGTTCAAGAGCAATTGGTTAATACCTGAAACAAAGATCAGTTGTCAAATCATTCCCATATTAATTTACCATGTAGTCAGTCACATTTATTTAAGAGGATGTGTAAGCCATTATAAACCATTAGGCAACATTAGCAAATGTAAATTGCTTATATTTAGTAAATATTTTTAAATTCACAAAAATTTATTTTATATTGGGAAGGCAGGTTAAGAACGCTTTCATATAGAAATACTTATGCAGGCATTGCTTAAAACATGAGATATAAACCAAATTATTATAGCATAAGGTGTCATCTTCAACCTTTTGTGCAAGGGATTTTTAGAAGTGGAGGGCAAATAAGTGTAGTTATAATATGACTCACAGCATGCAGACTGTTTCAACTGTGTTGCAACACATATTGTGGATATGCCTATAGGAACACATTCTGCGTATGTCATCTGTATATTGCAAGGGAAAAGGGTGAAAGCTCCTCTAACTTAACTGACAACACAGTTTGGGATTCTTAGGCCTACAGAATGCTATTCTGAGTCAGACACATACACATGCAGCTTTTGTGTGTGTGAGTATGTGTGTATGTGTATATAGGGTCTTAGTTTCTTGATCAGGGATCAAACCTGTGCCCTTGACAGTGAGCACGTGGACTCCTAACCCCTGGACCTGCAGGGAATTGTCCACATGCAGCTTTTTATTGGACTTACAGAGCATGAAAAATCTACAGCACTTGATTATTCCCTTCATGGTCCATTATAACTGTCACCTGTCATTTTGCCTGGTCGTTTTTTTAGCCTTGGAGCATGTCTTTGTAAGTTTCTTTGCCTTCTCCTTTTCATCATTTTTTATACCTAGCAGTTACCACAGCTTCTGGAATTGTAGTTAGAGGGCTAATAAAGTTTTGAATGTACTAACACCCACTCCATGAAGAAGTACTTTTTTTGGTTTGTTTCAGCTTTGGTTCATATTTATATTTTTACCAAAAAGTTTGTGTTATCATCGCAATTTATGATTGTATTATATAAAAGCTTTTCTTTATTCTGTCCTCTTCATTTTACATGTGGGAAAGTTCTCTCAGTTTAGTCTATATGTATGTAACAATCCTAAAGTGAGGTATCAACTTAAGGATGATGGACCTGATTCTTGATTTTTTCTATTTTGTCCACATTAATATTCCAATTTTTAATAATTCAAAGTAGCGCTTCTTCAGGGCAAAAGAATTGTAAGATAACTAAAAATAGGCTTACCTTAACTGGATCTATCTATCTATATATATATATTTTTTTTTTNTGGATTCATGTCAATGTATGGCAAAACCAATACAGTATTGTAAAGTAGAATAAAGTAAAAAAAAAAAAAATCTCTCCTGGTGGAAAATGACCAAATGTGGCCATGAAATGCAAATAAGCTGTTCATTTTTATGACTGGTAAAGGTTCAAAGAACTCATTTAGCACTTATCTACTGTTCAGATGAGGACTATAGATGCCTTGCCTGAGGACACATGGCATGAGGGTGATACAGTCTGAACAAGATACTTCCCTGTCAAAACCCACTTTATATACTATCCTTGTCCATCTGTCAGGAACTCTGAACATATGGATAAATGTTGAGACCTTCTGGGTGCTGTGTCCTACCTTCATTACTCCCCTGTCCTCAGGACTTATCTGAGCTCCCAAAGCACAGGGAGACTGAGTCTGGGTTTCCCTGACACTGAATCTGTGGTGTCTCTAGAAACAACATGCAATTCCTCCAAGCACCCCCTGGGTGCCCCACGGGGCCATTTAATTCTGACAGCAAATCCAGGGAGTTAGTATAGATTGTTCAAGTGGAGGGCTCAGAACTGNGGGTTTCCCTGACACTGAATCTGTGGTGTCTCTAGAAACAACATGCAATTCCTCCAAGCACCCCCTGGGTGCCCCACGGGGCCATTTAATTCTGACAGCAAATCCAGGGAGTTAGTATAGATTGTTCAAGTGGAGGGCTCAGAACTGTCCTCAGTTCAGATGCCAGCCATGTTATTCCGAGTCACTCCTGATTTGACAAAGTGTCTAAAACTGGGAAGTTCCATACCCCACTCCATGTTCAATAACTCAGCAAATCTGATGACCATACCGAAGATGACCACTCCACATGGATGTCACGCTATCATAAAGGATTACCCTACACACAGCAAAATGAGTGACAAGTACAGGGCAAAGTGGAAGTGGAGGTGTGGGGAGCCTCCACGTCCTAGACCACACAGGACCCTCACATCACATCGTGCGTTACCACCCAAATGCTCTCTGAATGCCCATGTTAATAGATTCTTATTGAGATTTCACTAAACAGGCACTTTGATTGAATCATGGGCCAATGGTGCCTGTTCTCGATCTAGTGCCCTCTCCTCTCCCCAGAGTTGCAGAAAGTTCGCACCTGTAGCCACACCATTGATGATACTTGTAACCACATCTATTACTGAACGCTTCTCAAGTCCCTTTCTGTGGCTTGTCTCCACACNATGGTGCCTGTTCTCGATCTAGTGCCCTCTCCTCTCCCCAGAGTTGCAGAAAGTTCGCACCTGTAGCCACACCATTGATGATACTTGTAACCACATCTATTACTGAACGCTTCTCAAGTCCCTTTCTGTGGCTTGTCTCCACACCTATGAATGACAGGAAATTGCAACAGATTCAAGAAGCCTGTTACATGAACCAAGTAAGGATCAAATATGCAAACAAAATAGTCAACAATGGACAAGGCAGGAAACAAATAAGGAAAATAAACAATAGTCAAAAGGAGACATGGGAAAGGGTCTGGAAACTTTCCTAATAATCTCTCAGCTTTGGTATCAGCATTCAACCTACACAGGGCTCTTTATTACATTCCCTCTAGAACATTCATCCCAGGTTTTTATGATTATTTTTCATGAAGGAGGAATACTCATTAACACCTAAATTTACTCTTTCCTGCCTAAAGTAAGTAAAGAACTTTTTAAATTAATATATCTTGGTGCAACAAGCACAAAATTTACATGATATTTTTATGCACTGTTGAAGTTTCAAGAAATAGCCTTATTGACTGAATCACTGATCAGAATCTCAGTGCCCTTCCCTCTTCCCCCAGGTGCACAAACTACAAACCTTTGTTCTCCTCACTGAGTGTTGAGTATTCAATACTGAGTGTTGGCAATTCCTCTAGTGTGTGGTTGTCAAATTGTATTCTGGCAATCATCACCTGACCTAGGAAAGAGAGTAAAATCCAAGAGTTTCAGGCAGCCTGGTCCATGAAACAGGAAAAGGATCAAACATGGATAAGATAATAATAGTCAAAAGACAACAATGGAAAGGGTTTGGACACTTCCATTATTTCTTGCTTTCCCTTCAGTTGCCCTTCTCCATGGTTTGACATCTTTTGATTGCTCTTAATAATATGGGAATAAACATTATTTAATAAACATTATTTTTACTTGGCTAAAGCAAGTTGGTAGAGAATTTTTTTCAGATTAAAACATTGTGGTGGAAAATCGACAAATCTAGTCATGACATGGCAATAAAGTCGTTCTAGTCATAACTCATTATCTGTTCCAAGAACTCATGTACATATTTCCCCTGCTCAGAGGAGGAAACTGCAGATGACCTATGCCAGGACTATGCCAGAACTCAAGCATGTATGTGGCCTGGTCTTGACAAGACTGTCATGTCAAAATCCATTTGATGTACTATTAATTGGCTAGGAACTCGACAATACAGAGAACTGGAGAGACTTTCCAGGTCCAGGGTCTTACTTTCACTACTCACCTCTCCGCATGCCTCACCTGAGCCCTCAAATCACAGGAGAGGGTGAGTCTGGGTTTTCCCCTGACACCACATACGTGCTTTTTCCCCCAACCATCCAATTCTCAACACCCAACAGGCCTCCCACTGTCCATTGATTTCCGATTCTGTATCTGTGGAGTCAGGGCCAATGCCAAGGCTGAGGTGTCCAGAATGCCCTGACTTCAGAGGCCCGCCGTGTGTTCTCAAGTTATCCTACTTCTGACCAAGTGACTGAAACTTGAAAATTCCCTGACTCCACCTCCATGGTCAAACACTCAAACAAGGGACTAAACTCAGGAAAACTCTTAATCACTGTTCTCAAATTAATGTACAGAAAAAACTCAGAAACAGTGAAATGGAGGAGACCTTTAGGTCAAGGGAGGACTGGAGTTAGGCAGAGTCTCCACACCCTCCTAAGCACAGCACCTTCATCTGAAGGCCATTTGTTCCCCCTTCCTAAGCTCTCTCAGCCAATATTTATGGATTTGTGCTGAAGCTTCACTCAACAGGCATTAAGTATTGAATTGTCAGCCAGTGGTACTGATCTCAGTCTCAGTGAGTACCCTCCTCTCTCCCCATAGGTGCAGAAAGTTCAANTCTGAGTGAACTCTGGGAGTTGGTGATGACAGGGAGGCCTGGCATGCTGCAATTCATGGGGTCGCAAAGAGTCGGACACGACTGAGGGACTCAACTGCACTGAAAGCAATGATGGTGCCTTGTCCCAATAGGAAAAGCAGTTCTCATACTTGAAATTAATGTGGGAAGACCTGTGTTTTCAATCAGGATATATTGATTTTCCTATTGGCAGGACTCAGTTGCCTTTGTATAGTTCAAAGTTTGATGGTATGTGCCAGACTCAAGGAAGAAAGGAAATTTATCATGAAGAGATAAATTTCATATCGTAAAAAGAACAGCAAACAACATAGCCCTTGCCAAGTACCAGAGACTGCTGAGTGCTTTCTTCACACACATTTACTCTCTTGAGTCTCATAACCTAATGAGTATTCTCTCCCCACCTCATTTTTTGCCATGTGTTTTTCTATTTTAAACCATTATTAAGTGTACGGTTCAGTGGCACTGACTATATTCACAATGTTGTGTAACTATCGCCACTAATTCCAGAACTTTTTCATCATTCCAAACAGAAACTTGACCTAATGAGCAATAATTCCCTCTTCTTCCTGAACCTCAGCCCCAGATAACCTCTATTCTATTTCCCATCTCTATGAGTTTGCTTGTACTAGATATTTCATGTAAATTTGTCCTTTGGGGTCTGGCTTATTTTACTTACAGTATTCTTTGGGTTTAACAGGTAGCAGAACATTCCTCTTTGTGGTTGAATAATAACCCCTTGTGTGTATATATTACACTTTGTTTATCCATTCATCTGTTGATGGACCCTGGATTGCTTGTTTATTGGGGGCAATGCTTTCATTAACATTGGTATACAGATATGAGTACTTGTTCTAAGTTATTTTAGGTGTATCCTTGGGAGTTGAATTACAAGTTCATATAGTAGTTCTGTGTTTAAATGTTTGAGGAACTACCTCAAACACCATTTTTTGCACTCCCACCAGCAATACATGAAGTATATACATCATTCTTGTAGTTTTGTATGTTGAACCACCCTTGCATTCTGGGGATAACTCCAAATTGCTCAAGTATGTTTGTTAAGTCTGTCTGGTTTATAGTGGTATTCATTGGCCACTCTTTGCTCTTGACCTGCCACCTGGTGCTTCTATCCATTATTGAAACTGCGGTAATGAAGTTTCTGATTATCATTATAGATTTGTTTCTCCCTTCAGTTCCTTCCATTTTTCCTTCATGATTTTGAATATATGCATATATATATGCATATATATAAGAATATATATGTTATCTGTTGATAGATGCATATAGATAACTCCTATCTTGATAGATTGAGACTTTTATGCATATATAATGTCCTTCTTTGCCTCTAACTTGAAGTGTAACTCTTTTCTAACTTGAAGTGTACTTTGTATGACAATAATATAGCTGTATCAGCTCTTTTCTGGTTACTTGGAATATCTTTTTTCAAACTTTTATTTTCAGTCTTTTTGGGCATCTAAAGTGAGTCTCTTCAAGACAGTGTGTAGATGACTTTTTGAAAATCCTTTCTGCCAGTCCCTGCCTTTTAATTGCCCTTATGTTTCCATTTAAAGTATTACTGATAAAAGATTTATTTCTGCCATTTGACTACTTGTTTTCTGTATGTCTTATATGTTTTGTGTTTCTCAGTTCTTTCATCACTGTCACGTGTGTTTATTTCTTGTAGTGAGGGTATCATTTTGATTCCCTACATTTCTGCATATTTTTTGGTTATTTTCTGCTTCTTTATTTGTATTTTTGGCTCTGCCGGGTCTTGTTGCTTCACGTGGGCTTTCTCTTGTTGCAGCAAGCAGGGGTTACTCTTCACTGTGGTGCACATGCTTTTCATTCCAGAGTCTTCTCTTGTTGCAGAGCACAGGCTCTAGGGTGTATAGGCTTCAGTAGTTGTGGTGTGTGGGTTTAGTTGCTCCACGGCATGTAGTATTTTCCTGGAGGAAGAGGAATTGAACCCATGTCCTCTGCATTGGCAGACAGATTCTTAACCACTGGACCACCAGGGAAGTCTCTGGTTATTTTCTTCGTGGTTACTGTGGTGATCATGATGAATGTCTTCAACCTGTAACAACCTAGTTTAAATATACCCTCTTGGTTTCAATAGTATACAAATACTCTGCTGCTATGCATCTCCATCCCTCTTGACTTATATTGTTATTGCCACAGATTACTTCCATTAAACGTGTGTACCCATTAACAGAAACTTATTCTTATTTTCTGCATCTGTGTAAGTCATATAGGGAACAAAGGTGCTGCAAACAAAAGTATAACGCTGGCTTTTCCATTTACCTGGCTTCCCAGGCGGCGCTAGTGGTAAAGAACCTGCCTGTAATGCAGGAGATGTAACAGATGTGGGTTTGATCCCTGGTTGGGAATATCTCCTGGAGGAGGGCATGGCCACCCACTCCAGTATTCTTGCCTGGAGAATCTCATGGACAGAGCCTGGTGGGGGTTGTAAAGAGTTGGATATGACTAAAGCGACTTAGCATGCAGGTTTACCAGTGTTACTTTTTCTGTGGTTTTGAGTTACCATCTAATGTCCTTACATTTCACCCTGAAGGACTTTCTTTAGTTACTGGTAACCAGCTCCTCCTGCTTTTCTTTCTCTGGAAATGACTCAGCTGTCCCTTGGTATCCAGGAGGGATTGGTTCTATGACCTCCATGGGTACCAAAACCTAAGGATGATCAAGTCCTTTATATAAAATGCCATAGTGTGTGCATATAACCTACACACATCTTCCTGTGTATTTTAAATCATCTCCAGATTATTATACCTAACACAATGTAAATGCTATGTAAATAGTTGTCAGCATATGTCAAATTCAAGTCTTATTTTTTGGAACTTCCTGAAGTTTTTAAAAAATATTTTTGATCCATGGTTGGTTGGATCTACAGATGCAGAACCTGTGAATACAAGGGGCTGACTATAATTCTCCTTCATTCTTGAAAGACAGTTTTTCCAGATATAGAATTCTTGGTTGACTGGAAGAAGAAATTTCAGAAATTAAAATGTATCATCCCACTGCCTTCTGGCCTCCATGGTTTCTAAGAAATCCACTTTTACTGAGGATAAGTTATGTGATGAGTTACTACTCTCCTGCTGTTCTTTGGATTCTTTGTCATTGGGATTTGATACTTTGATATAATGTGTCTCAGTGACACTTTTTGAGTTTATTCTGCTAGTTTGTTGAGCTTCTTGGAAATATATCTTTCATCAGATTTGGGCATGTAGGCACTATTTCTTCAAATAGTTTGCTATCCCTTTCTCTCTTTCCTTTTTCTGGGACTCCTATGATGTATATTTTGGTTCACTTTATGGTGTCCCACAGGTCCCTCAGGCTCCGTCCACTTTTATTCATTCTTTTTTCTCTCCCCTTCTCAAACTGGAGAATTTCATCTGTTCTGTTTTCAAGTTGACTGGTCATTTCTTCTGCCTATTCAAGTCTTCTGTTAGACCCCTTTAGTAAAATGAACAATTTCATTTTAGTTATTAACATTTTCCCTAAAATATCTAGCTCCAAATAGAGGGTGAGAGGGGAGGGGCTCTGTCCCTTTTAAATCTTCCAACTGATGCCATAGAGGAAGCCACTGTATCCCGAGAGCCAAAAGCAAGGCAGACATCTGTGCCAGTCCTCAGGAACCTCCAGACCAACCAGGGTGCACAGCCCCAGAGCTTTGGAAGGCCAGGTCTCACTGCCTGCCCAGGCACCAGCCAGCTGCTCCAGGACTGGGGGTTGCGGTCCCTGTAGCTGCAGTGGGGTTGGAGAATGGGGGGATGGCAGCCAATGCACACTGCTCTCTCAGCAAAGATCTGCAGGCTCTCCTTTATCAGGCACTTTCCTGGTTGTTTTAAGCATCCAGTCAGGTTCCAGAGTTTTAAGACAGTTGATGCCATTCTTTTTTCTAGCTCAGTGGTAGCTTCAGTGGAGGGACTGACCCCTGGATGTTCTTGTTCTGTCATTTTGTACAATGTCACTCTCCCTTTTCCTTTTTAGAGATGAGGAAACTGAGGCAGAGGAAGGTTCAGGAACTCACCCAAGGTGGTGCCAGGATTACAGCTCAGGTTAACTGCCTCCAGAGCCCATGTCCTCAACCCTTTCACCATACAGCCTCGCCACATGATCTGCAGCTGAAATGTATTTTTCTGTTCTCCCTTAGATGGAAAATTTTTTAAAGAATGCTAGAACTGGATAAGCTTATGTCATCTGATCTCCAAACAGGCCTAAACCAAAGCCTCTCTCCCTCTAAATACCTCAGAAAGAGGGAGACCACATTCTCCCAAAGTCCTGCCTAGTTATTGGAACAGGAATATTCTTGTGATTCATTTTTGTGAATTTACCAAAACTGACTCTTTTTGGACATAGGCAGTATTTTACATGGTCTTATCCTTCCCCACAGGCACAACTGCAAGATCGGAATGACCCTCAGCAGCTGCTATTAGACTTCAAGCACATGTTTCCTGTTTTGTTCCCATTTAATCCATCTTCTCTGACCATGGACTCAATCCACATCCCAGCATGTCTCAATCTGGAGTTCCTCAACGAAGTCTGAAAATACACATGCCAAAGCTCGATTGCCAACGAGAGCACAAAGGAAATACATAGGACAGTAAAGTGAATTTAAGAATCTGTTAAAATCTACAAAAGTAGATCAGAGTTTGAGAGCCTGTGCAGAGTGAACTATACAGAATAAGACACATCTGTCATTATATTTTGTACCTACTGCTCAGAATAAAAACACTTGAAATATGGAAGATTTTTTAAAAGTATGATTTTGGTCTAAACAAATTCATATCATAATCCATAGCCATCAAGCAGTCCCCATGGCCATATAAAAGGTGCCAGTCTAAAATAGAAACTGCCTAGTTTTGATCTTTGGACATAACTGGAGAATGTCCAAAGTAAGATGACATTAAAAATAATGTAAGTCACATAAACTGCCTTCAAAGGGCTTTTAACAAATCATAGTACTATTAAGCATGATACTGTCATATAGCAAGTGACATTTCCCCACATCAACAAACTACAGGTGTGGATGGGTCTATGGGGAGATGGTTTGAGGACAAATATGTAGACCTGGGCCTTCTGAGAAGTTTCCTGAAGACAATTTTAATGCCTAGTGATGCAGACAATGGTGTAATTGACCTCCAGACTGAACAGTTTGATTATTCGTTTCTGAAGTATAATTAGAAGACTTGGTCCCTAATATACTCAGACCTATTTGTGTAGTCATGAATTTATGGAGAAATTGTACAGTTCCAAACATAAAAGGTAAGCAAATAGATACTATTATTTCCAGTGCTAGTCCATGCACTTCCTGACTCAACAAAACTTTCAAAAAAATCAATATAATCTAAATGTTAGAAAATAGTAACATCTTATTTTATTAGATTAAAAATCAAACAAGTCAGTATAAAAGCATTTAATCCCTTAATGCCATTATACCTCCAATAAGAAGTATAATTACACATTATGTAATGCTCATAGTAAGGAAAGCAAACTTCATCTTGAGAATTTGACAATTTGAAAAGCCTTTTTAAAAAATCAGTTCAGGTATTATTAAATTATTAACCAAAAGTTTTGGGTGCTTGTATGTGTATGTTTTTGTTTTTTTTTTAAGAGAGAATAGCTTATGTCAACTTTCCCTTTTCAGTTTTTTTTCAACATTTTTCAAAATTACAACAAAAAATTGTAAATATCTCTGCTTTAAAGTAAGGATTTAAAAAAAGAGTATTCAATGATAATATTACAACAGATTTTATGTGTTTACTGCTGGTTTCTTCAACAGCAGACATTCAATTAGAAAATCCTACATATTGCTTACAACCTTTTTTTACTATTTTTTCGTATTTCTGGTAGATAACAGTATGCTCCTTCCATGACAGGAAGAGATGGTGTTTGTAAATCGTAGAAGAGCCTCTGTGCTGCATCAAGAAGATAAAATTTCTCCACAAAGTGCAAGTGGAACCCACACACCCCACCACCTTTTTACTCAGTCTTTCAGCTTAAAAGGCTCTTAGAAATGCAACACACTCTGAGCACTGGAGAGTCCTGTGTGCAGAGCCCTCACAGCTCGGCCCTTATAGTCCTCCTCACCCCCGGGCGGAAGAGGCACCACGCCTGGACAAAGACCACTGCCCAGCAGGTCCCAACCCGTGTCGTCAACATGACCTCCACACTAAACATCAGACTTCTCTCGGGTGTCCACACAGAGCTTTGCCTTCCCCTCCCTCCCCAGATCAAGTTACACGATACAACCCTGACCCACACTCTTTAGCCCACATGGTGACTACATTTGGAAGGCCAGTCTAAACCAACCTCTTCTTAAAGTTGTTTCTTACATATAATTTGCTTTTTACTGCATTTTAGCTTAAAACTTAGTTTCACGTAGGGCCTGTTCTTAACCTTCTAGAGAAAATGAACTGCCTCATTAGCGTGGTAAGGAATTTGAAAAGCAGTGATTCCTTAAAAGCAGCAGCTTCCCTGTCCTTGAATGTGTCATATTAGTTGCTCAGTCACGTCTGACCCTTTGCGACCCCATGAACTGTATAGCTCTCTAGGTTCCTCTGTCCATGGAATTCTCCAGGCAAAAATATTGGAATGGGTAGCCATTCCCTTCTCCAGGGGATCTTTCTGACCCAGGGACCAAACCCAGGTCTTAGCTCAGTTGATAAAGAATCTGCAGCAATGCAGGAGACCCTGGTTTGATTCCTGGGTCAGGAAGATCCCCTGGAGAAAGGGATAGGCTACCCACTCCAGTATCCTGGGGCCTCCCTGGTGGCTCAGATGGTAAAGAATCTGCCTACAATGCAGGAGACCTGGGTTTGATATCCTGGAGAAGGGAACAGCTAACCACCCCAGTATTATGGCCTGGAGAATCCCATGGACAGAGGAGCCTAGCAAGCTACAGTCCATGGGGTCGCAAAGAGTTGGACAGGACTGAGTGACTTTCTCTTTCTTTCCTTCCTGCAGGGCAGGCAGATTCTTTACCCTCTGAGCCACCAGGGAAGCCTTTACGTGGTTATACTCGCATCTCTCCATCCCTCTGGGTCACTATCTTTGCTGTCACTACCAGTGATATGACAGACCTATCAGTGGCTAACCAATGGGTGCCAGGGACTCACTGAGTTAAACCTTGGTTTTAATTTCCAATTATAATAAAGCGGGTCAATCAAAAATGAGTTTAAACTGCTTTCTAAAGTGATATAGTATCAGAATAATCCAGATTTGAATACAACATTTTGCCACCAACTGATGCTTAAATAAAGGACTGCTTCACTGAGGAGTTCACATCATATTCAGAGGTGAATCTAACAGTGGAGAAGAAATATTACTAATAAAAATATTTTTCCATTTTGAACAAATCTGTAAACTACACCTTTGTTTATAAAAATTGCTTGTATTAGTCACTGTAATATTCAGCTGTGGATAAAAATCTGTGGAAATAAACATTATTGAATAAGGTGGTGTGACAAATTTAAATGAAATTTTAAACTAATTGCACATTGGCTGAGTTTTTAATGCTTTAAGAAATTTTATTCAGGAGTCTATATTTCAAACATGCATCGTGATCATTGAAACCAGAGGTTGGCAAACTGCAGCCTGAAAGTTGCAGGTAGAAGGAAACTCCCTATAAAATAAGACTTGCTGCTAAGTCACTTCAGTCGTGTTCAACTCTGTGCGACCCCATAGACAGCAGCCCACCAGGTTCCCCCATCTCTGGGATTCTCCAGGCAAGAACACCGGAATGGGTTGTCATTTCCTTCTCCAATGCATGAAAGTGAAAAGTGAAAGTGAAGTTGCTCAGTCATGTCCAACCCTCAGCGACACCATGGACTGCAGCCTTCCAGGCTTCTCCATCCATGGGATTTTCTAGGCAAGAGTACTGGAGTGGGGTGCCATTGCCTTCTCCGATAAAATATGACTAAGTTAATTCAAACAAGGCAGTTTTGGGCAGTGGATCAATGGAATAAAACAGACAGCTCAGAGATAGACTCATATGTATAACTTTGTATATGGCAAAGATGTCATTACAAATCAGTGGGTACAATATTTATAAGATCTGTATGGAGTAACTTACATAAGTGAAAAACATTAACAATGACATTAAAATACTGGAAAACATTTCATGAATAAGAAAACTCTATACTACAGAAATGTCAATTATCCCCAAGTTGGTGTACAGATTAAAAACAATCTCACTACAGTTGGGGGTAACCAAACTTGGCTCTGCTGGCCTGCACAGAGTAAAACCAATCTGCCAACACCAGGTGATGGTGAAGGAAAGGGCAATGTAACACAGGGCCAAGAAGGAGTATGGGCAGCGAATGTTCAAAAGACCTGAACTCTGGGGGAACTTCAGGGAAATGTTTTTAAAGACAGAGGGAGGCATAGGGTTGCAGAGTGCCTGATCAGCTCCTAAACATTTTTCTGACATCACCTGATGGTGGTGGGGAGTCAACATCACCAACCTTCTGGTTCCAACCAGTCTGGGGTCTCCGCTTGGGGTCAACAGGCAGTTGACTTCTTTCACCAGGTGGGAGTTTCAGTATCGGCAAAAGAGCTCAAGGATATGGCTCAGAATATTACTTATAGCCCTTAAGAAGGAACTAAAGGTCCTTGACTTTATTTTATGGCTAAACATTACTTTCTCTCTGTTTTCCTATATTTCTGCATTTTCTCACTTCTGTGATTAAATTTGCTCTTTGAAACTCAGGGAGGGCCAAAGAGGCTAAAGTTTTGTTTTTTTTTTTAACCAACAAGTGGTAGGTGAAGGACATGGTGGGTGAGGTCTACCCATGGGAGGCCCCATAGGGACCTGCTCAGTTAACTCTATGAACCTAGATTTAACTAAGTTTATACAGGTATACCTTGGAAATGTTGGTTGTTCAGCTCAAGACCATTGCAATAAAATGAATATCACAAATAACACAATTTTTTTGGTTTCATAGTACATATAAGTTATTTTTTCCACTATAATGAAGTGTGCAAAGATCACTGATCACAGATTACCATAACATGATAATCATGAAAAAGTTTGAAATATTTACAAGAAATACTAAAATGTGATGCAGAGACAAAAAGTGAGCAAATGCTGTTGGAAAAATGGCACCAGCAGACTTGCTCCAAGCAGAGTTGCCACAAACTCAATTTAAAAAGAAAATGAAACAACAACCACAACAAAAACACAATAAAGTGAAGCAGAATATAATGAAGTATACCTGTATTACCAAATGAAATTCTAAGGCTTGGTAAGGGTACAGAAACTGCAAGTAACTTTCAAACAGGTAGAGGAACAAAGACAAATACACTTGACTCTTGAGTAAGGGGTAGGAGACCCCACCCTCCATGCAGTCACATTACATCCTCTGAATGTAATTTATAGACAGCTCTACACATACTGAGTTTCTCCATATCCGAGGTTCCAACCAATCTCTGCTCATGTAGTACAGTAGTANTCATTTCCTTCTCCAATGCATGAAAGTGAAAAGTGAAAGTGAAGTTGCTCAGTCATGTCCAACCCTCAGCGACACCATGGACTGCAGCCTTCCAGGCTTCTCCATCCATGGGATTTTCTAGGCAAGAGTACTGGAGTGGGGTGCCATTGCCTTCTCCGATAAAATATGACTAAGTTAATTCAAACAAGGCAGTTTTGGGCAGTGGATCAATGGAATAAAACAGACAGCTCAGAGATAGACTCATATGTATAACTTTGTATATGGCAAAGATGTCATTACAAATCAGTGGGTACAATATTTATAAGATCTGTATGGAGTAACTTACATAAGTGAAAAACATTAACAATGACATTAAAATACTGGAAAACATTTCATGAATAAGAAAACTCTATACTACAGAAATGTCAATTATCCCCAAGTTGGTGTACAGATTAAAAACAATCTCACTACAGTTGGGGGTAACCAAACTTGGCTCTGCTGGCCTGCACAGAGTAAAACCAATCTGCCAACACCAGGTGATGGTGAAGGAAAGGGCAATGTAACACAGGGCCAAGAAGGAGTATGGGCAGCGAATGTTCAAAAGACCTGAACTCTGGGGGAACTTCAGGGAAATGTTTTTAAAGACAGAGGGAGGCATAGGGTTGCAGAGTGCCTGATCAGCTCCTAAACATTTTTCTGACATCACCTGATGGTGGTGGGGAGTCAACATCACCAACCTTCTGGTTCCAACCAGTCTGGGGTCTCCGCTTGGGGTCAACAGGCAGTTGACTTCTTTCACCAGGTGGGAGTTTCAGTATCGGCAAAAGAGCTCAAGGATATGGCTCAGAATATTACTTATAGCCCTTAAGAAGGAACTAAAGGTCCTTGACTTTATTTTATGGCTAAACATTACTTTCTCTCTGTTTTCCTATATTTCTGCATTTTCTCACTTCTGTGATTAAATTTGCTCTTTGAAACTCAGGGAGGGCCAAAGAGGCTAAAGTTTTGTTTTTTTTTTTAACCAACAAGTGGTAGGTGAAGGACATGGTGGGTGAGGTCTACCCATGGGAGGCCCCATAGGGACCTGCTCAGTTAACTCTATGAACCTAGATTTAACTAAGTTTATACAGGTATACCTTGGAAATGTTGGTTGTTCAGCTCAAGACCATTGCAATAAAATGAATATCACAAATAACACAATTTTTTTGGTTTCATAGTACATATAAGTTATTTTTTCCACTATAATGAAGTGTGCAAAGATCACTGATCACAGATTACCATAACATGATAATCATGAAAAAGTTTGAAATATTTACAAGAAATACTAAAATGTGATGCAGAGACAAAAAGTGAGCAAATGCTGTTGGAAAAATGGCACCAGCAGACTTGCTCCAAGCAGAGTTGCCACAAACTCAATTTAAAAAGAAAATGAAACAACAACCACAACAAAAACACAATAAAGTGAAGCAGAATATAATGAAGTATACCTGTATTACCAAATGAAATTCTAAGGCTTGGTAAGGGTACAGAAACTGCAAGTAACTTTCAAACAGGTAGAGGAACAAAGACAAATACACTTGACTCTTGAGTAAGGGGTAGGAGACCCCACCCTCCATGCAGTCACATTACATCCTCTGAATGTAATTTATAGACAGCTCTACACATACTGAGTTTCTCCATATCCGAGGTTCCAACCAATCTCTGCTCATGTAGTACAGTAGTATTTACTACTGAAACAAATCTGCAAATCAACCTATGCAGTTCAAACACATGCTGCTCAAGAGCCAGCTGTATATATATCCTTCACTTAAGTTTGTGATAGTATCTTAAGCTATTTGGAACACATCTAGATCTGGGGTAAACTTAAATTCGGCAAATCAGTATCTGTATTATTCTCTGTCTATATTTATTTCCAATGTGCTTGTTTGGCAACTTAAACTTTGTCCTGTTATAAGGACAAAACCACATCCAAGGTTATAACTGCCTCTTTTTAAAAAAAACATTATTTGATTGAAGAATAACTGCTTTACAGAATTTTGTTTTCTGTCAAATCTCAACATGAATCAGCCATAGGTATACATACGTCCCCTCCCTCTGCAGCCTCCCTCCCATTTCCCTCCCCATCGCACCCCTCTAGGAAGACAGAGCCCCTGTTTGCATCCCCTGAGACATACAACAAATTCCCATTGGCTATCTACTTTACATATGGTAATGTAAGTTTCCATGTTACTCTCTCCATACAGCTCACCCTCTCCTCCCCATTGCTGCCTCTTAACAAAATTTGAAGTTATGGCCAAAGCAGTTAGACTAACAATGAGCACATACATGACCTTCCCAGCTTCTCAAGATTAGTAAATGCAGCTGTCTCGTTCATTCAAACTCAAGGCCCTCCTTACCCTTGAGTTCTGAATCCATGGATTCATTCAACCTCAATCTAACAAATTTTTTTCCAGAAGGTTCCACAAAGTAAGACTTGAATTTTTCAGGCACCAGCAACTATTTACATAGAATTTACACTGTATTAGGTACTATAGCTAATCCAGAGATTTCGTAATGTATGTATATGGGAGAATGTGCATAGGTTATATGCAAATATGCAAATACTACTCTATGTAAAGGACTTGATTTAGGTGTGCGTCTAGAACCAATCCCCTAAGACATTGAGGGGTCACTGTACTCATCTGTTAACATAGTCCCAGCTCCTACCAACTGTACCAGCTTTCCGAGTCTCTGCTAATGAAACTTCGAAAAGCAGTGCTATTCAAAACTACCATCAATTTGGGGTATTATAGGAAGTTTAAGTACAGCAAAATTATCCACATAATGTAGAAGACAGGGCTGAGGCCAGTTATTTCTGAAATCCTAATGAAATCTTAACATGCAAATTCAAGATTTATAATTGATTCACTGATTTCCAGTTTTACACTAATGCTTTTTCTTTTCAAAAAAATAATTACAGAAAGACATGCTAATAGGCTATTTCTAAAAATATTGAAAGCTAAATGTCTTACAACAGTAACTACATCACATATCTAGATTTTTAAAATTATAAAATACCTAATTTTTATATATTTAGTATTGTACTATATGGACTTCCCTGGTGGCTCAGAGGTAAAGCATCTGTCTACAATGTGGGAGACCTGGGTTCAATCCCTGGGTTGGGAAGATCCCCTGGAGAAGGAAATGGCAATCCACTCCAGGACTATTGCCTGGAAAATCCCATGGACAGAGGAGCCTGGTAGGCTACAGTCCATGGGGTCACAGAGTCAGACTGAGCGACTTCACTTTCTATACATATGTAGATAGTTATGCTAAGTCACTTCAGTCGTGTCCGACTCTGTGAGACCCCATAGACAGCCTCCTACCAGGCTCCTCTGTCCCTGGGATTCTCCAGGCAAGAACACTGGAGTGGGTTGCCATTTCCTTCTCCAATGCAGGAAAGTGAAAAGTGAAAGTAAAGTCGCTCAGTCGTGTCTGACTCCCAGCGACCCCATGGACTACAGCCCTCCAGGCTCCTCCGTCCATGGGATTTTCCAGGCAAGAGTACTGGTGTGGGGTGCCATTGCCTTCTCCATAGATAGTTATAGATATGGTTAAAATTGAAAATAACTAAATGGAATTTCAGGTAATTTTTCAGCTTGCTTGAAAGATACTTTTCCTCTCAATTTTTATTTTGAAAGTTAAACAACTATAGAAGAGTTGTAAAAATAGAACAATGAACAACCATGTGGTCTACATTTATGTTCCCTAATTAGTAACATTTCGCCATGTTTGCTTTCTGTCTTCGCCAGTATATCTGTATGCAGGTTTTTATCCCCCTCCAGTCAATTGGTAATTAGTTTTGGCACCACGACTCTTCACCTTTAAATATTTCAGTGTGTATCTCCTTAGAACAAAAGACAATCTCTGCCCTATCTACAGTATAATTAACATAACCAGGAAAAGTAATGTCAATACCACCTCATGCAATTTACAGACCATTCCTCCCCAACTATCCCAATTCTATTCTTTAGAGTTGTTTTGAATCCGGCTTCCAAAAAGACCCCACATTACAATCGTCACATCTCATCTTCCATTCATCTAGTACCATTCCTGGCTTTTTTGTTTTTCACAACACTGACATTTTTTAAGAGTTCAGGTCAGTTAAATAACTAAATAGCAAAGTGTCCTTCAGTTGGATTTGTATGATTGTTTCCTCATGATTAGATTTGTCAGACATTTTTTTGGAGAAATCCTATGTGAGTCTGTGTCCTTCTCAGTGCATGATGTCAGTTTGTCCCATTAATGGTAACATTGCTGCTGCTAAGTCACTTCAGTCGTGTCCAACTCTGTGCAACCCCATAGATGGCAGTCCACCAGGCTCCCCCGTCCCTGGGATTCTCCAGGCAAGAACACTGGAGTGGGTCGCCATTTCCTTCTCCAATGCATGAAAGTGAAAAGTGAAAGTGAAGTTGATCAGTCGTGTCTGACTCTTTGGGACCCCACGGACTGTAGCATACCAGGTTCCTCCATGGGATTTACCAAGCAAGAGTACTCGAGTCGGGTACCATTGCCTTCTCTATATGATACTCTGAGATTGTATAAATATCTTTACATAGATTTTCATGTTTTTATATATGTAAACCTTTTTACTCAATGTTTTCAAATACACCCATTTTCATGACATTTTTAATTACGGAAAACTTAGAAATTTCTATTTGGAAAGACTTGCTGCAGGCGATCTGTAAGTGGGAAAGTGTGATACTCATGATGGCATTTTAACTTTTCTCAATAAATATAAGAGCGCCAAACTGAATAGAACCTGCCTTTTTCTCTTATTGAAGAACACTAATACCCTTATCAATAGTTCTAGAGACCAAGAACTTATTTTGCATTTGGACTATTAGAAAGTTTTAATGGAAAAACACAACTTTTCAAGATCTGTTTATTTCCTCCACTGTTGAATTCACACTTAACACAATTAATTGTACATGTTTTCTGATTTTTTTTTTTTTTGGTATTACAAAACATATTTGACTGGCTGAAGTTCAGAATGCCAACTTGTGATAAGACATGGTGGTTTTGGCTCACCTAATGAATTCCATTTTGATTTCTATTTTATTATGAGTAACTAGCTGTCAAACATAAATCAAGTTCTAATGCTCTAAGGTATTCATTATATATATGCATCTAGAATGGTATCAGCTCTGTACTATCCTTGGAAGAATTAAGAAAATGGTCCTTTGAATCACTTTCTGTAGGAGCCATTGTTGATACAGGCGAACATCTAGTAATGACCCATTGCCTCACTTCTCCACCCACCTTTCTCTGCCAAAAAAAGCAAATAAATCTTCTAACTCAAGTCACCAAATACAGATATGTTACCTTTACCAAGGTTTCAACTACTATATTTCTTCCACCAAGGAAGATTAATTTAGCATTCACCTCCTTTCCTGTTTTCTATAACATACGCCTTAGCTAACTCTTTTCTTACCCCCCACTTCTATGTCCCAAATGCCATAAGCCCTGGACAAAGAACACAAGCCTTGAGCTTCTGAGAATCAAGAGTTCAAACTTCAAATTCAGCAATTTTCTAGACTTGAGGCTTTAGCAAATTACTTGGTTTCTCTGGGTCTAAGCTTCCTTATTTATAAAATAAGAAAGCAGTAACTCCTACCTATTTCATGGGGTTGCAAAATGTCCCTTGATTCAGGTTTGTCTGATGTTGTATGCATTGTATTGTTATTCTGTTTTACGTAACAGTCATCTTGAGAAACCTATATGCAAGTCAGGAAGCAACAGTTAGAACTGGACATGGAATAGACTGGTTCCAAATAGAAAAAGGAGTACATAAAGGCTGTATATTGTCACCCTGCTTATTTAACTTATANCCTGGCGTGCTGCGATTCATGGGGTCGCAAAGAGTCAGACACGACTGAGCGACTGAACTGAACTGAACCTTTAACTGAGCAGCTGGTATGTCTGAGATATGTTCTACGTGGTTCACCAGTATTGCTTCATCTCCTCTTCAACAGCTATCCTAGGAAGTTTACTGATAGAGAGACTGGTCTCATAGAAAAGTGGGGAAGCTGCAAGATGAACCCATGTGGTCTAATTCCAGAACTTGAGTTTCCAAGCATATGTTGCAGCAAGGAAGGAACAGACTTAGTGCTCAGGATTGGGGAGGGGAGGTGCTTCAAAAGGCAAGCTGAGTGGTAAAGGGGCCCATAATACAGTGGGAAGAACAAGAGCTCTGAAGTCAGGAGACCTGTGTTTAAAACCTATATCGTATAAGCTATATTATTTGCAATTATCTTTAACCTCTCTGAACCCTGGCTGTATAATAGGGGTAATTATACCTGCCCTACCCTCCTCACCAGGTTGTGAAGATCAAATAAGGCTATGTGTGTGAAAGTACATTATAAACCTTAAAGCCCCTTATAAATATTGCCCCTCTATAAACAAATGATTGTACAACGAGATGAATATAGCATAAGGTAAAGAATATAGCAAAGCTTTGTTGAGTCAGTGGGCAGATGACCCCCAAAGTTTGTTTTCAGCTTCAAGCAGAGATCTTGCATTGCAAAGCAGGGTTTTAAAAAACAACAACATTGAAGAGTATCAGTTTGAATGTTGATAAGTGTTTTATAAATAGCTGCATAATTAGCATGTACTTACTGCAAAAAGTATACATAATATTTTATTCCCTGTTGTAGGCTGTAATGAATCTACTGCCTCTACATCCTAGGAGGTTTTCACTTACTTTCCCCATGATAATTTTAATACATGGAACCATTATTAGCTGAATTAAGAATAAGTAAATGAGCAGTAAAAAAAAAAAAAAATACAGAAAAATTACAGGTGCCTGTGGTGAGTAAGATAATAACTAGGTAAAAATATATGAAATAATTATAGTGTTTGAATAGCAGAGCCGGCATGAGGAAAATGACTCAATGGAATATTAAACCTGCTGTTGGCGGGGTAGAAAGGCTCTGTGGCCTTCACCTCTTCTGAGTCCCAGCCCAGATACCTTGTTGAAAGCAGATCCAGTTCGTCCTCATCCATGATTTTGTGATGTCAGAGGAGTTGGTCTGATTCCATGAAGATTTAGTCATTCTAAAAGCCTGTGTGCCTGTACACTAAGTACCCAATAAGTGAAATATTCTATTTAAAAAAAAAATGCCAGAAGTTGGTGTTTGTTGTAGACTTAACCTGGTGACATTGAATATGAAGTTATTTAGACTATATCTATGATTTGTATTTAATATCTCAACAAAATGGAATTAAAAGTAATTTAGGTAGTTTTAAAGAGCTTTGGAAGGAGTGATGCTAAAGCTGCAACTCCGGTTGAAACTTTGGCCACCTCATGTGAAGAGTTGACTCATTGGAAAAGACTCTGATGCTGGGAGGGATTGGGGGCAGGAGGAGAAGGGGACAACCGAGGATGAGATGTCTGGATGGCATCACTGACTCGATGGACGTNCCTGGGTGTTCATTGGAAGGACTGATGTTGAAGCTGAAACTCCAATACTTTGGCCAACTCATGCGAAGAGTTGACTCATTGGAAAGGACCCTGATGCTGGGAGGGATTGGGGGCAGGAGGAGAAGGGGACGACAGAGGATGAGATGGCTGGATGGCATCACCAACTAGATGGACCTGAGTTTGGGAAAACTCCAGGAGTTGGTGATGGACAGGGAGGCCTGGCATGCTGCGATTCATGGGGTCGAAGAGTCAGACACAACTGAGCGACTGAACTGAACTGACCTGAATCCCAAAGATGGTAGCTTTTATTTTACTATCACTTATCATCTAGAATATGGAGATGAAAAAAATATCATCAGGTATGTGAGAGGCTTTGATCTATTCAAAGTCCAAATTTCACTGACTATATACTGCTGCCGCTGCTAAATCACTTCAGTCATGTCCAACTCTGTGTGACCCCATAAACCGCAGCCCACCAGGCTCAACCGTCCCTGGGATTCTCCAGGCAAGAACACTGGAGTGGGTTGCCATTTCCTTCTCCAATGCAGGAAAGTGAAAAGTGAAAGTAAAGTCGTTCAGTCGTGTCCGACTCTCAGCGACACCATGGACTGCAGCCTTGCAGGCTCCTCCATCCATGGGATTTTCCAGGCAAGAGTACTGGAGTGGGGTGCCATTGCCTTCTCCAACTGGCTATATACACCTCCTGTGAAAAACCAATATACATATTATCGCAAGTTTTTAAAGTGAATTTAAAGTTAGCAGCCTTGGAATTTGTGTATTGAGTTAACAAGTGTCAATTTCCTGGATTTATTTAAATCAAAGCAATAGAAAATNGCTATATACACCTCCTGTGAAAAACCAATATACATATTATCGCAAGTTTTTAAAGTGAATTTAAAGTTAGCAGCCTTGGAATTTGTGTATTGAGTTAACAAGTGTCAATTTCCTGGATTTATTTAAATCAAAGCAATAGAAAATAAACCAGAGGGTCAAAGAACAGATGGTTAAGAAAGGGGAACAAAGGGAGCACAAAAGAGAAATGAAGGGATTTTCTGTAATGCTGGACATGTTCTAATTACATTTTGAAAACTGAGAGTAGTTTGGGTTACAACAGTATAAGCACTTGTGAAACTCATCCAACTTGAAGATTCATACGTTTGACCATATGGTAATTCTGCTAAAAGAGGACTGTAAACATATACTCACCTTTAACGTGAGCCAAAGTATTCCTGAAGTGTACTATGGCCGACCAAGGGAAAAAAAAAAAAAGATGGAAACACATGATACAGCAAATATGGCAAAGTGTTAATAATGTAGAATACGGGTGATGAATATACTGGTGGTTCACGTATAAGTCTCTGCATTTTCCTGTAAGTTTCCAAGTTTTCATAATAAAAACGTTGGGTTAAAAAAAAAAGAGAGAGGACCACGAACGCGTTTGAAAACCAGGATTTGGGGCAGGCGTTCCCAAACAGCTCACAGAACACCTCAGAGAATCCCACCACCCCTTCCCAACCACCGAACTAAGCCCGAGGCAGCGTGGCCCGCATCCCCACCCCGCCCCCGAGCCCTGGCGCTGGGGGTCTGCCTCCCGCGTCGCCCCCTGCTCGCCCGGTCTCAGTCCGTTCTCAGAACACGCTCCATCACCTAGTTCCCAGAACTCAGATTGCGCAGTGGTCATGTCATCATCGACCAGGGCTCGCAGAGCGGCAGGGGCCACCCTAACCTCACCCAAGCCTTAGCCTAACTGCCTCCCCCTAACCTCCCAGCCCCCGGGTCCCTGGCCCCATTTCGCCTGACACGTTTTCATAATCCTCTCAGGCTCCGGGCCAGCGGCGCCGCAGCCATGGGGCCCGATCATATAAGGAAAATACTGCGGCCTCATCCGGGGGCTGCATCGTGGACCCGGGGGCGATCCTGTCCCCCACGCCACTCGCTACACCCGACACCTACCAACCTCCCCGCCCCGCTTCGCGCGCCTGGGCCTCCCGGGCGCGTCTAGCCGCCTCGGCCTCCCCCGCGCCCTCACCCCGGGTTGTTCTGCGCAGCCGCCCACCCGCCTGCCAGAGCGGCTCAGCCAATCCCCTCCCACGCCGTCTTCCGCGCCCACCCGACTTCCGGCCGGCCTCGGCCGCCTAAGACCTTCCTCAAACCCATTCCTCCCTTTTGGCCGCCCAGTCACACGATTGGCCCCCGGTCACACGTTGAAGAGAATCTGGGAGTGAGGAGGAGGGGAACCGCTAATTATCTTGGCGCGGGGAGGGGCTCCAGAGGCTAGGTTGGGCAGGGGAGTCAACCATTCGATTGCGAAACAGAGGGAATCGCTAAAAACAGTGAGATGCAAAGAATCCGCTCACGAGCAACGTTTTCCTGTGGGGAGGCCTGTCTCCCCGCGAGGTTTTTGGCACCATCGGCTCCCAGCCGGTGTGGCGCCAAGAGGGGCGACACGGGGCCCAGAGAGGAGCGCTCGGACAGGCCCTGCGAAGTAGGGGAAAGGGCAGAGGCGTAGCCTCGCTGGCACCGCCCCGAGGGCTTAAAGTCGGGCGCGGCGGGCGGGACCGCGGCAACGCCGCCGAGGACCCGAGCGCTGCCGCCCGCCGCCTGCCGCCATGGCCCTGCTCCGAGGTGAGCGCCGCCGCCCCGCCTCTCGCGCCCCTTGGGGGGGCGGGGGAGGGGCGTCGGGGTCTCCTTGGCGGTAAAAGGGGACTTCATTTTTAAAAAATAAGCCAATCCGGAAGCATTCTTTGAGTTTAGGAGAAAACATACGTGCGAGGCGACAGCCATTGCCCACCACAGTTTTGCTTGCTCCTGATCTCGAAGGTCCTTTCCCTTCTCCGCGCGATAGTGACCCTCCTGGTTCGAGGTCAGCTGTTGGCAAGACCGGGGCGGGGTCCCCTAGGCGCGAGGCGACCTGGGGCGGAAAGGTGCCTTTCAGACGAGCCGGCGGCCCTCGGACCTGATCAAGGCTTGGAAGGAATGAAGATTCTCGGCGTCTCTGGGGAACCTCTGTCCGAATCACCTGCACCACAACCCCCCTCGCCCCCGCCAAATGCTTGATGGCGGTCTGTTGGCAAATCTGACTTAAGCCCTTTCCCTTTTTTCTGACTCCAGAAAAGTGCCGTCACTGAGTACATAAATTCTGCCGTTACTTTTTTAAGTATGTAAATTCCGTTTTCATAGCAAATGGTCAGTCAGTGGAATTTTCAAAACTGTGACAACTTGTCTTTATGTGTCCTTTAAAGAACCTTCAGGTGAGACCCATATATCAAGGCCTTGGGAAAGAAAACACTTGGCAGGATCTAAGAAGCAAGGTTCTGGTTGTCCAGGGCCCCAAGGGCTCTGTAAAGGTGATGGGTTTGATTCTGGATTCTAAAGAAAGCAGCCTCCTACCTAGAAGAATAATGCAGTCTGGTTTCCAGTCTGTCCCCGTTTCCTCAGGACTGTGAATCTGCCTGTGTAGCAAGGAGGAGAGTTTAAGACCACTTAACAGTCTTATGGCAGAGATCTGCTGCTGCTGCTGCTGCTGCTGCTAAGTCGCTTCAGTCGTATCCGACTCTGTGCGACCCCATCGACGGCAGCCCACCAGGCTCCGCCATCCCTGGGATTCTCCAGGCAAGAACACTAGAGTGGGTTGCCATTTCCTTTTCCAATGCGTGAAAGTGAAGTCGCTCAGTCGTGTTCGACTCTTAGCGACCCCATGGACTGCAGCCTACCAGGCTCCTCCGTCCATGGGATTTTTCCAGGCAAAAAGTACTGGAGTGGGTTGCCATTGCCTTCTCCGATGGCAAAGATCTAGGCAACATGAAATGATGATTTTGATTCGAGTGGAGGGCAGTGGGATTGGGGAAAAGGGGGAGGGATGGTTTGAGATAGATTTGGAGGTGGATTTGACACAACTTGGTGATCGGTTGGAGTGGCAGGTCTATGAGCAGGAAATGCCAAGAATGACTTCAGGTTTCTGGTTTGAAGAACTGAGTTCATGATACTCCTATTTAGAGAGTGAAAGAAAATGGGGAAGGGATAGACTTGGAAGAGAATATTGAGGTGCTCAAGTGCAGATTCCAGGTAGACTATTGGTTAGGGGGATCTGTAACTCAGACAAGCCAAAATGACATGTGACCAGTTCCAGTGGAAAATAGATATTCTGAGACAAAAGGATTTGTCAGTGCTCTTTCCAACTCCAAATGTCATACAGTAGCATACTTATTTTTATTTTTTTAAGATGGCATATTCAGGAGACCCAAATTATTTAACAGCTGCATTGTCATGAGCTATCTTCCTTAAAAGGATATCATAGTTTTATTGATTTCTGTTTACTGGTTTATCAGTGATTCTTACCACTTTCTTTTAATACAGACTCCTTTGAAAATTTGATAAAAGCTATGTAAGGAAAGAATATGCATTGACACCCACATGGAGGAAGTATGAAGTTTATAACTTCGGGACACCATTCACTATGGTGTTAAAGTTAGTGATCATACTTTGATACATTTCCCTGTTTTACAGTTGAGGACACTGATGTCCAGAAAGGTGAACTAGCTTATCTATAATGGTAGGTAGTGTTTTGGTTGTTATTGGTTAGTTAGAGGGCTTCCCTGCTGGCTCGGCAGTAAAGAGACCACCTGCAATGCAGGAGGTGTGGGTTCGATCCCTGCGTCAGGAAGATCCCCTGGAGAAAGGGATGGCATCCCACTCTGGTATTCTTGCCTGGGAAATCCCATGGCCCGAGGAGTCTGGTGGGCTGCAGTCCATGGGATTGCAAGAGTTCGACACAACTTAGCGACAAAACCACCATCACCACCACAATACATTACAGATGCACTCGTCTCTCAAGAAACAGTAAATACTAAGTGCTTCCAGGACTATTGGGTAAGAGAGAAAGTTTGACTGATTCTTGTAAGGAAAAGAACACATTTGAATGGGAGCAAAATTGACTTTGGTAAAGATTGTCATTAATCAGATTTCTATTTTCAAGTAGAACCAGTACTCCGGTTTTTTATTAGCACCCACCTGAGGGCTTGGTTGGAAGGTTGCCCTCAACAAATAGTAATTCTCTTACTGTTCCTTAGCTTTGCAGGGAGTGTTTGGACAATCTTGCAAAGCATGTTGGTGGGTTGCCAAATTAATCCTCCAACTGAAGTGGATACAGAAGCAGCAGTTGTCCTTGCTAGCTTTGATTGCTGTCAGCAGTTGTTGTGATTAAATGGGTAAATATTTTCCTAACAATGTAACAGAAAAGAAAGCAGAATTCCTCTTTATTTTCTAGCGTTATTTTTTCCTCTACGGTCACGTTTATCACCTTGCCAGGCCCTTTCTTGGCATTTCTGACTCATTATGCCTTGGATTAATGTGTCTTTTCACTGCCTTTAGTGGAAATCTTTAGCCTCTGAATTTCCAGAGTCTTTTAAAATGCATAAGATGTTAGTTTGGTTAATGATTGTTAGGTTTTAGAGCTTTTAAAATCCACACAAAATTGACATCAGATCAGATACTAATAATTATTGCCATGGTATCCAGTTTATGAAACAGGAAAAAAATCGTTTAGATTGTCTAGTCTTTACACCTGCAAATGCCAGATTTTTTAAAATAATTTTTAAAAATGCTTAATAGCATTTTCTCCATTCAAAATCATTGTATTCGTTCAGTGTTAGCCTTACTCCTGCTAACTTTACAGTCTGGGAGCACCAAGGAAACAGACATGATGTAAGGAAAGCATTTTTGTTTTCACACACACACACACACACACACACACACACACACACACACATACTATTTTGTAGGTTTCTCATGTTTCACCATTAGAACTTCCCACACGAAAATGCTTTCTTAGATTATGAAGTACAAGAAAGAAACCCATGAATGGAAATTTATGGAGAAGCAAAGGAAGTTTGCCTTCATTGTTTCTGAAAAGCCAGTGTTCATTCAAACCATTTCTATGTATGTATGTCATTTTTTCTGGTTTTTGAGATTTTCACTTTAGTTTTGAGAAGTTTGACAGTGATGTACCAGGATGAGTGTGTGCAAGTGTTTTGCATGCATTCAATTTGGGGTTAACTGAGCTTGAATCTGTACATTTATCTTTAGTTTTATAGAAAAGTTGAACAGAAAGTACAGAGCATTCCCATACACTTAACTCATCCCACTCCATTATCCCTATTATTAACAGCTTGCATTAATGTGGTATGTTTGTTACAGTTGATGAACCAATACTTATCCATTGTTTTTAACTATAGTTCAAGTTTACCTTGTTTCATTTGTTGTGTTGTACAGTCCTGTAGGTTTTGATAAATGTACAATGACACATATCTACCATGATAGTACCGTAAAGAGTAGTTCTCTGCCCTAAAATTTCCCTGTGCTCTACCTGTTCGTTTCTCCTTCCCTACAACCCCCAACCCCTGACAACTGCTGGTCTTTTTACTGTCTCCATAATTTTGCCATTTCAGCACTCTTGCCTAGAAAATTTCATGGACGGAGGAGCCTGGTGGGCCGCAGTCCATTGGGTCGCTAAGAGTCGGACACGACTGAGCGACTTCACTTTCACTTTTCACGTTCATGCATTGGAGAAGGAAGTGGCAACCCACTCCAGTGTGTCCGACTCTTTGCGACTCCATGGACTGCGGCCCAGCAGGTTCCTCCATCCGTGGCATTTTCCAGGCAAGAGTGCTGGAGTGGGGTGTCATCACCTTCTCCAAGGTGTCATATAGTTGGAATCATATAGTGTGTCGTCTTTTCAGATTGGCTTTTTTCACCAGCAGTATGAGTTTAAGTTTCTTTCATGTCTTTTCATGACTTGATACCTCATTTCTTCTTAGTGCTGAATAATATTCCATTGTATGAATATACCACAGCTTATCCATTCACCTACTGAAGAACATCTTGTCTCCTTCTAAGTTTTGGCAGTTATGAGTAAAGCTGCTATAAACATTTGTGTGCAGGTTTTTGAGTGGACATGTTTTCAACTCATAGGGGTAAATACAAAGGAGTGTGATTACTGGATCATATGAGTAGCGTATGTTTAGTTTTAGGTTTGGAAGAAACTGCCACACTCTCTTCCAAAGTGGCTGTACCATTTTGCTTCCTCAGAATCAGTGGGTGAATTTCTTTTGCTCCACATCATCACCAATGTTTGATGTTGCCAGTGTTGTTGGATTTTAGTTGGGAGACGGAATCTCACAGTTGTTTTAATTTTCAGTTACCTAATAACACGATGTCAAGCATTTTTTCATATGGTTATTTACCATTTGTAAATAACCAAATGTGCTTTGAATAGCACATTTTTATGCATTTTTATCTGGGTCATTAATTTCTTATTGAGTTTGAAGAGTTCTTTGTATATTTTAGATACAATCCTTTATCAGATAAGTATTTTGCAGGTATTCCCTCCCAGTCTGTGGCTTGTCTTTTTGTGCTTTTAATGGTGTCTTTTGAAGAGTAGACGTTTTCAATTTTAATAAAGTCCAAATTTTTCTTTCTTGGATTGTGCTTTTGGTATTGTATCTAAAAAAGTTATCACCAAGCCAAACCAAAAATCCCCTAGGTTTTCTCCTTTGGTATCTTCTAGGAGTCTATAGTTCTTTCATTTTGTATTTAAGTCTGTGATCCAGTTTGAGATAATTTTTATGAAAGGTGTAAGGTCTGTCTACTTTGTTGTTTGCATGTGGATGTTCAGTTGTTCCAGCACCACTTGTTGAAAAGACTGTGGTTTTTCCATGGACTTGCTTTGACTTTGAGGTCAATTTCAATAGACTCTGAGCTTCTACCCATGTTTTTTGTTTTTATTTTGTTTTCCCCAATATTTTTCCCCCTGTTCTTCAGATTACATAGTATCTGTTTATCTATTTCAGAGTCACTGAATCTTACTTCGTTCACTTCTATTCTGCTACTACACCCATTCAGTACACATTTTATTTCAGGTATTTTTCAGTTTTAGAATTTTCACTTTGGTTTTTTCTTTTAACTTCTTTTTCTTTGTGAAGCTGTCTGATCCCTTATTGTGAACATATTTTCCTGTATATTTTGGAACATAGTTATGAGAGACTACTGCTTTAAAATCCTTGTCTGCAAATTCTAACATCTGGGTCATGTTGAGGTCCGTCTCTGTTAATTGTCTTTTATCTTAAGGATGAGTCACACAGGCATACTTCATCTGCTTGTGAATTGCAGATACTGCAGACTTTTTTGTTTGTTTTTTTACAAATTGAAGGTTTGTGGCAATCCTGCAGTCAAGCAAGTTATTTGTGCCATTTTTCCTACAGCATTTTCTCCCAAAATGTATTACATTTTGTTGATTCTCACAATGTTTCAAACCCTCCATCAGCAAAAAGATTACAGTTTACTGAAGGCTCAGATGATGGTTAGTACACTTAATAGGCTACAATACAACTTTTATATGCATTGGAAAACCAAAAAATTTATGTGACTTGCTTTATTGCAGTAGTGTGGAACCAAACCTGTAATACCTCTGAGATATGTTTGTATCTTCTTGTTCCTATGTGGATTAATTTTGGACTGTGTGGTGGACAGTGCAGATGAACCATGGTAGAGACTGAATTCTGCTACTTACCAAAAAGTATTGACTTATTTATTGTTAACTGTTTATTTTTGTAGACATTTAATTTGGCTTAATTCAAACTGCTTTCCTCATAGCTCAGTTGGTAAAGAATCCGCCTGCAATGCAGAAGACCCTGGTTTGATTCCTGGGTCAGGAAGATCCACTGGAGAAAAGATAGGCTACCCACTCCAGTATTCTTGGGCTTCCCTTGTAACTCAGTTGGTAAAGAATCCACCTGAAGTGCAGGAGACCTGAGTTAGATCCCTGAGTTGGGAAGATCTCCTGGAGAAGGGACAGGCCACCCACTCCAGTATTCTGGCCTGGAGAATTCCATGGACTGTATAGTCCATAGGGTCACAAGAAATCGGACACAACTGAGCGACTTTCACTTCGCTTCAACCTGCAAACTCTGTCTGCCCTATAGAGCAGCAGCTCAAAGCTAACTTTAATTCATTTTGTCTTAGAAGAAGTGCATGTAGTTGGCCCCACAGGTACATGATTAAGGATTCAGCTGGATATTTCAGCTCCCCACTGTGGTCCTTTTCTTTCACAAACCCCCCTCAGTTCCCTGTAGCTGTGATTGCTGCAAAAATCAGTTTTCTTATTCTTCAAGCCAGCAAGACTGAGTTTTTTAATTCTAGCCATTCTATTCAGTGTAGAATGCGGGCCTTAAGTTAACAGCTATAAGCAACTTGAACATTCACCATGTGCTATTCCCTTTTTCCATATCTACTCTTTACTTGCCTATTTTTGTTCATTTTATGGGCACTTGAGGAAGCCATTCTTCTCTATTGTCAGTGTCTACTGAAGAGTTGGCCAAATAGGAGCATACTAGGTGATGACCAGAGATAGGACTGTACCAAAATTAGGAAAAAAGCAAGCAAAGGGGAAAGGAAAATGAAATAAAGTAAATGCCGATATGAAAAAAGGCTGAGACTGTCAATCAAGGAGGATTAGAGGACATTTACAGGAAGGCATGGGCTTCCCTCGTGGCTCAGTGCTACAGAACTTGCCTGCCAATGCAGGAAACGGGTTTGATCCCTAGGTCTGTAAGAGACCCTGGAAGAGAAATGGTATCCCACTCTAGTATTCTTACCTGAAATCCCTGTGGAGAGAGGAACCTGGCTGGCTACAGTCTATGGGATTGCAAAAAGTTGGACATGACTTAGTAACTGAGCATGCAGACAGGAAGGTACAGTGGCACAGAACAACCCATCTAGCAGAGGAAAACATCTGTAATTCACTAAGCTAATACTTTGCTTCTCTGGTGGCTCAGTCGGTAAAGAGTCTGCCTGCAATGCGAGAGATGGGTTCAATCCCTGGGTCGGGAAGATCCCATGGAGAAGGAAATTGCAAACACCTGCCTGGAGAGTTCCATGGACAGAGGAGCCTGATGGGCTGCAGTCCATGGGATTGCAAAGAGTTGGACATGACTGAGTGACACTTTCACTTTAAACTATAAACTTTTGTAAATACCTGACAATTTTATCTTTAAAGAACCAATCATATCTGTTCTAAATTGTAGTTATGTATGTTGCTCCTAACATTCTTTTAGACTGTAAATTTCTCAAAGTAGAAATCAAAGAAAAAGCTGAAATTTTTTTAGGATAAGTTTAGTTTGTTCTATCAAAAGAGATCCCTAACATAAAGGAGAATTGTGTATCTGGGCACAAACCCATTGTTAAAAAGTCTCATAGTTTCTTGGCAAAGATGTGGAAATGTGTGCTTAGATTGTTTTTGAGGGGATTTAGCCTATGTAAAGCATAAAGCCTGAAGTCTGTCATACAGTAAGTACCCCCTGTATGTTGACTATAATATTTACCTTGCAGAGTTGTTTGGGAAGAGTAGATATTATATGACAAGTGACGAGATGTCTAGTGCCTAATAAATGTTACTGCGATGAAGCAGCTGTTAACTGATGTCGTTCCCCAGTATGCAGGCTTTGCATTTTTGTACTTTGCTACTCTAGTGGGTGCCACTCACATCCTAGTCCTTGTAGATTTGTTAAACATGACTTTTTTTCCTTTGGTGGCACTAGAGTGCCTTGAGAAGGGGCAATTTGTATCTGTCTGTACAGAGACACCAACTGAACCAATAGTGATACTGCAAATTTGTAGTCTTTGTATTAATAGAAGTCTAGATAATTCCTCTGTATCCTTTGTGGTTAGGTCAGATATAGGAAACTTCGTTATACTCTGACACACATTAAAATAGGATATTAGTGAACTAGAATGTCTTTAGAAGAAAACAACCAGAATTAAAGAATTATTGAAAGGATACTTCTTACGTACTTCAGAAAAGAGAATTTAGATCTGGGGAAGTTTACATGTTAGCTGGCATCAGATACTGGAGGGGCTACCCATGATAACAGCGTATCTATTTTGCCCATTTTATTCTAAGAGTAACAGATAATAGTTAAAGTTATTTAAAGTTTGTAATCTGAGTCATCCTCTGACTCTAGAAGCAGTGACATATATAATACAAATTCAAAGCAGCATATATTCTAGAAGCTATATAAATTGAGTTTGGGATGCATTTGGATAGACCTGGGATTGGTAGATAGAAGATTTGGTAAGCCAAGCCAGCTCAGTATGAGAAAAAAATCATTAGTTTCTGTTGCCCGTTCACGGTAACACTGCTTCACACAATAGAGCAAGCCTTTAGCACAAGTTAGAGAGGACCTTTCATCAGAAATAGTCTGGAGGGAGTTCATGGTGTGAGTGCTTGGCCTTCAGGCACCTTTAGTTGGGAGGTTCTTTGATTCTGTGACTAAGCAATATATTTCAGCAAATAGAAGCATTTCCATTTTAAACAAATCATCAGCACATAATCAGTTTATAAAAATGTTGTCCAGCTAACATGGATTTGCATCAAAGCCTTCCGAGCAGTTCTTGGTACCAGCATGCAGGTACTGATCAAAATGATAACCCTTAGGACTGCTTGTGTATGTGTGACCCATGCTGTGTATTATGCGACAGAAATTTTCAGTTATTTAATTGAAAATTGTGCTTTATAGTAAAGTTAACAGAGAATTATTTAAAGCATGTTAGGAATACTGATGAATCTGCAATTGGTTATAAACTCTCCTTGCAATAGGTGTGTTCATCGTTGCTGCTAAGCGGACCCCCTTTGGAGCTTATGGAGGTCTTCTGAAAGACTTCACACCTACTGACATGGCTGAGTTTGCTGCCAGAGCTGCCTTGACTGCTGGCAAAGTCTCACCTGAAACTGTTGACAGTGTCATCGTAGGCAATGTCATGCAGGTTAGTAGGCCAAAAGGGAAGTATTCACTCCTGTTGCTTTATCAGTTGCTAAAAATAATTCCTTTAACATGTCATAATGGTGTACTAGTTAATAATAGTTAAGGGTATTCATAATTTAAGCAATTCCCTGAACCCCGAAGCAGTGGCATATATAATTCAAAGGAGCATATGTTTGGAAACTACATATCTGTCTGGGACTTGGGATACATTTCATTGCTTCTTAAATAACAGATTAATTTCCTTGATTCACTTGAAGTAAATTGGTTCTCTCTGTGTGCCACCTAGGGAGAATAGCAAGCCCAAGCAATGCAATACATCTTCTATAATTTCTTGCACACAGTAGAAGCTTGGTCAATGTTTGTTGTGGGGAATGAGAAGTTCTTTTACCCTCTACTTTGCTATATATGATGTATAAAATAGATCATTCATTTGCAATAATTGAAAGCTGAATTTGCCTTCAAAGTGTGGTCAATATATAGGGATGCTGTTACTCTTTCCACACCTCTGGTGGGATGAAGGCTCCACATTTAGTGCTTTGCCACCACCAGTACGTGCGTGCTAAGTCCCTTCAGTCATGTCTGACTGTGCAGCCCTATGGACTCGATAGCCCACCAGGCTCCTCTGTCCATGGGATTCTCCAGTCAAGAATACTGGAGTGGGTTGCCATGCCCTCCTCCAGGGGATCTTCCCAACCTAGGGATTGAACCTGCATCTTAACATCTCCTGTATTGGCAGATGGGTTCTTTACCCCTAGCCACTGACAGTGCTAGAGCCCCAGTCACTGTTCTTCTGGCTTATAAAGTGTTTCCAGACAGGGTGAGACACCTTGAGACTACTGCCACCTCCTCCACTGCATGCTTTCAGCTCTTAGAACTGGGAGAAGGCTCAGAGAGAGGTGCACAATTGTCCCCTGTGAATAATACTGCTTTGAACATCATGTACAAGTTTCTGTACGGACACAGGTTTTCATTTCCCTTGGGTGTATGCCTATGAGTGTAAATGCTAGGTTATATGTTAGCCCTACATTTAATTGTTTCAAAACTTTCAGATTTCTTTCCAAAGCAGCTGAACATTTTATATTCCTGTCTACAGGTTATGAAGGTTCCGCTTTCTCCATATTCTTGTCAACACTTGTTATTGTGTGTCTTTTTTTTTTTTTAATTACTGTAGCCATGCTAGTGAATGGGAAGTAGTATCTCATTGTGGTTTTAATTTGCCTTTCCCTGATGATTTGCCTTTCCCTCATAATTTCATGAGCTTGTGCCCATTGCCATATCTTCTTGAAAGTGAAAGTCACTCAGTGGTGTCTGACTCTTTGCGACCCCATGTACTGTACAGTCCCTGGAATTCTCCAGGCCAGAATCCTGGAAAGGGTAGCTATATTTCCTTCTCCAGGGGATCTTCCCCACCCAGGGATCAAACCCAGGTCTTCCACATTACAGGCAGATTCTTTACCAGCTTAGCCACAAGGGAAGCCCAAGAATACCAGAGTGGGTAACCTATCCCTTCTCCAGTGGATCTTCCCGACCCAGGAACCAAACTGGGGTCTCCTGCATTGCAGGCGGATTCTTGGAGAATGTCTAAGTAATATCCTTTTCCCACGTTTTAGTTAAGTTATTTGTCTTTTCATTATTGATTCATAAGTGTTATTTTTATATGCTAGATACAAGTCCCTTAACAGATAACATGATCTGCAAATATTTTTTTAAACTTGATTATCTTTTCATTTCTTAATTGTATCCTTAAGAGTATGAAAATTTTGAATTTTGATGAAGCCCAGTTTTGGTTGTTACTGCTCAGGCTTTTGGTGTCATTATCTAAGAATCTATTTCCAGATCTAAGGTCGCAAAGATTTATTCCTATGTTTTCTTCTAAGTTTTAGTTCATACATTTAGGTCTTTGGTTTATTTTTATTTAATTTTTATATATTTTTTGAAGTACAGGTTCAAATTCATTCTTTTGCATATGACTATCCAGTTGTTCTAGCACCATTTGAAAAGATTCTTCTTTCTCCCATTGGACGATCTTGCCACTGTTATTGAAAATCAGCTGACCATAGAAATGCAATTTTATTTTTTGACTCCTCATTCTAGTGTACTTATCTGTATGTCTATCCTTTATATGTCAGTTCCATACTATGTTGATTGTCTTGATTATCATTGCTTCATAGTAAGTTTAGAAATCAAAAAATGTGAGTCTCCTACTCAGTTTTTCTTTTCAAAGTTGTTTTGGCTATTCTGGGTCTCCTGCAATTCTAAAATATGAATTTTAGAATCTGTTTATCCATTTCTACAAAGAAGTCAGCTATGATTCTGACAGGATTGTTTTGAATCTGTAGGTCAGTTGGCGGAGTATTGCCATCTCAACAGTTAGTAAGTTTTCTGATATGTGAACATGGCATGTTTTTTGTATAAATCCTGTTTAATTTTTTCAACAATGTCTTAGAGTTTTCAGAATATAAATTTTGCACTTCTTTTATTAAATTTATTCCTAAGTATTTTATTCTTTTACATGCTATTGTAAATGAAACTGTTTTCTTATTTAATTTTCAGATTGTTCATAGCAAGTGTATAGAAATGCAGTTGATTTTAAGAACAAAGAAATACAGTTGATTTTTATATATTAATCTTATATCCTGAAACCTTGCAGAACTCATTTATTAGTTCTAATGGTTTTCTAGTTGATTACTTAGGATTTTTTATATATAGCATCATGTCATCTGAGAGCAGAGATAATTTTGCTTCTTCCTTTCCAATCTGTATTTCTTTTACTTTTGTATTTATTTTTCTTGCCTCATTACTCTGTCTATAACTTCTGATGTTGAATAAAAGTGACAAAAAATGGATGTTTCTCTCTTGTTCCTGATACTGTGGGGGAAAGCCTCTGGTCTTTCAGCATTAAGTGTGGTGTTATGTGGATTTTTGTAGGTTTCCTTTATCAGATTGAGGAAATTCTTTTTCTGTTCTTAGGTTGTTCAGTGTTTTTATCATGAAATGTTGTTAGATTTTTGTCAGTTGCTTTTTCTATGTTAACTGAGATAATCATATGATTTTTGGTTTTTATTCTGTTGATACAATGTGATATATTAATTGACTTTCAGGTGATGAAACAACCTTACATTTTTCGATGACCCTTGCTTGCACTGATCATAGTGTATAATTCTTTTTCTAAATTGCTGAATTCTGTTTGCTAGTATTTTGTTGAAGTTTATATCCATATTCATAAGAGATGTTAATCAGTAGTTTTTGTGATGTCTTTGTCTGATTTTTTTATCAGTATAATTCTGGCTTCATGCTGAGTTGGGAAGTGATCCTTTTCTATTCTTTAGGAACAGTTCGTGAATTATTGGTATGTTCTTTAAGTGTTTGGTAGAATTCAGTAATGAAGCCTGTCTGGCCTTTTTTTTGTGAGTTGTGTTTTGACTAATTAATTCAGTCTTCACCCCAAGAAAAAGAAATGCAAAAAGGCAAAATGGCTGTCTGAGGAGGCCTTGCAAACAGCTATGAAAAGAAGAGAAGCTAAAGGCAAAGGAGAAAAGGAAAGATATACCCATTTGAATGGAGAGTTCCAAAGAATAGCAAGGAGAGATAAGAAANTGATGCTGGGAAAGATTGAAAGCAGGAGGAGAAGGGGATGACAGGATGAGATGGTTGGATGGCTTCACTGACTCAGTGGACATGAGTTTGAGTAAACTCTGGGAGTTGGTGATGGACAGGGAGGCCTGGCATGGTGCAGTCCATGGGGTTGCAAAGAGTTGGACACAACTGAGTGACTGAACTGAACTGAACTCACTTGTTATAGGTCTATTCTGATTGTCCATTTTTCCTTGACTTGGTTTTGGTAGTTTATTTCTTTCAAGACATTTTTCCTTTTCACCCAAATTATTTAATTTATTGGGCTTTCTAGATGGCACTCAATGGCAGCCCACTCCAGTACTCTTGCCTGGAAAATCCCACGGACAGAGGAGCCTGGTAGGCTGCAGTCCATGGGGTTGCTAAGAGTCAGACACGACTGAGCAACTTCACTTTCACTTTTCACTTTCCTGCGTTAGAGAAGGAAATGACAGCCCACTCCAGTGTTCTTGCCTGGAGAATCCCAGGGATGGGGGAGCCTGGTGGTCTGCTGTCTATGGGGTCGCACAGAGTTGAACACGACTGAAGTGACTTAGCACCCATGTTAAAGAACTTGCTTGCCAGTGCAGAAGACTTAAGAGACATGGGTTTGATCCCTGGGTTGGGAAGATCCCCTAGAGGAGGGCATGGCAGTCCATTCCAGTATTCTTGTGTGGAGAATCCCCATGGACACAGGACCCTGGCAGTCTACAGTCCATAGTCACAAAAAGAGTCGGACATGACTGAAGTGACTTAATATGCATGCATCTAATTTATTGGCATACAACTGTTCATGGTAGTCAGTTCTCAATATTCTCACTAGTTATGTTTTGTATAGTTGCTGAGTATGCTGAATTAGCAATTGTTGAACAACCATTCCCAGGGAAATGACAGTTCCTGTGAGCCTCCAGGCACAACATATTTGTTAACTGATCAAAAAATAACCTTGTTTTATGTGTGTTTCTATGTTAATAAAGCTTCCCTGGTTATTACAGTGAGCAGCCAAGGTTGCGAACCAAATTTCTCATACTTAGTTTGTTTAAAAACCAGTCAACCAAATTATAATTTGTATTCAAATCATTCACACTTACTGTATAAAATATGTTATACCTATATGTATTATGTTGTACCTTAGAGCCATATTGTTTATAATTTTTTAAACACTGTGGACATTTTAGTATATTTTGTCCTTCTTCTTAATTTCCTAGATTTATAGAGACAATTCTTTTTCTTTTCCTTCTGTTCCAGAGTTCTTCAGATGCTATATACTTGGCAAGACATGTTGGTTTGCGTGTGGGAATCCCAAAAGAGACCCCAGCTATCACTGTTAACAGGCTCTGTGGCTCTGGTTTCCAGTCCATTGTGAGTGGATGTCAGGTAAGAGCAGCATTTTATTTAATTCTCTGAAAATGTTAGTAGTTAGTAGAGGAAATGTCTTACTTCAGTGTAACACTAGGTTTTAAATTTTATAGTATTTATGAAGAGAAGTCAATATTTGATTTTTCTTGGGAAATATTCATAGAAAATCATTTTTTTGCATATATACATTATGACCATGCAAGAAAATTATTTCATAAAAGCTAGTGATGAACCCTGGAAACACTATGCTAAATGGAATAAGCCAGTTACTAAAGAACAAATACTGTATGAGTCCACTTATATGAGGTCCCTAGAGTGGTCAAATTCATAGAGACAGAAAGTAAAATGGGGATTGCTAGGGCTAGTGGGGAAGAGAAAATGGGGAGTTAGTCTTTAATGGATACAGGGTTTCAGTTTGGAAGCTGATAAGACTTCTGGAAGTAATGGTGGTTGGTTGCATAACATTGTGTGCCGGGGTCCTAGCCGTCCCGAAAACTCAACATTGGGGGAGTAACAAAAAGTACTCTGGGGGCAGTGATTAAATCACTCCGGGGGGAGCAACAGAGAGTGCTCCAGGGGGAGCATTTGCTCCGAAGAACCTACCTTTGAATAGCCTGTTCCGGGCGCCACTTGCCGGGGTCCTGCTCTGGTGGATCCAGGGAATTCGAAGGGGAGATGGCGTAGTTGAGGAAAACTTATTTATTTAGAAATATAAACAGAGATTAGGGAAAAATAGTGTAGTAGGAAAATTTAGTGGAGAAAAGATGCTGAATAACTTGGTTTACAGGAAAAGCCAATAAAACTTCAGGACAAGAAGTTTGCACCATCTACATTAGGCCACCGGCATCCGTTTGAATATCAGAGGGTGCCCCACCTTGGGCTCTCTCTCTCACAGATCTTAGAAGCCAGGGCAAGTAAGTAGACGTGGTGAGCCTTCCCGCTCCAGATGGGAATTTAGCCAGAAAAGGAGAGAAGGAGAATGGACCACACGGGGGAAACCAGTCCAATGACTGGCCCATCCTCTCTTGTCCAGAAAGGCCTTTTATACCTTTTTTGTTCATAGCGATCAATGGATAATATAAAATTATGCAGCATCAGTAGCCCTGACTCTTATTGAGACCAGGGTTTTTCTCTGCATACTTCATTGTATACACAAGTCTTAGGTGATTTACATCATCTTCTGGCCAGAAGGCCAATTAACATTTTACGGCCCTTTTCTGATAAGGGTTTATCAACCAGAAGACTTATTTGTCTTAAAAGTGTTGTTCTTCCCAAAGTCTGGTGCCACTCTCGGAAAGCACTAAATAAAGTTACATTCTTACATAGCAAGGACACAAGAGGAGAGCAGTGATATATAACAAAGAAAAGTAATTAACTCAAAAGTCTAATGTTGCTAATATCAAAACTACTATATTCCTATTTCTATATCCCAATTACATTGATTAATATCTTTCAGGTGCCTAAAAGATAAAGAATATGGAGGCCTGGCAGCAGTCACTGAGTCAACAGTGAAAACCTGTCACCAATATAATTTTTGGCTCTTTAGAAAAGGCTCTGTATCTCTAAGATGCTTTAAGCTTTGTGCCTCTCGCGGTTTGGGGGCTGTAAGCAATTCACAAGTTGTAGAAAGTGCGGGGGAAGCTGTCAGGCAAGTTAGAGAGCCATCAGAGGGGTTTGAGCTGAAACATTCCTTTTATATGCAGGAGACTATTAACTGGAGCCCTAAGTTAATTCCTTTTAGAGGCAGAAGACTGGAAAGCACAGTACAATAAGGCAGGCAGACTCTGGTTTTGGGGGGTAGATGTTCAGGAAAACCCAGGGGGAACCCCTGAAGCTAGATCACACCTTTACATATGTCTGGCTTTCTTCCTCATGACCTTTGCCACGGGTGGGATTCCTCACACTGGCTCCCGCAATTGTGAATGTGCTTAATGACTTGCACAGCTAGAATTGATTAAAATGGTCAGTTTTATGTTATGTATATTTTATCACAGTTTTTAAAAAGCTAGTCATGACTCATTTTTATTGAGTGCTTCCTGTGTGCCAGACATAGATTTACATTCAGTATCTCACTTACACTTAATCTTCACAACAGTCCTATGAGGCAAGAACTGTTATTCCCATTTTATAGGCAAGGAAATTGATTATTAAAGGCATTAATTTTACTAAGTTGTAGAGGCAGAATCTGATGCCAGGTCTGTAAGAGTTCCAGGTAAGGCAGTTCAAAACAGTGAATAAAGACTGTAAGGTAAGGAAGGGAGTTGGAGAATTTAGAGGATGATAAGAAATGTATTTTATTATAAAGGTACTGAATAATACTGTTGGTCAAAGGACAAACTGGTATCTCTTTGAGGGATAGTTGGGCAAATAGATTTCCTCCCTTGAGCATAGGGAAAAGGGATACAGTAAAATTTAATTTGTCAACATCTTTATGTTTTCAAAGTCTTCATATTTTATTACAAAATAAAATGAAAGATAAAACATATTGTAATGAACAAGTTACTTTCATGTTTATTTATTTCTGTTAGAAAATATCTTAGTTAGCAAGCCTGATTTTCCTAGCAATCATTTTAAACATTGGGCTCCTGGAGGACTGTTATTTGCTGTTTTTCTGAGAAATGCAAATAGTGGAAAAAATTGGAGTAAACACATTCCTGTTTACGATTACCATAGGTTAACATAGTTTTTATAAATCTGGTCTACTTCAGGTCCATTGATTAATAGGATAAATTTTACTTTTGCCTTTTTAAGGGCTTATTCTTTATCTGCTGGCAATCTGTACATTTATACTAGACATTAATATCTCTGCTAGTTTTCAAGATGTATATTGAGTTAAGAATTACCATTCCTTGTCAAAATGTAGGTAGAATTTGTTACTTCTGCATAAATGATTGAAAAGTCTGCTAGCTTTTTTCCTCCTTGTATCTTGGGAATGAATATTTTAGCATTCACTTTGAAATTACTTTTATTTCCCTTTGAGATACTGTAATGTGAAAGTTTTACTGTAAACAAAACTTACTGTTTTTACTTATTATCTTTGCTATTGGTTTACTGCTTAATACATATTTCCGTCACAGTAAAAGGATTTTGGTGGTGGTGTTTGTTTGTTTTTAAATAGGAAATTTGTTCTAGAGACTCTGAAGTTGTCCTATGTGGAGGAACTGAAAGCATGAGCCAGGCTCCCTACTGTGTCAGAAATATTCGTTTTGGAACTAAGCTTGGATCAGAGCTCAAGGTTGGAACCATTAAAATTTTTAAGAATTATTTCTCATGCTATTATACTGTAATTTTAATAACACCATTTTGGGGCAGAGAAAAAAACTTAAACCAATTCTGTTAATAGGGAGTTGGCAAGATATGAATTATTTGAAATCTGTAAGCTATTTAATAGTTGTTAATTTTGACATTTTAACTCATGTAAAATTAGACTTTATCTCAGCATACCTCTGCTAGTGTAATTAACACCTGGGGAGATGAAGGAAGGGAAGGTAATGGATTAAACAGATGGGTAAAGATTGAATTAATCTCTCTACTGAACAACTGGTAAGCCAAATAATTAAATCTTTGCCATGATTAATGGAAATTTTATTTCTGGAGCAATCTCCATCGAATGGATTTCTTCTTTACTACAGAAAACATTCTCTTCAAATAGCTTATAGCGTACCAAGTCAGTCAGATAAACAGCAGTCCTTTACGAACTGCCTGAGTAGTACTGTTAAGAGTGATAGTGTGCTGTCCGTTTTGCATCAAAGGGCCAATGACATTGTATGTTCTCAGGCTTTCCCAGTCATAATCATTGGTTTATCCTGTCCACCCTGTTTCTCACCTGGCCTTTTTGAAAGTTGAAATGAATAAGGCTTAGGTAATATGAGATAATATTTAAGATTCCTAATACATTTGAGAAAACCTTTGGAAAGAAAGACAGGTCAGCAACTCAAAGGGTGACAAGGCAGTATAGAAGAAACAGGTGGGGCCCATTTATCAGAGACTAACTAATTGTATAACAAAAGCCAGCCTATCCCAAGCTTTTTTAGTCTCACGGTAACTGGTAGAACCTGCTATTGGTACCACTGGAGGTGTGGGATGGAAAAAAGAGCACAGCTATACTCTTTCTGAGGGCATTCATAACTGCCTTAGAGGTGGCTACAGGGAAATATTGCATGAGAACTGGTTTCTTACGAAATGGAACCTTGAGGGTTTAAGTTTTGATTGTAGGATGACTTTCTACATTCTTACCCTGCACATTTAGCACTGTTGGTCCTCCTTAGAGCCCTGTGTTTAGAGCAGAGAATGTGTGCCTTTTATGATGCTGTTTTTATTTTTTATTTTATTTATTTTTAAAAATTATTTATTTTAATTGGAGGCTAATTAATTTATAGTATTGTAGTGGTTTTTGCCAAACATTGACATGAGTCAGCCACAGGCACACATGTGTTCCCCATCCAGAATCCCCCTCCCACTTCCCTCCCCATCCCATCCTTCAGGGTCATCCCAGGGCACCAGCCCTGAGCACCCTGTCTCATGCAGCAAACCTGGACCCGTGATCAGCTTCACGTGTGGTAATAGACATGTTTCAATACTGTTTTCTCAAATCATCCCACCCTCACCTTCTCCCACAGAGTCCAAAAGACTGTTCTTTACATCCGTGTTTCTTTTGCTGTCTCGCATATAGGGTCATCATACCATCTTTCTAAATTCCATATATATGCATTAGTATACTGTATTGGTGTTTTTCTTTCTGACTTACTTCACTCTGTTTAATAGGCTCCAGTTTCATCCCCCTCATTAGAACTGATTCAAATGCATTCTTTTTAATGGCTGAGTAATATTCCATTGTGTATATGTGCCACAGCTTTCTTATGCATTTGTCTGCCGATGGACATCTAGGTTACGTCCATGTCCTGGCTGTTGTAAACCGTGCTGCAATTCTGGTTTCCTCGGTGTGTATTCCCAGCAGTGGGATCGCTGGATCATATGGCAGTTCTATTTCCAGTTTTTTAAGGAATCTCCACAGTGTTCTCCATAGTGGCTGTACTAGTTTGCATTCCCACCAACAGTGTAAGAGGGCTCCTTTTTCTTCATACCCTTGCCAGCATTTATTGTTTGTAGACTTTTTGATAGCAGCCATTCTGACCTGTGTGAGATGGTACCTCAATTGATTTACATTTCTCTGATAATGAGTGATGTTGAGCATCTTTTCATGTGTTTGTTAGCCATCTGTATGTCTTCTTTGGAGAAATGTTTGTTTAGTTCTTTGGCCCATTTTTTGATTAGGTCGTTCATTTTTCTGGAATTGAGCTGCAGGAGCTGCTTGTATATTTTTGAGATTAATTATTTGTCAGTTGCTTCATTTGCTATTATTTTCTCCCATTGGGAAGGCTGTCTTTTCACCTTGCTTATAGTTTCCTTCGTTGTGCAAAAGCTTTTAAATTTAATTAGGTCCTGTTTGTTTATTTTTGCTTTTATTTCCATTACTCTGGGAGGTGGGTCATAGAGGATCCTGCTGTGATTTATGTCAGAGAGTGTTTTGACTATCTTGTCCTCTAGGAGTTTTTTTTAGAAAATGTCTCAAAACCAAATATAAATCATAGTAATAGTAAATACTCATCAGAAAATCTCATTTTACTTTTACCCTTTTTGTTGGAACTGTTGATTATTTAAAGAAATGTTAGCATATTACTTTCAAAAGAGACAGTTTACAAATGACTTTATTAATGTCTTTTAATAGCTGGAAGACACTCTGTGGACAGGATTAACAGATTCGCATATCCAAATGCCGATGGCAATTACTGCAGAGAATCTTGCTGTAAAACATCAAATAAGCAGAGAAGATTGTGACAGATACGCCCTGCAGTCACAGCAGAGGTGGAAAGCTGGTCAGTGAAAGTGGTTATTACAGATATCTTTAGAAAGAAAACTAGGAAAGGTTTTTATCCTTTTAGATTATAAAGGCCATATAATAATATTGTTTAAAATGATATCTTTTGAAACTCACATTTTTTTTATTACTTTGTTTTCAATGGTTAAATATTGAATATTCTGTTAATGATTGCAAATTAACTGGAAGTTTCTCTTTTGAAGTATGTGAATGGTACTTAAAAAGTAGTGTGGATAATTGGTCCTATCTGGACACTTGAATTTTGCCCCAAACAGGTCAGTAGAAGACTCCGAGGGCTATGATACACTCTGTTGGAGGTGCTAGCTCCCTGGGGCAGAGGATGTGGTCCCCCAAGAGGCATCTCATACTCACAAGAAGGGGATGGTATGTTTGGGAAAGACTCATTGGGAATCCTTTTATGACTTCCCTCTCCCATTCCTAATTGAGAATCATTGCATCTGCCTCAGAGACCCAGAACTAGCCCAAGGCCCCAGCTGTGGTGCCCTTGTATAACACTGCACACTGCTGGTGAGCCAGTCTAAAGTGGACAAAATGACAGCTGTTCTTTTATCAGTATGATGAGTTGAAGAAATTTGTTAGTCCTCTGAAAAGAGTTTTGAAAACTAAACTATTATAAATGAGCAGACACTCTTATTTAGGGGGTATTAAATAAGTGAAATAGTGAGGGTAAAGCTCATTTTAGTATTTCAGAGGGATAAGTGGAATGGAGCTGATCCAAGTCATACTGTTTTTAGTTACACATTTAAGTGAAAGGGTATTGGTCTAAAGGTCAAGAGTTAGTCTGTTTCTAGTTTTGCCGTGGGCAGATTTTCTGACTTCAATCATTTATTCACCAAGCATTTATTCACTGTGCTAATAATAGAGGTAAAAAATTTGCCTTCCCTTTTTCTCTAACAGAATTGTTGTGAAAAACAAATAAAGGAAGTGTTAGCCTGTTATGAAGTGGCATCAACTTTAAGGTGGTATTATTTCTAACTTGGGCTTCCCAGGTAACTCAGTGGTAAAGAGTCACCTGCCAGTGCAGGAGATGTGCATTCAGTCCCTGGGTTGGGAAGGTCCCCTGGAGGAGGAAATGGCAACCCACTCCAGTATTCTTCCCTGGAAAAGCCATGGATAGAGAAGCCTGGAGGGCTGCAGTTCATGCGATTGCAAAGAGTCAGACACTACTAAGTGACTGAGCATGCATGCATTCCTGACTTACTCTATTTCTGAAGCTTTAGATCAACATCGTCCACTGGTCAATGGGGTTCGAAGTAGATAAGCTGTTTTACTTAGAACTGTGTCAGTAATAGCGCATATAATTTCTTCACATTGCCTGTCATTAAATTTCAGTGATAGATGACTTGGTGACATAGATAACTTGGTAACCTTTTTTCTTACTGTGCTAAAAACAGTTAACATGAGATCTATCCTCTTAGTAAAATTTTAAGTGTACGGTACATTGCTGTAGACTTATCAGTGTTAATACAACTTGGTAACTTTTTAAACCATTTCGCATCTCACCCAGAGAAGTTAAAAAAGGACATTAAATCCATTTGATGCCGTTACATCTGTAGGTAGCAGACAAACAATAATAATCTAGCAGTACCTTATAAAAAATATTGTAGTAAAAAAAAGTCAAAATTGTAATATTACAGAATGTATCTGCATAAGTAACAGTATATTAAGTCCTCCAATAGACAAGGTAAGTTATGTAAGTAATAAAAGCTTATATTAAAGTAGACTGAGAGGAAACGACAGAACAGAAATTAAATCGAAGGATATATTTTGATTTCATTTTTCTAGTTTATGTTCTTTTTTTCTCCCCATTCTTATGAATAGTCTTTTTACTATTTTAGCTAATGATGCTGGCTACTTTGATAATGAGATGGCACCAATTGAGGTGAAGACAAGGAAAGGAAAACAGACAATGCGAGTAGATGAACATCCTCGGCCCCAAACAACCATGGAACAGTTAAATAAACTTCCTCCGGTATTCAAGAAAGAAGGAACCGTTACTGCAGGGAATGCATCGGTAGGTAGCACCCAGGCCTACCTTGAACTCTTGATGTGTTCACTGCAAACTGATCAGGCAATATCTTTTAGATGCCTTTCACGCTGATCTTCAGTTATTTAGCCTAAGCTAGTAGTGTTCATATTCTGTTAATTTGGGTTTTCATACTCCAAAATAAGTTAGGGGACCTTATATAATACTCTGCCAATTTCTTAGTCTTTTCAGATTGTTAGAAGGAAATCTACCTGGTTGTTGTTTTTTTTTTTTAACTTTTTATTTTGTACTGGGCTATAGCCAACTAGCAAACAATGTTGAGGTAGTTTCAGGTGAACAGCAGAGGGACTCAGCCGTACAGATACATGTATCCATTCTCCCCCAAACTCCCCTCCCATCCAGGCTGCCACATAACATGGAGCCGAGTTCCATGCGCTGTACAGTGAAATCTACCTGGTTTATTATTTTACTTTTTCTTCCTTAAGTATGCATCTCACCAGATTTCTTCTTAAATCTACCCACATCTGGATATAAGCTTTTCCTTTACATTCTTTCCTGTTTCACTTAGTGAAGTTGTATTCTGTGCCTGAGACAGTCTCTTTAATACAGCAGTTTATCACTAGTACTACTTGTTGTGTTCCAGATTATGGGGCTGCTTCCTATATGTTGCCATAATCCTAATGGCACTCCATTAGCTCAAAGCCTGATTAACTATATTCTTTTATCCTCTAGTTAATCATCTGTGTTTGTTTCCAAGGGGGTTTCTGATGGTGCTGGAGCTGTTATCATAGCTAGTGAAGATGCTGTTAAAAAACATAACTTCACACCACTGGCAAGAATTGTGGGATATTTTGTGTCTGGATGTGATCCCACTATCATGGGTATTGGTAAGTTTGTAGTGCTACAAATTGGTTCTGTTATGTTTCTGGAGATAAATCTTCTTTGGCATTCAGATTGCTGAAACAGTAGCCACATCAAGGTCACTTTTGGAGAAGAGGAAATTGGTCATCAGTTATTTAAACAACCCATCTTTATGAAAAGCTATGCTTGGCACAATGGGAAGACCAAGACCATGTAAACTCCTTGTGGGCAGTAATCGTGTCATGTTGTCCATTTAAGATGTATAAGATTAACACACAGTAAACAACAGAGAAGCATTACAGGGTAATGACAAGACAGACAAAAATGGGAGATGGGAGAGATCATGGGATGAAGTAGAGAAGCTATGGACCCCGCTGGGTGTTTTACATATGATTTTACATGTAGCTCATTTAATTTTCCCACAACCCTAGTGAGATTTCTTTGTGAACAGAAGAACTGAGGCTTGTGGGGATGATCTTGTAAAGTTCAAAAGCAGTAAGTGATGAAATGGGGATGTGAATCCAAGTCTCTCGTCACAGGGCTCTTTTCCCTCTGTTGCCTCAGGAAGTCAAAGAAATAACGCACCTGCCCTATCTATGACTTAATAGGAAAATAAAGAATTCTAAGCAATGCATCTCAATTGGCAAAATACTAGCAGGAGAAAATTTGGAATGCTCTACAAATATGTGTAGTCTTGGCTCCAAAAATATGAATTAGAAGGAAAATAAAAAACTTTTTGCTGGATACACTCCTAGGAACTGTAGATAATGCTGAATTTTAATAGTTCTTGCATCATTCTCTGGGAAGACAGGGAGCCAATTATGTGCCTCACAAAAATAAAATTGGCTTTGATCTATCCCACCTATACCTTCATACCCCAGGAAAAAGGCTGCCCTGGGTTATAGATTCAGATTTTTGATGAGCCAAAAGATTTTCCTATATACTTAGTTAGGCCTTTTTTGACTAACTAAATTGGTTTTTGAAGTAGGTCCTAAGATTAAAAGGGAGATCACCCGTTTCCAGCCTGCCTTCTCAGAAGTCCTTCAGTGTAAGCCTCTAGGTGCTACTCAGATAAAAATCACTTATGTTGATTTGGGACTAAACTAATACCAGCCGTGTTTGTTGCCATGTCCTTGAGAGATTTATCTCTGAACAGAATTCCTCAGAAAGGAAGCTGGCATGTCCATACTTTGTCATTTTTCACTGTGTTGTAAATTATGTCAACCAGAACTGCAAGCTTTGGAACCATCTGTTAAAAGTCATTTGTTTTTACTTTATTATGGTCTTAAAAACTTACTAACTTTTAGCTACCTACTGTCAACAAAGTACAGCTTTTGTCTTAGAAATGAAAGGTAGCTTTAAAAATTAGACATCTGTGTATTGGTATGGCATTTGTCATTTTGGTGTTTATGGCAGTAGTTCCCAACCCCAAATGATGATCAAAATCTAACCATAACCCCAGTCCACCTCAAAATTTTGTTTCGTCTAGTAGGTCCAGGTAGAACCTCGGAATATGGGGTTTTTTCCATGTACAGCTGGTTTTGATGATCAACCATATTTATTTGATATAGATAAGTAGTTATTTTACAGTTTTCAGTTTAACCTCTCTTAAGAGTTTCTGATAAATTGACATGGTCAGTGAACAAGAAAGTTTAGTTTTTCTTCCTTCTGTTCTTGGGCCTGAATATTTGCCCTGTAGTATACAATAAATGCCATTGTGGAAGAATTCTGTTTTTCCTCCGGGTTGGGAGAGAGCTCTGTCCCACACCATAAGATGTCCTCCCCCTCACCTAAATAGCTCATCTCTCAGGTGTAGTGTGGGGCCAAACAAGGTAACTGCATGAAGTGCACCAGGTGAATAAATAAGGGAGAGTAGATTATTGAGTATCTGGTGGAGATTGATTCATTGATCCAAATTCTAACAATAGGTGTTCTCCAGTTATGCAGTTATTCAACATATAGCATTGCTTAGCCCTGCCCAGTAGGTACAGATCCAGAAAAAGGTGGAAAGCCAGGAATTGAAGGGTGCAATTAATGGCTCCAAGAAAGGATACAGTTTTGGAGAAGCAGTGTTCCCTGGACCTCCCCATGAGAGGCAGTGATAGGGGATGGGTACATGGAACTTTGAGCCTCTTCAACTGGGACAGCTCTAGCTTTACCTGTTATTGGGCTTCATTTGTAGAAAGACATTCTTTAAAAGAAACGGGTTAAAAACCAGCTCAAAGCACTTTGGATGAGAAGCTTACAGACAGCAAAGGTACCCAAAGTTACACAGCTATTAGTAGTAGGAGCCATTACTAGAAATAAGGTGTCCTTTCCCCAGCAAAGCTACTATATCTTCCTAAGGCCCAGTAAATAGCAAAGTGGTAGGGAAACAGTCCTTTAAAAATTAGCTTGTAGCCTAGCATGTTGTTAAAATTGACTGTAACAATTCTAAGTTAATACTAACGCGCTTAGTCATGCTGACTATGATTCTGAAGGCAGGGAGGTGTGAGCAGTGGTTTCACATCCTCAGCTCCTAGTGGTGTGTAGCTTTCACACCTATGGGTACTGCATCCCCTCACCATGCTGGATAATCGATGCTCTGCTATTGACCATCCATCCATTTTCATGTCTTAAAGATACAAAGAGAATCTGGAATTAGATTCTGTATTAAATCAGTAGCCCATATAGAACTGATGCTTTAAATTGGAAAGCGTTTATTGGTAGCCCTACCCATCAACAGATAATTGTCCAAGAAACTTTTTAACTTGGCGACCAAATTAATTATTACATTTAGATTGTGTTATGCTTTTCTTGTGAAGACTGATTTCCCATTTTACCTTACATATGTTTGTGAAGCTTGTTTGACTACTTGAATTCAACAAAACACCACATATTTTTTCTTTTTAGATGTTTGTGGAAGTTTTATTCTCTAAGGGAAGATAGAGAAGTAGATAATCATCCCTAGCCAGATTTTTTATATTTTGGAAAGAAATATCAATTTACTTAAAATTATAAATAGTATTAAAAATAAGCTCCAATACTTTGGCCACCTGATGTGAAGAGCTGACTCAATGGAAAAGACCCTGATGCTGGGAAAGNCCTAGCCAGATTTTTTATATTTTGGAAAGAAATATCAATTTACTTAAAATTATAAATAGTATTAAAAATAAGCTCCAATACTTTGGCCACCTGATGTGAAGAGCTGACTCAATGGAAAAGACCCTGATGCTGGGAAAGATTGAGGGCAGAAGGAGAAGGGAGCAGCAGAAGATGAGATGGTTAGATAGCATCACCGACTCAATGGACACGAATTTGGGCAAACTCCAGGCAACAATAAAGGACGGAGGAGCCTGGTGTGCTGCAGTCCATGGGGTCGCAAAGGGTCAGATGCGAATTAACAACCGAACAACAAAATTGAACTATCATTAGTGATCATCAGAAATCTGGGACTTAGAGTTTATTTCCAAAGTTTTTAAAGGTGGATTTGCATTTCTTCAGTGTGAGTTATGTTTTATTTTGAATCTCTGTCTTCTGTTGGAGTTACAAACATCTCCTTGCTTTAGCTATCTTTTCCCTGAAGTGCCTGGTACCTTTTTATCTTGCTGTGCCCATGTGGAGATACCAGTGCTATTTCTTGCCTTTTGTCCAAAATGGGCCTGAAAATTCAGAGCATAGCTGCAGTCACTTCTGTACTGGGAATGTATGATTTGTATTCCAGGAGAGTACCCAGTTTGCCTTAGCATTTTGCATTAAGAGCCATCTATACATGGGAATTCCCTGGCAGTCCGTAGTTAGAACTTGGTGCTTTTGCTGCTGTGGCCTGGTTTTGATCCCTCTTTAGGGAATCAAGATCCCTTGGCCAAAAATTTTTTTTTAAACTAAAGTTAAAAAAAAAATAAGATACATTTTAACAAACCGTCTATACAAAACCTCACTGCTTGGGCTGTTTGAACTCTTAAAGTAATATGGTAGAATTTTTCACGTTGAGTCTCTCATCTACAGTTTGCATGAGCAGCTCTCCATCCTTGTCCCGTTTTCTGTTTCTTACTGCCCTGTCATTTAATATTGTGTGCTGTCAGGGTAGCAAGATTTTTAGTTACTGTAGTTATTTCCTCCTTACTTACCTGTTTAGTAAAAAAGGAGAAATTTGATATTTACAAGGTGAAATTGGTATTTGTTCTTATAGGTCCTGTCCCTGCTATCAGTGGAGCACTGAAGAAAACAGGGCTGAGTCTTCAGGATATGGATTTGGTAGAAGTAAGTGTTCTACATTTTGCACAACATGGAATAAGCCATCAACTTCTATAGCATAGATGGCTTTAGTTTGATTTTTATAGGTCTTTTTGTTTTAGTACCTTTAAACTTTCCAAATGGTGTGAATCTAAACAAGTATTACTTTCATTGTATGCCTATGTTGACATATAATCAGACTCTACCTTATTAAAATGCTTTATTTATATTTGAATAATTCAAAGGGCCTTTCTTCCTCTACTAAAGTATAATTCTTGGGTACTTTTTATGACTTTGTAAGATTCTGCTATTAATACATTTTAGACTATTAATGTTCCTATTGAACTGAATGTTTGTTAAGGTGGGTGAGAAATAAATAACTGTAACTTTATTTTATGGATTAAAGTAGAAAAATACAGGTTAAAAAAAATGACCTAATAGAAAAATAATAATCTAATCCCAACCCCCAACCCCAAAACTTAGGTTTGGCTTTTACACCGCAGTTGTGGGTTGATTTGGAATGCATCTGTCATAATTTTTGGCATTGCAAACTTAGATTTATTGGGAGAGTGATTTCTTTAATGTTAGATTAGAACAAAAGCATCTTAAATGTTTAGTACAATTAAAAGAAAGGATTAAGAACATACTTAAAGATGGATTATATACATTTGGCATTTGGGACATATTTGAACATTTTTAGGTAATTAAGCTGCTTGATTACCATATTTGTATTAGCAAATAAGTACCACTCAATTTCTTACTTCAGATTTCACACTTAAACTTTGAAAATATTCATCTCTGTAGAGATGTTCATCAGCATTTATAGATGTGTAAACACTCAAGGACATACCTCTCCATAGATAAGTAAACACTCAAGGACATACCTCTCCATACCCTGATGTGATTGTCTTTGAGACATTTGATGATCATGAGGTAGTTTTTCCTGGGTTCAAAAGCCTAGTTTCACAATATACTCTAGGTCTCTCAGTACCTTGTGACTATATAAAATGGAAAAATAAATGTTGGATCTAAGAACAAGTAAAGCACCATCTTGGGAGAACACAAAATATAGTAGGAAAGAACACAAGGGTGGATTTTTATCCCAGCCCTGGAAAAGCTGCCTTTTAAAAAATCAGTATCCTTCTCTATAAAATTCTCTGCTGAGATCATATGAAAATATAATTCTGTAAACATGAAATAAGGTAATGCTCCTAGCCAGCCTTGTTAAGTGTAATACAACAATATGAAACTTTTTAGTTCAGGCCGTGTTTCAACATGGTAAGTATTCCTCTCCGGTGTCTGGCTCTGAAAGTTTATTCTTTATTGTCTGTCAGTTTCTTCTTGGAAGTATGGCTAGTAATATGGGTTAGTAGTAATAATAAGAGCAAATATTTATTGAATATTTGTTTGTGTCAGATAATACACTAAATACTTAATACCCATGATTTCATTTAATGTTAACAATAACTCTTAAAATGATACAACAGTCACATTTTACTAGTGAAGAAAATTGAGTGTCAAGAGAATTTAAAGAATATGCATACAGCCAAGATCTGAACTATCCATCTGGCTCTAGAACCTGTAGGTTTTCTATAGTACCCCATTGCTTCTAGTCCAGGATCCATGTGTAGTATCACTGAGGATTCCTTTAAGGCAGAGGTCCCCAACCTCCAGGATCTGATGTTGAATGATCTGCGGTGGAGCTGATAATAATACTAGAAGTAAAATGCATAATAAATGGCAATGCACTTGAATTATCCTAAAGCCATCCCCACCCCCACCTCCTGTCCATGAACCTGGTCCCTGGTGCCAAAAAGTTTGTGAACCGCTGCTCTAAGGGATGCGTTAACACTTAAAATATCGCTTAGTAAATACACCCATTTTCAAACCTGTTACCTTTATGAAGAATGATTGAAGATAAAATAACCTTGCAAGGTAATTTAAGTAGGGGAAAAAAACAGGAAAGTTAGCAATCAATAGGACTGGACAATTCTCGGTTAAAAATAAGTTTATGAATAAGTATTTTTATTAAGTGTTTTGATTGTTTTAAAGGTGAATGAAGCTTTTGCTCCTCAGTACTTGGCAGTTGAAAAGAGTTTGAATCTTGATCCAAGTAAGGCCAATGTGAATGGAGGGGCCATTGCTTTGGGTCACCCATTAGCAGGATCTGGGTCAAGAATTACTGCACACCTGGTTCATGAATTAAGGTACATGCTAGAAATTGTTGCTTTTCAGATTTGCTATCTTTTGTGTAAATGCATGAATTTAGGTTTCCCTGGAACAATCCAACAGGTGCCCATTCATCCTCATTGCCACTTGCCCTGCCTTTCTCCCAGTGATTTGAGCACCCCTTTTTCACAGACCTTACTGATGACTCAGTTGCTTAGTTGGTGCCTCTGCTCTTGTGATACTTGCTCTTACCCACATGTGCAGCGTAGCCACTTGGCACATGTTCACTGAGAGCCCAGTGTTCGTGTGGCCCCATCCCTGGTGCTGGTGCACAGCAGGGAGTCCATAATGAGGCTTGTGTCTCAGGGTGCTTGCATTCTAGAGCTCCTTACAGGAGTGAGACACAATTATTTCAGAAAACAAAGTGCTGATCAAGACGCTGTCGTTTAAGAAACCTAAGCAAACTGACAAGTGGGGTCTAAGTTTTTCCTTCACTGTTTCCAGGGTTCCAGCCTTCTGTGCATTTGATACTTTGCAGTTTTAACAGAAGAGTTTCTCCTTCTGTTGTGTGTCTTTTGGACCATTTTGTTCTGTTAGTAGGAAAATTGGAAACAAAACAAATATCCCAGGCTTGAAAATCATCACTCTGGCTCCCTGACACTAGGGTAAATAGGACTCCTGTTTCACTTAATAATTGGGTTGAAATGAGTGATTAATTGCATAATTCCTGGATGGTTTCTTAAGGTCATTCTATCAGGACTGAAGAATTACAGTGGATGGTACTTTAAATGAGTCTTAATTTTTATGAAAGGGACATGAAATATTTCTAAACTATATGACCTTTCAAACAGACAAACTTCAGTAATTTTACTTATTCTAAGGTCCGTAAAAATCTAAAACAGATAAATCAGGGAGGCTGAATACTAATATTTACCCCCCTTCAATTACCTCCTGTTTTGTGTTTGTTTCTACCTCCATCTTCTCCAGCTTTCCAAATCCTTTCTCCTCTTTTCCCCAGTATCGAGGACTGGAGAAAACGTTGAGCTGATGAGCTGAACGAGAATGAATATTGCAAATGTGACCATTATAAATTCTATTTAGTTGATTATTTAATTCCGTACATTCTTTATTCAAGTAGTTTTCAGCCACTGCTTTCTTTCTCAGGCGTCGGGGTGGAAAATACGCTGTAGGATCAGCCTGCATTGGAGGTGGCCAAGGAATTGCGGTCATCATCGAGAACACAGCCTGAGGAGAGCAGGCAGCCTGCCCTGGTCCATGCTCACATGACTTGACTAGGCCACAGTAAACCAGGTGACCTTCAGAGCAGATGCAAAGCCAGCCATGCTCTGCACTGAGAGTGACTGGGTTTGGGTAAGGGATGGTGAAGCAAAGACCCATTTATCATAAACAAGAGCCTGTGCCAGAATAAATTCTCTCAAATTTGTACCTAATATGCAGCATTTCTGAACTGAAATTCAACTAGCGTAGGCTTTAAAGGGAATTGTATTCTTGCCAAATAACCATCACTTATGCCTTAAATAATATGATTGCAGGGAAATTGAATAAATACTGCCTTAACTTCAGCTAATCCTTTCCTGTTATTTCTTGTATTTTTCTAAAGTTTTAATTGAGGTAAAATACATATAACATAAAATTTACCATCTTAATCATTTTTAAGCATACACTTCAGTATAAGTAGTAAGTACATTCACATTGTTGTGTGGCCATCACTACCATCCATCCATCTCCAGAGCTCTTTTCATCTTGTAGAACTGACACTCTACACCCATTAAACAACAGCTCCCTGTTCTGTCCTATCTACAGCCCTTGGCAACCACCAAAAAGTCTCTTATGAATTTGACTCCAATAGGTACCTCATATAAGTTGTGCTTAGTTGCTCAGTCATGTCCAACTCTTGGTGACCCTATGGACTGTAGCCCACCAGGCTCCTCTGTCCCTGGGGATTCTCCAGGCAAGAACACTGGAGTGGGTTGCCATGCCCTCCTCCAGGTATCTTCCCAACCCAGGGATTGAGCCCAGGTCTCCCATACTATATGACAGATTGTTTACTCTCTGAGCCACCAGGGAAGCACCATATAAGTGGAATCATACAGAATGTGTCCTTTTGTGCCTGGCTTATTGCACTTAGCATAATGTTCTCAAGAATCATGCATGTTGGAGCAGTCCTAAGATGGTGGAGGATTAGGATGGGGAGACCACTTTCTCCCTCACAAATTCATCAAAAGAACATTTCAATGCTGAGTAAATTCCACAAAACAACTTCTGAATGCTGGCAGAGGACATCAGGCACCCAGAAAAGCAGATCATTGTTTTCAAAAACAGGTAGGAAAAAATATAAAAGACGAAAAAAGAGACAAAAGAGGTAGGGAGGGAGCTCTGTCCTGGGAAGGGAGTCTTAAAAAGAGAGAAGTTTCCAAACACCCGGAAACATTCTTGCTGCCGAGTCTGGCGAACCTTGGAAGCACAGAAGGCAACATAACAGGAAGGAAAAATAAATAAAACCAACAGATTACAAGCCCAATGGTAACTCCCCCAGCGGAGAAGCAGCACAGATGCCTGCATCTGCCACTAGCAAGTGGGAGACTGGGCAGGGAGGTGCGGGCTATAGTGCTTTTTAAGAATTGGGCTGGAATGCCCCAAGTGTAACCAGAGCAAACTAACTTGGGCTAGCAAACCAGACTGTGGGATAGCTACCACGCAAAAAGCTCTAACGTAAGACAGTGCCAGGACCGCGCACAGAACAAAGCACGGAACAGAATTAGCCGGCTGCAGACCATCCCCCTCCAGTGACAGGCAGCCAGAGCCAGAAGGCCCGGAAGGGGATAATCACAGCCCCAGAGAGACATTAACTACCAAACTGCAAGCAAGCTTCTTTGCTAACTAAGACTTCTTGGGGTTCTGGACAGTCACCATCCACCTAAGAAGGGGCACCAGTTGTACACCCAGAAAACTGAGCAGCAGGGACGGGAAAGGCAATAACTTGCAGCAACCACACTCGCCAAACACCCGAGCTACTCGGACCTGGGAAGGGCACAAAACACAGGCCCAACCGAGTCTGTGTCTCTGAGGACTACCTGAGTGCCTGAGCCCGATGCAGCCCAGGGCCGGCCTCAGACGGTTCCCAGTAGAACAACCTAGAGCCTGAGTGGTTTGCATCGTGAGCGGGGGCAGGCCCAGCGTGGCTGAGACATTGAGAGCACACGCCAGTGTTATTTGTTTGCAGCATCCCTCCCTCCCCACAATGCAACTGAACAAGTGAGCCTAAAAAAAAGTGTCCACCACTGCCCCCCTTGTGTCAGGATGGAAAACAGACACTGAAGAGACCAGCAAACAGAAGAAGCTAAAACAGAGGGAACCGCCTTGGAAGTGACAGGTGCAATAGATTAAAACCCTGTCATTAGTACCGACTACATTGAAAGGGGCCTATAGACCTTGAGAAATATAAGCCGGACCAAGGAACTATCAGAAAATGAACTGACCCCACACTGCCCACAACACCACCAGAGAAAGTCCCAGATATACCTTTACTATTTTTACGATCATTCTTTTGTTTGTTTTTTCTTCTTTTCTTTTTCTTCTTTTTTTTAACATTTAAAAAATTTTAAGTCCTCTATTTCTCCTTTAATTTTTATAAGCTACTATTACTTAAAAAAGACCTTATTTTTAAAGCAAACGCCATATATATATTTTTTGTGGTTGTTGTTTTTTAATAATTCTTGTGACTTTGGTTTTTTTTTTCTTTCTTTCTTTCCTCTTTTGTTTAATATTGTATTTTTGAAAATCCAACCTCTACTCTAGATTTTTAATCTTTGCTTTTTGGTATTTGTTATCAATTTTGTACCTTTAAAAACCCAGTCTTCAGTACCCATTTATACTTGAGAGTGAGATTACTGGCTTGATCACTCTCTCCTTTGGACTCTCCTTTTTCTCCACCAGGTTGCCTCTGTCTCCTCCCTCCCCCTTCTTTTCTCTACCCAACTCTGTGAATCTCTGTGTGTTCTAGACGGTGGAAAACACTTAGGAAACTGATTACCAGCTGGATCTGTCTCCTTTTCATTTCCCTCTTTGATCCTCCTGGCCACCTCTGTCTCCTTCCTCCCTCTCCTCATCTCTGTATAACTCCATGAACATCTCTGAGCAGTCCAGACAGTAGAGCGCAAAGGAAGTGATTACTGGCTAGCTTGCTCTCTCCTCTTTTGATCCCACCTCATCTCATTCCAGTCACCNGTGGGATGATTTGGGAGAATGGTATTGAAACATGTATACTATCATGTAAGAAATGAATCACCAGTCTAGGTTCAATACAGGATACAGGATTCTTGGGGCTGGTGCACTGGGATGACCCAGAGAGATGATATGGGGAGGGTGGTGGGAGGGGGGTTCAGGATTGGGAACTAATGTACAACTGTGGCGGATTCATGTCAATGTATGGCAAAACCAATACAGTAAAGTAAAAAAATAAAGAGCAAAAAAAAAAAAAAAAGAAGAAGAAGAATCATGCATGTTATAGCATCTATCAGAATTTTCTTATTTTTCAAGGCTGAATAATATTCCATTATATATTTTGTTTTTTCTCATCCACTGATGGCAGGTGGGTTGCTGCTACTGCTTGAAAGTGAAAGTGAAAATTGCTCAGTTGTGTCTGATTCTTTGAGACCCCATGGACTATACAGTCCATAGAATTCTCCAGGCAAGAATCCTGGAGTGGGTAGCCTTCCCTTCTCCAGGGAATCTTCCCAACCCAGGGATCAAAACCAAGTCTGGGATCGAACACTGTGGACAGATTCTTTACCAGCTGAGCCACAAAGGAAGCCACCTCTTGGCTATTGTGAATAAGGCTGCTCTAAACAGTGAGCTTCCCTGGTAGCTCAGCTGGTAAAGAATCCACCTGTAATGCAGGAGACCCTGGTTTGATTCCTGGATCAGGAATATCCCCTGGAGAAGGGCATGACTACCCACTCCAGTATTCTGGGGCTTCCCTGGTGGATCAGATGGTAAAGAATGTGACTGCAGTGCAGAAGATCTGGGTTCAATCCCTCGGTCAGGAAGATCCCCTAGAGGAGAGCATAGCAACCCTCTCCAGTATTCTTAGCTGGAGAATCCCCATGGACAGAGGAACCTGGCAGGCTGCAGTCCATGGGGTCGCAAAGAGTTGGATACAACTGAGCAACCAAGCACACACAAACATGGTGTACAGGTGTGGTCTTGCTGGAATTCCTGAGTCATTTGACAGTTCTGTTTTTAGGATTTCAGGGAGTTGCTATACTGTTTTCCATAGCAGCTGTACCATTTTATGCTTATACCATTAAAGCACAAGGGTTTAAAATTTTCCACATCCTCACCAATAATTGCTGTTTCCTGGTTGTTTATTATAATAGCCATCTTAATGAATGTGGGGTGATATCTCACAGTGGTTTGAGTTGCTTTTCCCTGATTATTAGTGATATTGAGCATCTTTTCCTGTGCTAGTTGGCCATTCAGCTATCCTTTTTGGAATAATACCTATTTTAAGTCCTTTTCTCATTTTTTAAATTGAATTATTTTTTATTGTTGTTGAGCTGGCTTATATGTTTTAAAAGTATTTTGGAAGCCAGTTCAATTTGTATGTTAAGTGATGTTCATAATTCATTATGAGATAAATGCCCAAGGGAGTAAAATTACTGAATTTAGTCTTGATGTTAATAAATGATATCATATTAGCTTGATTTTTCCCTTGGATAAAGACAGTGCTGATTATGTATTATAACTTTTCAAATACATGTGAAGGGAGCATAGCTTCCTTAAGGAAAATTTTGGTTCATTTTAAGGACCAGATCTGTGGGGTTGAGAAAGGCTGCAAGTCAAGACTCAGAAGAAGGCATACTGTGCCCCTTCTCGTCCACCTCACCAGCACTTCCCAGCAGTCAGAAAGAAATGTTGTCATTAATGTCTATTACACTAGCGAACTAAAATGGGGAAACAGAGTCAGTGGAACGTAGCTACTATAAATCAATGAGTTAATGCTAAAATTTAAAGCCACTAACTGAAGAGACCAAAGTTTTGCCTGGATTTCATCCCCCCTTCTTCAGCTTTCCTAGTTTACCTAAATTATGTGCTGTCCTGCACATACCTCCCCAGGGGACATGTGGCAGTATCTGGAAACGTGTTGGTTGTCATGACTGGGGAGGGGGTGCTACTGGCCTCTAGTGGATGGAGGCCAGGGCTGCTGCTAACTAAACGTCTTGCAACACAGAGGAAGTCCCTGCAGCAAAATTATCAAGCCCAAAATTTCGAGAAAGCTGCTGCTGAAAAATCCCGCTTTAACCCTCAATCCACCTGTAAAGTGCAAAAGTTTATTGCTTTCTCCCATGAAGGTCTTATGTAGTTTTATGAGTTTTTTTTTTTTTTTNTATCAAGCCCAAAATTTCGAGAAAGCTGCTGCTGAAAAATCCCGCTTTAACCCTCAATCCACCTGTAAAGTGCAAAAGTTTATTGCTTTCTCCCATGAAGGTCTTATGTAGTTTTATGATTTTTTTTTTTTTTTTCCTACTTGGATATTGCTAAAAAACAATTTTGGGGTATTATGTATCTAGTCAGCTTGCCAGACCTTTATATTATTGGTTCTATTCATATAGATAATATCTCATTATTTTTTTATCATCTTTTTGCATTGGGGAAACTACTAGACCATTCAGGTATGACCTAAATCAAATCCCTTATAATTATACAGTGGAAGTGAGAAATAAATTTAAGGGACGAGATCTGATAGACAGCATGCCTGATGAACTATGGACAGAGGTTCATGACATTGTACAGGAGACAGGGAGCAAACCATCCCCAAGAAAAAGAAATGCAAAAAGGCAAAATGGCTGTCTGAGGAGGCCCTACAAATAGCTGTGAAAAGAAGAGAAGCAAAAAACAAAGGAGAAAAGGAAAGATATACCCATTTGAATGCAGAGTTCCAAAGAATAGCAAGGAGAGATAAGAAAGCCTTCTTCAGTGATCAGCATAAAGAAATAAAGGAAAACAATAGAATGGGAAAGACTAGAGATCTCTTCAAGAAAATTAGAGATACCAAGGGAACATTTCATGCAAAGATGGGCTCAATAAAGGACAGAAATGGTATGGACCTAACAGAAGCAGAAGATATGAAGAGATGGCAAGAATACACAGAAGAACTGTACAAAAAAGATCTTCACAACCCAGATAATCATGATGGTATGATCACTCACCCAGAGCCAGACATCCTGGACAGTGTAGTCAAGTGGTCCCTAGGAAGCATCACTATGAACAAAATTAGTGGGGGTGATGGAATTCCAATTGAGCTATTTTAAA
>SJYV01016743.1:147214-164223 GCA_006410875.1 Neotragus pygmaeus | reverse complement strand
AGCTGACTCATTTGAAAAGACCCTGATGCTGGGAAAGACTGAAGGCAGGAGGAGAAGGGGATGACAGAGGATAAGGTGGCTGGATGGCAATCGCCGACTCAATAGACATGAGTTTGGGTGAACTCCAGGAGTTGGTGATGGACAGGGAGGCCTGGTATGCTGCAGTGTATGGGGTCGCAAAGAGCTGGACATGACTGAGCTATGGAACTGAACTGGGACCTCTTTTTTCCCTTTGAGAGGGAAAAAGGTCAAATTTGGAAATGTTCATATTAGTTCACCATTCAGTGTGATTCTTACACTAGGTGGCAGATAGGTGCACTTCATCAAAGTGAGGAAGTTCTCTTCTATTCCTAATGTTGCTAGGAAACATGAATAGTTCACTCATTCTTCAAACCTGGCATTGCCTCCACCACTTCACTGATCTTGTGAATGTCACCAACCACCTTCACGTTGCTTAATCCAGTGAAACTTTACTATCTTCGACTCCAAGATAGGATGCAGGTGACTATCCCATTGTTCTGTTTTTGCAGCTGCTCCACTGCTAAACCTCTGCTGTCCGTGGTGACCCCAGCCCAGGTCATGATATTCATCGCACCAATGCTGGTCTCTCCTCTTGCTCCAGGCTCCTGCACCTAACTGCCCTTCAGACACTTCTCTCACTAAACCAACTCCTCCTTCAAGCCCTTCCATCCTCAGTTTCAGTAAGTCAAGTCAGGAATCTGGGAATTTCCTAGGGAGACCTCATACCTCATATCTAGTCCAACAGCAAGTTTTATTAGTGCTTTCAGAATGTATCTCAAATCCATTCACTTCCCCTTTCACCTCCTCCTTCACCAGTTTGCTCCGGGCTACCAGAATCTCTTGCCTGTTTTAGAAGAGACTGCCTCCATTCTGGCCCCTCTTCAACCATTTTCTAAGAAGTCACCAGGGCATCTTTTAAAAACACTAATTAGGTCACCCTCCTCTAAAGCCCTGGCAGATTTCTCACACACTTGGAACACAATCCAGACCCCTTACCTACAAGGGCCTGCTCCTGGGCCCCCAGCCCCTGAGGTGATCTGGCCTCCCCTTCCCGCTCAGCTGAGCTCAGACCATTCCTCTGTCTCCCTGTGCTTCGCGCGTGTTGCCTTTCTTTGGGCTCCTCACAGGCCAGGCTTGCTCATCCTTCAGGACCGTGGCAGATTCTCTCTCTGTCTGCAGTGCTGCTTCCTTTGCCTTCCCAGGACACGACTCTCCCCACTTGTCCATCGAGTCGCAGATGTGCTCTCCTAAGACAGGTGTTCTCTGTTCCCCCGAGTTCTCCTCAGACCTTTGTGGAATTATTCTGCTTGTATTCACTTATTGGACTGTTTATTGTCTGTCTCCCTTGTTAAATTGTGAATTCCAAGCGGGCAAGGACTTCATGTGCCCATCTCAGTGCCCGGCACCGAATAGATGCACAGTAATGTGGAGGGGATGGATGGATGGATAGAGGGACAGGCAGATGGGAGTGACTGAAAGCAGGGGAGAATTTCTCGGAGTCACACAGACGTAGAACAGTAGCAAGGAGCTGCACTCACGTAGTTTACCTCTTCTGTCTCCACAGATGGTCATGGAAGTGGCTGTGTGCCTCCTCGTGCACACCTCTGCACCTGTGTGTTTTCAAGCAAGAAGGTGTGAAAAACTGGGGCGATGCTAATGGTGCTTGTTGCCTGGCACTAAGAGCAACTATGGGCAGTTTACTTTGAACCTAACTACGTGTGGTAGAGTTGGGAGAGAAAGCCAAATGCATGAAGCTCTCCCTAGGATGCCCACAGAATTAATCATCCAATCCAGGTCATTTTTGAGATGTGAATGGGGACCCTTAATAATTACCCTGGGCAACAAGTATAAACTGGGACTATGCTAAGGAACCTTTAATCAACCAAAGTACATTGCAGTGACTTCACCGGAAGCTCTAGAGAGCTGAGCAAATATTGTTGAGTGTGATTGTTGGGTTTGAAGGTTATTAAGTAGTAGGTCAGGGTGAACTTGTTGAGTGCTCCAGAGACAAGCAAGCACTTGGAGGAGATGACAGGTCTCCAAGAAGAGTAGGGGAAACAGCCAGCACTTGGCCCTGAGACAGGAGTGTGTCTGCTGTACAAGGAGGCCAGGGTGGTGGGAGCCGGGTGAGCAAGAGGAGAACAAGGTTGAGGAGCAGAGAAGTGCCTGGGTGCATACCATGTAGGGCTCTGCACCCCACTGCAGGGGCTCTGGCTTTTATTCTGGGTAAATAGGAGCCACTGCAAGCTTCTGAGTAGAGAAGAGATATCATCTATTTGAAGGACTTCTCAGACTTTTCTATTAAAGTGAACCTAGAGGGATGAAGATGGAATAGGATGCTATTGCAGTAATCCAGGCATCTTGGCTCTAAAGTTATCAATAGAGTGGTGAGAAGTTGTCAGATTCTGGTCATGTTTGAAGACAAAGCCTTATTTCCTCTGGGATTGGCTGCTGGTCAGTAGAGAAAAGAGTCAAGGATGACTCCCTGGGCCTTTTCATTTCAGCCACTGAGATGGGAAGGCTGCAGGTGGAGCAGGTATGGGGGGAGGTTCAGGAGTCCAGACATCCAAGCAGAGATGCTGAGCAGGCACTTGGCTGAAGGGGTCTGGCTTTGGTATGGAGCTTGATCTGAAAGTCATTGGTATATAGGTGGGATATGATCAAGAACTAGTGGCTTCGCCATTGACAAAATAAAAAGATAATTTACAGAATGGGAGGAAATATTTCCAAATGATATGACCGATAAGGGATTAATATTCCAAAATACATAAACAGCTCATACAACTCAACATCAAAAAAAAATTTTTTTTAATGAGCAGAAGACAGGAATAGATGTTTTTTTCAAAGAAGACACACAGATGACCAACAAAAGTTTCTCAACACTGTTAATTATCAGAGGAATGCAAACTAAAACCTCAATGAGGTATCACCTCATATATGTCAGAATGATTATCAAAAAGAGCACAAATAACAAATGGTCAATTTGTAAAGAAGAGAGATCCCTCCAACACTTTTGGTAGGAACATAAATTGGTGCAATCACTATGGGGAACAGTTCTCAAAAACCTAAAGATAGAATTACCATATAACCCAGCAATTCCACACCTAAGTACCAAAAAAACTGAAAACACTTAATTTGAAAAGATATATATACCCCAGTGTTCATAACAGCATTATTTACAATTGCCAAGAAAGTGTTTGTTGCTCAGTCATGTCGGACTCTTTGCTACCATGGACTGTAGCCCGCCAGGCTCCTCTGTCCATGGGATTTCCCAGGCAAGAATATTGCCATTTGCTTCTCCAGGAAGATATAGAAGCAACCTAAATGTTCATCAAGAGATGAGTGGATAAAGAAGAAGTGGTGTGTGTATATATATACAATGGAATACTACTCAGACATGAAAAGAATTGAAATTTTGCCACTTGCAGCAACACGGGTGGACTCGGAGGGTATTAGGTTAGACTAAGTAAGTCAGAGAGAGACAGATACTGTGTAGTATCGCTTATATGTGGAATCTAAGAAATACAACTAGTGGAGAAGGCAATGGCACCCGACTCCAGTACTCTTGCCTGGAAAATCCCACGGACAGAGGAGCCTGGTGGCCTGCAGTCCATGGGGTCACTAAGCATTGGACACGACTGAGCAACTTCACTTTCACGTTTCACTTCCATGCATTGGAGAAGGAAATGGCAACCCACTCCAGTGTTCTTGCCTGGAGAATCCCAGGGACGGGGGAGCCTGGTGGGCTGCCATCTATGGAGTCGCACAGAGTTGGACACAACTGAAGCGACTTAGCAGCAGCAGCAGCAGTGCATGTAACAAAAAAGGAACAGACTCAGATGCAGACAACAAGCTAGTGATGGCCAGAGAGAGAGGGAAGAGGGGCGCAAGAAAGAGGGGCAGGGGACTAAGAGGTGAAAACTCCTACGTATGAAATAAGTGAGCTACAAGGATACGTGCAGCACAGGGATTATTGCAAATAGTTTATAATAGCTATAACCTTTAAAAATCATGAATCACTGTTGGACACTCAAAACTTAGGAATATTATACACAAGTGTGTGTATGTTAGTCACTCAGTCGTGTCCAACACTTTGTGACCCCATGGACTAGCCCACCAGGCTCTGCTGTTCATGGAATTCTCCAGGCAAGAATACTGGAGTGGGCTGTTATTTACGTCTATACCTCAATTTTTAAAAGTTGAAAAAAAAAAAAAAAAAGGATTAATGGCCTCCATTCTAAAGTGACTCAAAAAAAAGCAATTTTTCCTTGTGTTAACACTATTCGGTTTCTATTTTTATGACTTAAAATTCGATCCCTGAGTTGGGAAGATCCCCTGGAGAAAGGAATGGCAACCCACTCCAGTATTGTTGCCTGGAGAATTCCATGGACAGACGCTACAGTCCATGGGGTTGCAAAGAATCAGACACGACTGAGTGACTAACACTTAAACTTAACACTATTAGGTTTTCATTTTTATGACTTGAAATTTAAATAAGAATTTATAAAGCCAAATATATCTGTGTTGCCCTTTTAGCATGATCTCATTCTTTTATAAGTTTAATCATTTTTGATAATAAATGCCAGCTTTTATACCATCATGGGAAAAAAATTTTAAACTCCTTACAAAGTGAAAGAGGGGAGTGAAAAAGTTGGCTTAAAACTCAGCATTCAGAAAACTAAGATCATGGTATTCAGTCCTATCACTTCATGGCAAACAGATGGGGAAACAATGGAAACGGTGAGAGATATTTTGGGGGGGCTCCAAAATCACCACAGATGGTGATTGCAGCCATGAAATTAAAAGACGCTTGCTCCATGGAAGAAAAGCTATGACCAACCTAGACAGCATATTAAAAAGCAGAGACATTACCAACAAAGGTTCATCTAGTCAAAGCTATGGTTTTTCCAGTAGTCATGCATGGATGTGAGAGTTGGACTAGAGAGAAAGCTGAGCACCGAAGAATTGATGCTTTTGAACTGTGGTGTTGGAGAGGACTCTTGAGAGTCCCTTGGACTGCAAAGAGATTCATCCTAAAAGAGATCAGTCCTGAGTGTTTATTGGAAGGATTGATACTGAAGCTGAAACTCCAATACTTTGGCCACCTGATGAGAAGAGCTGACTCATTTGAAAAGACCCTGATGTTGGGGAACTTTGAAGGCAGCAGAAGAAGGAGATGACAGAGGATGAGATGGTTGGATAGCATCACTGACTCAATAGACATGAGCTTCAGCAAGCTCCAGGAGTTGGTGATGGACAGGGAAGCCTGGCGTGCTGCAGTCCATGGGGTCGCAAAGAGTCAGACACGACTGAGTGACTGAATTGAACTAGTAAGTTGAATAACTTAAAATGAAGTAATGCTGCTGCTGCTAAGTCACTTCAGTCGTGTCTGACTCTGTGTGACTCCATAGATGGCAGCCCACCAGACTCCCCCGTCCCTGGGATTCTCCAGGCAAGAACACTGGAGTGGACTGCCATTTCCTTCTCCAATGCATGAAAGTGAAAAGTGAAAGGGAAGTCGCTCAGTCGTGTCTGAGAGCACACATTTTTAAAGGTACTGTAACCTAAAGCGAACTCCTTTGTAATTGAGAAATAATTGAAAACATTTTTATGAAGTGAACAATGACTCTCCTTTTCCTTTGTCTCCATCTCATTTTTGATTCTTCAAGTGAATCCCACATTTTCAGAAACTGGGTTGGTTTGCAGTGTGGGCTCACTCGCACCGGAGGTGAGCCCAGAACACTCCTTCCCCTAGGTGGCGCCACAGGCCTGTGCTGCCTCAGTCTCTTTCTCAGCTGCAGATCAAAGATGCTCTCAGCAAAGTTCTCCCAACTCTCGCTTCTTCTTACTTCCTAGGAATTGAAGGAAGAGGAGCCAGCAGTAAAGAAAGTTAGGGTGGGAAGTGGGGCTAAAAACTCTGCTGGCCAGTGCTCCAAGTCCCTCTGGCCAAGGACGCCACCTTTTATTTCTCCTCAGTGAAAACACAGCAGATGCAAAAGCCCAGAGCCTAGGGAATCCAGGGTTACAGTCTCAGACCACAGGCCTGCTGAGGCAGTGAGCCCTGGGTCCTGCCCAGGAAAAGTGGGGGAGAGAGGCCGGGACACCGTCAAGCAGCAGAGAAGACAGGGCAGCATCTCCACTCTGTGTGCTTCGCCGCTGTGGACACTCGGGCCCCAGGGCCTCCTCTTGTTCGCTCTGGACCCTGTATTTATTTAGGGACCCCAGCTGCACCCAGCCTTTCCCAGCTGACAGACCAAGGGTTTCCGGGAGCAGCTCGCATTCTCCCTTCCACACTTTCATGGACGCGAGCCGACTCCGGGGCTGTAACCAGTGAGGTCTGAGGGCTGTAGGGGTGCAGCTTGGACACATGGAGCAAAGACAAGTGAGGAGGTCTGTGTCCTGTGCCCTGGCCTTACAGGCACGCCGCCTTGGACTGCACATACACCCCAGTGTCTGCTCTGAGAGCCTCAGTAGGCAAACAAGATGGATATATTACTTTTCAGGGACATGGCCCAGGGAAGACAAGGCCCCTTCTGCCTGTGCAACACGTGAGAGCAAAGGAAAGCAATGAGCTCCTCCAAAGCCATCCTTTAATCCATCTTGGCACGGCCAACAAGCAGACACATTCAAGAGCCTGAAGGTTTTATATTAATAGAAGTGGCTCTGACGGGAGAAGTAAAAGCCAGACTTGTGCTCTGAACATGCAGTTCCTCCAGAGCCTTTTAGAAACACAAGACAAGATAAAACCAGAAATTGCAGGATGAGGGAACACGCTGATACCAGGAGCAAAGAGCAAGCTATGCTGCTATTCACACAGACACACAGAGTTGTTCTTCACACTGGGTTTCTAGGTTGCAACGAGAAGCCGAGTCCTTAGGAGCTGAGGCCCCCAGCAGATGAAACAGGACTCAGAGCCCAGCCAGCCTTTAGGGTGGTGCCTGGTCTGCCACGTGGTGGGAGTTGGGAAGAAAGGGGATGTGGGGGCTGGGGAGAACCAGCAGCACCTGGCAACTTAGGCAGCATCCCAGTCTTGCTGTGGACCAAGAGCATGCAGCAGTCATTACCAAGTGTGCTTTCTGTCCCCACAGGCAGCTCTGAGCCCACGACTGTGCCGATTTGCCCAGCCAGGAGGAAAGACAATTTACCAAGTGGGAGAAACTCTGTCCCACAGGCTTCTGTGTGTCCATGATGGATGTGAGCTCACAGATGTGGGCCTGGGCCCACCCTCCATGGAGGAAACGAGACCTCCTTCTGGAAAGACAATGGCTGAGTGAGGACAGCAAGTTATGAAGGAGACAGTGGTGCTGAGCCCCTTCCAGCTTTCTAAATGGCTGAAAGAAAGTGAAAGTCGCTCAGCGTGTCCAGCTCATTGCGACCCCATGGACTATATAGAGTACATGGAGTTCTCCAGGCCAGAATACTGGGGTGGGTAGCCTATCCCTTCTCCAGGGGATCTTCCCGACCCAGGAATCGAACCAGGGTCTCCTGCATTGCAGGTGGATTCTGTACCAACTGAGCCATCAGAAATTGGTGCCAAGGTCCAAGCAGCGATTTTGTGAGCCTGCCACTGGCCCTTGGGGTGGCGGGGAGTGGAGCCTTGCGCAGTTGGGACGCTCTGCGTTTACAGTGACTAACTGACTTGGCAGTCAGCTTCTTGCTCTGGAGAGCTGGGCCGTGTGCCATTTCCAGGGGCAGGTTATGACTCTGGAAGCCAAGAAGGAGAAGAGAAAGCAGGAGGTGCTGTCACCACTGGGCTGATGACAGCTTGGCTACTGAGGTCACACCCAGAGCTTTCTCAGCACCCTAGTCAAACCCCCTCGCCTGAGCTGAGCTAAGTTTCTACTTTCCACTCCCTTTAAAGAATGCAACCAACACGTGGGACTTCTCTTCCCATGCATCCTGTTCACTTCGTCCCGAGCCACCTCAGTCCCCAGGATTTCCAGACTCTCATCTCCAGCCTCGTTCTCTGGCCAGCCCCTGTATGTCTTGTCTGGCGAGACTCGCTCCTAGCCACCTGGCCCATGTGTGCTGGGGAGACTCAGAGCACCTGGGCTGCCTGGTGCTGCCCCTTCAGATCTGCGGACCCGTGTGCTGGGGTCCACAGCACAGAATTCTCAGTGACCACAGCCACACTGGCGTTTACTAACAAAGTTACTATCCTCCTCCCCGGAATGGCCAGAGGATGGGGAATCCTGATTCACAGAGAAACCACAAGCCATGTTTTTCATATCAGTGATATCAGGAACCATAAGATAAACATTATTAACCCTGAGAAAGAAAATAAACCCACAGAAAATCTCTTAGAGTCGCCAGAGAGCTCGGCGCTCTGATGACAAAGTGATAACCCTGCCTCACGGTGGGAACAGCAAGGAGTCTTCATGTTCTCCCAGGCACTGAGGGGAGGGGAGGGAAGGAAATCCATAAGGATTTGAACCACAAGCCCCTCCTCATACAGGCTTGTGGTATGACTTCACACTATCCACACAGTTCAAAAAACCACCTCAAAGCAGAGACTCTGAAGTGGTACCCAGGGGCTGAACAGAAATGACTGCAGGCCTCTCTGGAAGAGCCTGCCTTCAATTAAGTAAGTTGCATCCCAGCTTCAGAGATGCTAATGGGATGAGCAGCAGAGAATCAGTCAAGTAGGATGGCTCTAATTTTTTAAAGCGGAAAGCAATGAAATGTACTAAAGATTAAAACTGCTTGAGTGTGTCTGACTAAGTCGGACGGTCAAGCAGCCCCTGCGGTCTCCCAGGGCTATCGGTGCCCTTGCAACCAGCAGTGGACAGCAGTGCAGGCCAGAAGCAGAGAAAAGAGTTTTCCTTTTGAATAGATGTAACCAAGGGAATTCCTCTCTGTGTTTGATTTCCACCCAGAGGCTGGCAGAGGAGAGAAAAGGCAAATGGTGCAAAGAAAATACGAATACTGAGAACAATTGAACAGGAAGAGAGGGCTGGTTGTGAGCAGGACACACCAGTCCACTGCCAGGAGCTGAGGGGTGGGGCGTGTAGGGGTGGAAGGTGCACGTGTGGAACCATCAAATCCATGGACGGATCCTGCCCATGCCCAGGACTTCTAAATGGGGCTCCTCTGCGTCTCATTTAGGTAGGGGAATGATGCTCCCCAGAAGGATCACATCCTGTCTAGGAACCCATGGACAAAGCTCCGAGATGATTAAATGCAAGATGGTAGAGAATTATAAGCCACCTGGTCTGGGCTAAGAGAGTCGGAGAAAAGCAAGTCCCAGTTACGTTCAGAACTAAGGAAGGGTTGCCCTCCTCTCCTTCCTTCTTCTTCCTCTTCCTGTTCTTTTCTCGAAAAGAGTTTGCATACAGAAGGTGAACTCTGAGGCGGGCCTCAAAGGTCCCTGATGCCCATGGTAATTAATCTTTACTTCCTGCTTGGGATGCTGTGCCCAAGACTGCAGGCTTCTTGTCCCAGCCCTCCACGGCACCCTCGCTCCACGCACGGGCTCACTGTGAGCCTGGCCACGCTGCTTCCAGGTGGCCCCCTGCAGAGAGGTGCGGGTCTCAGTGGCCACCATCTCCCCCTCCAGGCACTGGGGAGCACCAGGGTGGAAGCACAGAACACACAGGTCAGGTAATGGAAGCCCAGTGCCCACAGTGGGCAAAGGTCCCTCAAGAATCCGACTCTGTGCTCCCCCCTGGGGCTCTTTCTCCAACACTGAATCCCAGTCCTCCAAGTCCCAAACATCTGCCAGGCCTCATTCCCAGATACTTAATGACCGTCTTCAAGTAACAAGAAAAACCAGGAAAAGGGGGGCAATTATCAGTAACATTCCTATGAGTTAAGTTCATTCTAAAGGAAGAAAAAATAAACAGTGTACACAGATGCAGAGGCTATGAGTGACCAGGAGGGCCATGTCAGAGACCCCCTTCAGGGTCCACATGGAATTCCATTGTTGGAAGCCTGGAAGGCCTGACCCCCACCCTACATGGAACCCTGAGACCCAGAGAAGGAAATGGTTTGCCCAAGATCATGGCTCCCATCAACAGCTAAGCTGGTGAAGAGCAGCTGCCCTGGCTTGCAGGCTGTAGGCAGGGTGGTCTCTCCAGGCACTGGATGCTATTCCAGAGGTCAACCCCCTCGCAGGGGTGGTATTTTATTTTTTTCCCTTGGTGTTTTGTAAATACTCAAAGTTAATCTGCTGACCTCCCAGAATGTCTTTTACAGCTGAGCAAAATAAGCTGAAATATAGCCCCGGTTGTTCCTAAAAGGAATCTACAGAGACCTCACTCCTAAAACCTCCCCAGACTCTCCTCCCCAAAAGCTCCTCTCCTGGGTACCCTTCTCTCAAAACACACTGACTCAGACTCGTGGCCTTAAGAACTGCCACAAGGTCTGTCTACTTCTGCACAATCCTGACCCTGCTCTTCCCAGAAAAGTCAGCCTGATTTCTGTCAAGCCCAGAAGAACCTAAGCTTATGTCGATTTCTCTTTGTGGTGGTTAGCTCAGGGTATGTCACATTCGCAGCACCTGGGGGTGCCTTGGGCCACTGAGCTAGTAGCCCCCAGCCCCAGGGGGCTCCAGGGACCCCCTGCATCACGAGGCCATCCCTTGGGAGGCAGAGGGGGGCAGTTCGGGAGAGTCGGGGCCATCTGCCATCTGTGAGGACAGAACAGGACGAGACCCCCTGGGTCTTAGGTCTGCTTGTGGAGGTAGGGAAGGAAGACAGATGCAGAGAAAAGGGGCTGTGGAGCGGGGCTGGCAGGGAAGGGAGGGGGAGAGAGGGGAGGAGGCCAGTGGGGCAGCGAGAAGGCCACACCACCCCCACAGGACTCGCGCCAGGGGAGCCAGCAGAGATTGGCCTCCACTGCTCACCCCGGAAACCCAAGCCACCCCGAGGGGCTCGGACCCAGCAGAGAGCAGGCGGGGGCGGCGCCGGGCCGCAGCCAGGGCCTCCCGAGCCTCCTAATGCCCCGCCCGCCCGGCTGCCTGCCTGCCAGCCTTGGGTTTCCTCAGACTGTCGTGGCTTCCATCACCTCCTGCTGGCAGCCGCTTCCCACGCCCACCCTGGTTCCCAGCCGACACCCTGGAGCTTCACTGTCCCAGCGCTCTGGCCTCAAACAAGCANCTGCCTGCCTGCCAGCCTTGGGTTTCCTCAGACTGTCGTGGCTTCCATCACCTCCTGCTGGCAGCCGCTTCCCACGCCCACCCTGGTTCCCAGCCGACACCCTGGAGCTTCACTGTCCCAGCGCTCTGGCCTCAAACAAGCAGAGAAACCCGAAAGGAAACCAAGAGGGTCCCCAGCGGCCTAATCTCAGGGGTGCTCTCAGCTGCTGCCTCCCTTGACCCACGAGGGGTGCCCACCTTTGACCCACAGGGGCAAGTTTTCAGCCTCAAAGTAATGGCACAGCTGGAACTGGAATGCTGACCCCCATAGCCCCTTCCCTGGCCTTTGGGTGTTCGCTGACCCCACCAGGCTGTCTTCTTGGGCTTCCACCGTCTCTGCTTGTGCGATGCTCTCAGGACTCACCCACTCTGTGGCCCACTGGCCCAGCCCCAGCGGGGGCTGCAGTGATATTGTGCCGCACCTGCTGTCTGCCCTGGTGCCTGTACGCACACCAAGGACCAGTTTAGAAGCCCAGTGGCCTCAATCCCAGCATTCTTGCTCACGGAATTCTGGATGTGTGGATGGCAGCGTTTTGGTCAACGGAGCTTTGGGGCCCCTTCAGATCCTCCTCGCCCAGCTCAGGGTTGCACCAGCTTCCAGAAGCCGCAAGAGCAGCACCTCTCACCTCTCTTCTGGTGTCCTTCTCCATGGGCCACTGGTCAACAGGACAGGGAAGAGCCCCGTGGTGAGTGTGTGTGTGTGTGTGTGTGTGTGTGAGTGAGTGTGTGTGTGAGAGTGTGTGTGAGTGTGTGTGAGAGTGTGTATATGTGAGTGTGTGTGTATTGTGAGAGTGTATGTGAATATGTGTGTGTGAGACTGTGAGTGTGTGTGTGCGTGCATGTGTGTGTGAGTGTTTTTAATCTGTGAGTGTGTGTGGATGTGTGTGTAAGTGTGTGTACGTGAGTGTGTGTGTATTGTGAGAGTGTATGTGAATATGTGTGTGTGAGACTGTGAGTGTGTGTGTGCGTGCATGTGTGTGTGAGTGTTTTTAATCTGTGAGTGTGTGTGGATGTGTGTGTAAGTGTGTGTACGTGAGTGTGTGTGTATTGTGAGAGTGTATGTGAATATGTGTGTGTGAGACTGTGAGTGTGTGTGTGCGTGCATGTGTGTGTGAGTGTTTTTAATCTGTGAGTGTGTGTGGATGTGTGTGTAAGTGTGTGTACGTGAGTGTGTGTGTATTGTGAGAGTGTATGTGAATATGTGTGTGTGAGACTGTGAGTGTGTGTGTGCGTGCATGTGTGTGTGAGTGTTTTTAATCTGTGAGTGTGTGTGGATGTGTGTGTAAGTGTGTGTACGTGAGTGTGTGTGTATTGTGAGAGTGTATGTGAATATGTGTGTGTGAGACTGTGAGTGTGTGTGTGCGTGCATGTGTGTGTGAGTGTTTTTAATCTGTGAGTGTGTGTGGATGTGTGTGTAAGTGTGTGTACGTGAGTGTGTGTGTATTGTGAGAGTGTATGTGAATATGTGTGTGTGAGACTGTGAGTGTGTGTGTGCGTGCATGTGTGTGTGAGTGTTTTTAATCTGTGAGTGTGTGTGGATGTGTGTGTAAGTGTGTGTACGTGAGTGTGTGTGTATTGTGAGAGTGTATGTGAATATGTGTGTGTGAGACTGTGAGTGTGTGTGTGCGTGCATGTGTGTGTATGTGAGTATATGTGTATGAATGTGAGTGTGAGACTGTATGTTTGTGAGAGTGTGTGCGCGCGCGTGTGTGTGTGTGTGTGTGTTTAGGGAGCCAGGGCTGAAACCAGGGAGGAGGCCTGCCCCAGGGAGGCTGCTCCATCTCCCCCTCCCTGCTCATATCAGGCAGCCTGCGAGAAACTCTTCCAACAAAATACTTGCTTCTTAGGAAGTGACGGACCTGAAGCGTGAGGCCTCAGGAGCGGACAGCGGGAGCTTGAGAAGAGCTGGAGGTAGCTGGAGCCTGGAGCTTGCTTCCCAACCACATCATGCCCTGGTTTCTACAGTGGTCCCTCTCTCAACTGCTCCTCGTGGGCCAACTCCAGGATGCCAGGGAGGAGGCTGCTTAGAAGGTGGGAGAGAAAGAAGAAAAGGGCTTGCAGGAAAACAGTTGCCGTCATTTTCGATGACTTCCTCGCAGGCCCTCGGAGCTCCTCCCGCCACTGACTGGGGCAGAAACTATGGTTATCATTATCCCCCATTTCAAATAAAGAACAAGAGACACAGAGAGTGGAGGGTGGAGGGGACCTGCCCAAACTCACAGAGCACTTTGGTCGTGGAGGCAGGTCTTGAACAGGAGACCAGACTGATCTCCAGACCAGCTACCATTGCCGCCAGACCCTTGCACCTTGGACCCCTCACCCTTCAGCCCCTGTCCCTGTCCCGGATGGACTGTCTACTGGAGGACTCCAAATCCTCCTGAGTGGGAGATAGATGCGCCCCAGACCGAGCCGCTGGAGTTCATCCCCTGTGGACAGATATTCCAAAGTAGCAGAAGGAAAGGGAAGCTGAGTTCTGGCCAGAGAGGAGATAGAAGACCACATATTCCTCATTGTTGAAGTAAAGGAGACCTTCCCACTGCATACATGCAGAAAGCCTCCTGGAAGGTCAGAAAGGGATAGGGCATGACCCTATAGCAGGTGATGCCAACCTACCCACAGCCCTCTTCACTAGAATCCATTTTGGCTAAGAGATGCCCATGTACACATTGGAAGGACCCCGAGATATACCAAGTACAGACTCAGAACCAGGCAAAGCAAGGTGATTGGCCAAAGGAAACCCGGAAGAAATGCCCCATAAAAGTGATTCAAACGACCACAAGGGTGTGGCTGTCTCTGAGCCCCCCCGTGTGTCTATCCACGTGTACTATATTCCTTGCCTCCTAATAAACAATCTACCTCCTCCACTACCTTCCATCTCTATGTGGAAACCCATTACTACGCAGCGGCTGGGCCAGGGCCTTGTCACTCGCCCCTGGTCCCTGGTAGCCTGGTGGCTAGGATTCAGCATTCTCATTGCTGTAGCCTGACTTAGCTCTACGGCCTGGGAACCCACTTCATGCCAGCCAAGGCCGCCGAGATCATTCCCCCCATCCCAGGTGCCTCCCTGCCCCCAGACACAGCTCCACACGATTAATGTGAAGGTCAGTTCTGTCTCTGGCCAGACTGTAAGCTCCTTATAGCTGGAGGCATCACATGCTTACTGAGACCTGGAGGCCTGCATTTCCCAGACAAGCCTAATCCCAAATAATCTGGGCTGATGTCAAATCCCGTACTTGTAGCTGGTCCCACAGCCTTCACAGATGCTCCCCGACCCCTGCAGCATCCTTGGGCTGAAATACAGGCTGGGGTTTCCTAACCAAGTAAGTTTGGGGAATACCAAATTAGAAGTGTAAATTTCTTAACTGTGGGGTTTCTCAGGGCCTTTAAAAAGATAAATGCTCACTGGTAATTTGTAAGAGGATAAGGTAATATGAGGAATTTTCTGGTGGCTTAGACAGTAAAGAAGCTGCCTGCAAAACAGGAAGTTCGATCCCTGGGTCGGGAAGATCCCCTGGAGAAGGGAATGGCAACCCACTCCAGTTTTCTTGCCTGAAGAATTCCATGGAGAAAGAAGCCTAGTGGACTATAGCCCCTGGGGTCACAAAGAGTCAGACACGACTGAGTGACTAACACTTTCACTTTCAAGGTAGTACAAATCTTCCCAGGTGGCTTTGTGGTAAAGAATCTGCCTGACACTGCAGGCGATGCAGGAGNAGAAGCCTAGTGGACTATAGCCCATGGGGTCACAAAGAGTCAGACACGACTGAATGACTAACACTTTCACTTTCAAGGTAGTACAAATCTTCCCAGGTGGCTTTGTGGTAAAGAATCTGCCTGACACTGCAGGCGATGCAGGAGATACAGCTTTGATCCCTGGGTTGGGAAGATCCCCTGGAGGAGGAAATGGCAACCCACTCCAGCATTCTTGCCTGAAAAATTCCATGGACAGGAAGCAACCTAGATGTCCATTGACAGATGAATGGATAAAGAAGTTGTGGTACATATACACAATGGAATATTACTTAGCCATAAAAAGGAATGCATTTGAGTCTGTTCTGATGAAGTGCATGAACCTAGACCCTATTACACAGAGTGAAGTGAATCAGAAAGAGAACGATAATATCGTATTCTAAAACATATATACGGAATCTAGAAAAATGGTACTGAAGAATTTATTTACAGGGCAGCAGTGAAGAAACAGACATAGAGAATGGACTTATGGACATGGGGAGGGGGAGGAGAGGGTGTGATGTATGGAAAGAGTAACATGGAAACTTCCATTACCATATGTAAAATAAATAGCCAATGGGAATTTGCTGTATGGCTCAGGAAACTCAAAGAGGGGCTCTGTGTCAATCTAGAGGGGTGAGATGTGGTGGAAGATGGGGTGGGTAGGTTCAAAAGGGAGAGGATATATGTATACCTACGGCTGATTCATGTTGAGGTTTGACAGAAAACCTCAGAAACAGAAATTTTGCTCTACAAAATTCTGTAGAGCAATTATCCTTCAATAAATAAAAAAATACAATAGAAAAAAAATTCCATGGACAGAGGAGACTAGCAGGCTACAGTCAATGGGGTCTCAAAGAGTCAGACACAACCGAGCGGCTGAGCAGGCATGAACTGTGTCCAATGATAGGGACATGGAGATAGTATGAAGATTCAGAAGCTTCCCAAAGAGATGTGACCAAGGAGCAAGCCCGTTATCACTGAGTATCTCAAGGGAACCCACTTTAGAGAAACACTTCTTCAGTTCAGTTCAGTCACTCAGTCGTGTCCGACTCTTTGCGACCCCATGAATCGCAGCACGCCAGGCCTCCCTGTTCATCACCATCTCCCAGAGCTCACTCAGACTCACGTCCATCGAGTCCGTGATGCCATCCAGCCATCTCATCCTCGGTCATCCCTTTCTCCTCCTGCCCCCAATCCCTCCCAGCATCAGAGTCTTTTCCAGTGAGTCAACTCTTCGCATGAGGTGGCCAAAGCACTGGAGTTTCAGCTTTAGCATCATTCCTTCCAAAGAAATCCCAGGGCTGATCTCCTTCAGAATGGACTGGTTGGATCTCCTTGCAGTCCAANCAGCCTACCAGGCTCTTCCGTCCATGGGAGTTTCCAGGCAAGAGTACTGGAGTGGGGTGCCATTGCCTTCCTTGGTCTATTAATCCTTTTCTCCTGATCCCTACATAAGTAAAATTTTATTGTTTTTTATTGTATATTTCCATGGTATTTATTTTAAAATTTAATAAAATGGATACACATATACAACCCACTTTTCATACATATAGTGTCAGTCTATAAATAATATTCAGTAATTTTTTTCACTTTAAGTGTATTCTAGAGCTGCCTGTATCTATCTATCTATCAATCAAGATATAGACATCTATCTCATTCTTTAGAGCTGCATAGTTCTGCTTTGAGTGATTGTATAATAAATTCCTTAACCAGTTCCTATTGACAGATATTTAATTAACACCACAACTAATAGCCTTACCTTTGGGATATTTTGTATATTTGCCAGGATCTACATGAGAAATCTGAAAATCAAAGGCTAGTTCAGTTCAGTTCAGTTTAGTCGCTCAGTCATGTCCGACTCTTTGCGACCCCATGTATTGCAGCACGCCAGGCCTCCCTGTTCATCACCATCTCCCAGGGTTCACTCAGACTCATGTCCATTGAGTCCGTGATGCCATCCAGCCATCTCATCCTCGGTCATCCCTTTCTCCTCCTGCCCCCAATCCCTCCCAGCATCAGAGTCTTTTCCAATGAGTCAACTCTCTCATGAGGTGGTCAAAGTAGTGGAGTTTCAGCTTTAGCATCATTTCTTCCAAAGAAATCCCAGGGTTGATCTCCTTCA
>SJYV01016743.1:115997-132353 GCA_006410875.1 Neotragus pygmaeus | reverse complement strand
AGGAGGGGGCTCGGAGGAGGGGGGATCGAAAAGACACGTGGAAAGATGAACTCAGTTGAGGACAGACTGGGTGTGGGAATGTGCTCCTTACGCCACGTCTGCCCCTTCCCGCTCCATCCCTCATCCATCCCCCGTCTTTCTAATTACATCACATGCCTGCCTCCTGGGCTTCCAGCCGCTATGTGTTCTGGCCCCAGCTCAGTGTCCTGTGACCCGAGCCTCACTGCCGAATCAGGCCATGGGCTCCCTGCCCTCCGGGAACAGCATGTGCACTGCGCCCCCACCAGGTATGTCTTCCTCAGCCTAGTTCCCAGTCTGCTCGGGCTGCCCCAGCAAAGAGCCCAGGCTGGGTGGGAAAACCACTGACTTATTTTCTCACAGCTCTTGAGGCTGGCGATCCAAGATCAAGGTGCCGGGAGGGTTAGTATCTCCCGGGGCCTCTCCCCGTGACTGCATAACACCATCCTCTCCCAGGATCTTCGCAGGCCCGTCCCACTGCGTGTGTCTGTATCCTAACCTCTCCCTTCTGTTGGACACCAGGTACGTGGGGTGCGCGTGTGCTCAGACGCTTCAGTCATGTCTGACTCTCTGCGACCCTGTGGACTGTAGCCCGCCAGGCTCCTCTGTCCATGGGATTCTCCAGGCAAGAATACTGGAGCCGGTTGCCATGCCCTCCTCCAGGGGAGCTTCCCAACCCAGGGATCAAACCTGAGTCTCCTGCATTACAAGTGGATTCTTAATTGCTGAACCACCAGGTAAGACGCATTGTATGAGGGCCTACCCCAATGTCCTCAGTTTAATTCCCTCTTTAAAGGCCTTATTGCCAAACACAGGCACATTCTGAGGTACTGGGGGTGCACGCGAGCGTGCTCAGTCACAGCCGTGTCCAACTCTTTGAGACCCCATGAATCGTACAGCCCACCAGGCTCCCCTGTCCCTGGACTTTTCCTGGCCAGAATACTGGAGTAAGTTGCTATTTCCTCTTCCAGGGGATCATCTCAACCCAGGGATCTAACCCCCATCTCCTGCATCTCCTGCTTTGGCAGGTGGATTCTTTACCACTGAGCCACCTGGGAAGTCGCTTACTAGGGGTGATGATGTCAGTATAAGAAATTACAGTTTAGCCCATAACATGTAGCAGAATTCTACTTAGACTCGAGGCCCTCTTCATCATGTCGACACTTCCCAGCTCATCCCCGCATTCCAGCTGGCTCTTTCCCGGGGACAAAATGAACACCTCCCTTTTCTGTTCAGCTGTGGGATGACCCCTATCCCTCTTGCAACATCTATCACAAGGCCCTGCAATGAGCTGTTCCTGGGTCTGTGTTCCCTGCTATTTGTGAGCTACTTACACAAGCCGGTCCTCTTCCGCTGCTGGCTTCTGTTTGATATTAAACACGTGATCTCCCCTCTTTGGGTCTCAGATCTTCCACATAAATGAGAAAAACAAGGCTCAGACTTGGTGAGGCTCTCATCCGTGCCTGGTCTCTGCATCAGAACGCCTGGCATAGGGTGAAGACTATGGCGGTGTTTGCTATTCCCTAAGCTTTGTCCAAAGTGGGGCATGTGAGTGCTACAGTTCAGTTCAATTCAGTTCAGTCGCTCAGTCGTGTCCGACTCTTTGCGACCCCATGAACTGCATCACGCCAGGCCTCCCTGTTCATTACCATCTCTTGGAGCTCACTCAGTCTCACGTCCATNGTGGGGCATGTGAGTGCTACAGTTCAGTTCAATTCAGTTCAGTCGCTCAGTCGTGTCCGACTCTTTGCGACCCCATGAACTGCATCACGCCAGGCCTCCCTGTTCATTACCATCTCTCGGAGCTCACTCAGTCTCACGTCCATTGAGTCCGTGAAGCCATCCAGCCATCTCATCCCCGATCATCCCTTTCTCCTCCTGCCCCCAATCCCTCCCAGCATCAGAGTACAGAGATGCGAAATCACACAGAGCTGGGCTGAGATTGGTGGGAAGAGAAAGGACAGGTGGTGTGTGTCAGAGAGATGGGCCTTATTCCAGAAGAGGTGGCACAGTCATCATTGGAAAAGGAGCAGCCTGAAGCTGTCCTCTCCAAAGTGCCATTTTCACAGGTAAGACAGAGGACAGTGGACTTCGGCTGCTGAGACATCTTTTCTGTGCGTGCTGGGAAGAAGAGTGGCATGACTGGCCTAAAAAGCCAGCGGCAGTGACGCTAAGCCCAGCCTACCCTATGATGCTGGCTCTACTTCCTGCCCTGCCAGCCAGTCCCTGCACAATTTGCCACCCAGGGGTTCTCTCTCCTCTCCTGGTGGCACTGAGGTCATCAAATAGAACCTGCAATACATTCTGCAGACTCCAGATCGCTGACTTTAGGAAAACCTCAAGTCCAGTTTACTTAAGCAACGGGACTTCCCTGGCCATTCCGTGGTTAAGACTCCAAGCTTCTAATGTAGGGGGCACAGGTTTGAGCCCTGGTCAGGAAGCTAAGATCACACATGCCACATGGTTCAGCCTAAAAAAAACCCAATTCACTCGAGTGAAATGTATGAATGTATGCAGCCATCAAAACGAGAGGAACAGACAGAGAAGACTCCAGAAGGACCTCCTCGGAGTGGACAGCTCCTGCTAGTCTTCGTTACCCTTCCTTCTCCTGGAGGCAGACTTTCCTTCATTCAGCTACCACCGCCCCACATCCACCCACCCGTGTGGTTCCGGTGGAGCTGCCCACCAGGTTCCCCATCCCCTTGACCACAGCGATGAGCAGGTGACTCGAACTGGGCCAATCAGACTTCTTCCCTGAAGTTACTCAGGTTGGAGTCAAGGCGAGAGGCTCAGTTCCGGAACCTTAAATGATGGTAATGATAACACCAGCAGGATTAACAATTAGCACTGTCTTGTACTGTCTCCTTTAATTCATATGAAGTAGATTACATGACTGGGGCTCCCTGGTAGCTCAGCTGGTAAGGAATCCGCCTGCAATGCAGGAGACCCTGGCTCAGCTCCTGGGCTGGGAAGATCCCCTGGGAAGGGATAGGCTACCCACTCCAGTATTCTTGGGCTTCTCTAGTGGCTCAGATGGTAAAGAATCTGCCTGCAATGCACGAGACCTGGGTTTTGATCCCTGGGTCAGGAAGATCCTCTAGAGGAGGGCATGGCAACCTGCTCCAGTATTCTTGCCTGGAGAATCCCAGGACAGAGGTGCCTGTCGGGCTACCGTCCATGGGATCGGACTGCAGAGTCAGACATGACCAAGCAACTAAGCACAGCACAGATTCTATGATTATCCCATTTTTCTGAGAAGAAATCTGAGACTCAGAAAGTTACATAATTTGCCAAAATAAATGGCAGAGCAAGGATTCATGCCCCAGTCTAACTCCAGAAACAGCATTCTCCGGTCCCTGCCCTTCCAGCTTCTCTGACAGTGAAACTGTGAACACGTGGCCTGCAGAGGTCGGCAGCCGTGTTCCCGTGCGAGCCAGCCTGCAGAGAGAAGCAGGTATGAAAGATGGCAACAGTAGCTTGGCAACATTTGAGTTCTGAGCTCTGCTTCCTTGGCCTCTTTTCCCGATCTTTTGTTTCAGCTTCATGAGGCAATAAATGATCTGTTTCCCTGTGATGGCCCAAAATGAGTCCTGGTCACTTGCACTCTGCCTTGTGATCCCAATTCCCACCACCTACCCTTTCTATCATTGCAAAACTTCTCCCTTTTATCTTCCACTTCTCCTTTCCCTGACCCCTTTCATGAGTCTACTAATAGTTCTGAAGCAGTACTAACAGCACTCTGCCTAAAATAAACATCTCCCCTATCCTACTAAGTCTTGAACAGTTTCATCTTTCCCTCTCCCTCCTTACCGTCCTGGAAAGAGCCATCACACGTGTATCATCATATGTTTGTTTCTTTTCCCTTTGCCCCAGGCTCCGGCCCTTACCTTCCCATGGAGTCCTCTCAAGACCGACTGCAATGGTCTTTGCTCAGTCTTCATCCTCTTTAACCTCTGTGGAAGGTTTGGCCCCACTGAGCCCCTCCCCCTTGAATTCCTCTTGCCCTGGCTTCCTTTACATTCCCTGATATCTTCCCTGCCTCCTCAACACCCCCTTCCCCTCTTTCCTTCTTTGCATTCCCTAAGAGAATAAACTTCCCAAGGTTTGGATCTTCACTCACATCAGCATTGACATGTTCTTTCCTGTGCTGAAATTAAGTACAAAACAGAGATTGGACTAGAAAATTCCCTGAGCAGACAAAACCATTTAAGCTGCATAAGTAAACTTTGAGCTTCCCAGGTGGGACTAGTGGTAAAGAACTCACCTGCCAATGCAGGAGACACAAGTTTGATCCCTGAGTTGAGAAGATCCTTTGGAGGAGGGCCCAGCAACCCACTCCAGTATTCTTGCCTGGAGAATTCCATGGATGGAGAAACCTGGCAGGCTATAGTTCACAGAGTCACCACAAAGAGTCAGACACGGCTGAAGCAACTTAACACAGCATAGCACACCGCAAGTAAATTTTACTTTATTCTACAAAACAAGGAAAACTTGGGCCACTTCTTCTAAATGCCTGATAATCACAAAAGAAAACTGTCATCTTGCTTAAAATATGAGATAATCACTTTTAACCCATCCCCTGGAAACCCTCATTGTAATAACCAATCACTGTAAAGATTAAACAGCTTCCCACTTTTCCTTTATAAGCCATCCTGTAAGGTCATGCCCCTGAGTTTCATATCAGTCTTTGAATTTAAAATCTCCTGGTCCATGAACTGCTCTCATATGCATAACAAACACTTACTAAACACTATTTTTGATTTGGTGGGTTTAATTTTGCTATTTCTGGATTTTTGACAGTTTCTGGTATCAGGGGAAAAAAGTGAAAGTTAGTCACACAGTCGTGTTTGACTCTTTGCAATCCCATGGACTGTAGCCTGTCCGGCTCCTCTGTCCATGGGATTCTCCAGGCAAGAGTACTGGAGTCAGTTGCCATTTCCTTCTCCAGGGGATCTTCCTGACCCAGGGATTGAACCCAGGTCTCCTGCATTGCAGGCAGATTCTTTACCAACTGAGCCAATAGGGAAGCCAAACGTAGGATCCAAAGAAGTCCCTACCCTAGCCCTAGCAACTCTGAGGTCAGTGAGCAAACCAGGTGCTGTATCCATTGAACCATTATCCATTGAACCCTTTGATCTCACTGATTTTTCAACAACCATGGAGTTCATGGGTAGGTCGCTCCTGGATCTGAGCTCTGCTCCCTTGTTGCATTTTGAGCTCTCTGACTTAATTGTGCATGCCTCTACTTTGTTTGTTGAAGATTTTAAGTTACCCTAGCCTGTTCCAAAGGTTTGGGGTTCTTGCAATTTCCTGTGTTTTGGAACAGCTATCGAAAAAAAAAAAAAAAAAGGCCCCTCATAGATATGTGATCTAAAGGCAAAGATGGGTTCTACCTGGGCTAAAGCTCTTTCTCCACCCTTGGGAATGCCTGGTTCCTATGTGTATACACTCTATAAGCCAGGATCTTGTGTCTTTTCAGAAAATAGGTGAAATTTTAGATAATTTGGAATTACAGTGGCCACTTTGAGGAAACTCTGATTAAGATAATCCACCTTAAGGGACACCCTTGAGATGAGAGGATCCCAAACCTCTCAGAAACACTGGAACTCATTCTTTGATTGGTGTGAAGAAGCTTCTGATAGAATCATGACTCCAAACACATCTTCTCTAAAAGAATTCTTACAGTGCAGAGATTTAAAATGTTTCATAAAGTACTTTGGCCATCTGAGCAGGTAATCTTAGCCCATCTGCCAGAAATCAAATTTGGATACAACTATTCTCTTGAGTTTTGCATTATTGTACCTGAGACATAGCTAAAATTTTCATATGAAAACTATAAGATTTCTGTTTGTGTCTGTCTATATGTTTTTGTATATGTGTGTATGTGCATGAAAACTTTTTAAGAATTCTATTAAATTGGCTTAAAGAAAAACACAAGCTTATATGAATCAACTACTGCAAAAACTTACAATTTTAGAAACTAGCACAAATGTTTTTCAGGTTCACACAATCTGGGATAATATCTGACAAAAGTTAGTTTAAGTTTATTGATTTAATAAAACCGGCATGTCTTCAGAATTGTCAGCGTTAAATATAAAGCAAACATGCAACTTTTCCTACATGTATTTACAGACAAGTTCACACTATCTGTCAGAAAATTAATCAACGAAGAAAGTAACCTCAGTTGATTACCTGTCCAACATTTAATCTGAGCACAATTGTTAAAAACAAGTAATTTAAATAGATGCGAATGAGATAAAAGTTTGTACTGTTTAAATAATGGATATTCATTGAATATCTAGATAACTTCCAAATAGAGTAATAAATCGAAACATTCATTGCTGAGCATAAATTTACCTATTTTTGGCTTCTTGACTTTGTACAAATATATTTAGATCCATTAATAAATATGTCTTTGCCACCTTAAAAATTGGACTATAAAAACTCTTTGTCTTGTAAAAAAAAACCTGTAAGTTCTTGTAATTGTTTTTATAAATTTGCTAATCTACTATAGGAAACTAATACACAACAGACACTTCACAAAAGCATGTCTCCTCATTTGCACTGGAAAGTAAAGGTTACTGAAATTTGAAATTTATAATCAGTATGTAAAACTAAAACTGCTAGAAACAAAGAGTGAAGGGAAATGGATGTGAGAGTTGGATCATAAAAAGGCTGAGTGCCGAAGGACTGGTGCCTCCTAACTGTGGTGCTAGAGAAGACTGTTGAGAGTCCTTGGACTGCAAGGAGATCAAACCAGTCAATCCTAAGGGAAATCAATCTTGAATATTCATTAGAAGGACAAATGCTGAAGTTGAAGCTCCAATACTTTGGTCACCTGATGTGAAGAGCTGATTTATTGGAAAAGACCCTGATGCTGGAAAAGATTGAAGACAAAAGGAGAAGGGGATGACAGAGGATGAGATGGTTGGATGGCATCACTGATTCAATGGACAGGAATTTGAGCAAGCTCCAGGAGTCAGTGATGGACAGGGGAGCCTAATGTACTGCAGTCCATGGGATTGCAAAGAGTCAGACAGGACTTAGCAACTGAACAACAACAAGAAGAAATAAAAAGAGTGAAGGGAAACAACTCTGGGAAGAAAATGAGATGCGTTTTTGTACGAAGACTATTCAAGGATTATAGGATGTATTTTTTTAAGGAAAAAAGAGAGTAATTTTATCTTAAAATAAAATGACTAGTTTTTCCAGAATAAGAAAAGGAAAAGAATAAATTTTATGGTGTGAGATCAAAACTGCTAAAAGTGAATACATTTATTTAAAAGAATTTTTCAAATGAGCTGACCAATGTACTAATACAAAACTAGAATTTAATTTTCTCTCTGTTATAATAACAAAATTGATTATTGATCAAAGTGAAAGATTATAAAAAGTTTTTCTTTACTTTTAATGTAATCTGCCTAAGAAACAAAGATTTGTGTCCTATGAAAATACTTCCTGCACTTCATACTGTGTTTATCAAGTCTTTGACTACTTAGAAAAACTGAGTTTTTTCAATATTAAAAGAGCTAAGGGTTTTTGTTTTTACAACTATGTAATTTTATGTATTTGCCTTTAAATTTTTTAAATTATCACTTTGGTTGATGAATAACTATTGTTTTACAGTGACTTATGTTCCTATTTGATCAAGTGCTTTTGACATTTTTGATACTGTCCAAAATCAAGTTGTAAATGAAGTCTTTTTACCTTGAAGTAACTTTGGGGTTTTTCAGAGGGCCCTAGAAGATCTACAAAGGTCCGTCTAGTCAAGGCTATGGCTTTTCCAGTAGTCATGTATGGATGTGACAGTTGGACTGTGAAGAAAGCTGAGTGCCAAAGAATTGATGCTGTTGAACTGTGGTGCTGGAGAAGACTCTTGAGCGTCCCTCGGACTGCAAGGAAATCCAACCAGTCCATCCTGTAAGAGATCAGTCTTGAGTGTTCATCGGAAGGATTGATGTTTGAAGCTGAAACTCCAATACTTTAGCCACCTGATGATAAGAGCTGACTCATTTGAAAAGACCCTGATGCTGGGGAAGATTGAAGGCGGGAGAAGAAGGAGATGACAGAGGATGAGATGGTTGGATGGCATCACTGACTCAACGGACATGAGTTTGAGTAAACTCTGGGAGTTGGTGATGGACAGGGAGGCCTGGCGTGCTGCAGCCCATGAGGTCGCAAAGAGTCGGACACGACTAAGCGACTGAACTGAACTGAACTAGAAGGTCTGAAAAGATGTGTTCTCTCTACTTTTGAAAAGAGAAATGATAATTTATTTAAACTTATTCAAATATTAAATTGCATGGAAAATATTATCAAATAAAAAGTGATGTTAAAAGAAAAAGGGAATTGCCTGGTGGTCCAGTGGTCAGGATCCAGCGCTCTCACTGTGGGCCTGGGCTAGATCCTTGGCTGGGAACCAAGATCCCACAAGCCAAGTGGCACAGCTGGAAATATTCAAACTTCTTAGATTATATTTACAAGGGCAAACAAGTAGTTCAAAAATTACATGAAATTTCCAAAATTCTGCTTTATCCTGCTATAAATAATCCTATCAATCATAAGTCTAGCTATTATCTTGAAATACTGTATGTCACACAATCAAATTTACTTGTCAATTGCATTTTTTTTTTTTACTTTATTTTACTTTACAATACTCTATTGGCTTTGCCATACATCGACATGAATCCACCAAGCATAATTTTTAAAAATAATTTCTCACTAGATCTTTAACCAGGGCTATTTTTAATCTTGGGTCATTCACAGACAGTTATTGTTTTACTCTTGACTCTTTTACATTTATAGTCAACTACAGGCAAAAGTACTTTATCTTCAAAGAGATTCATGGAAATGACCCTAACAGGCATTCTAGAATATAGGTTTCTCATAACTCTAAAATCACAGCACTAAACTGGGTAAATATTTCTGAAAATTCTAATGCAAGACTGATTCATAAAACTGCTAACCCAAAGTCAAACAAAATGAAAATAATTATAATTTTGATGACATAATTTAAAACATTGCTGGTTCTTTCATGTTTTATTTTCAAGAATTAAAGAACCCCCTTTTCTTTTATTTTTTAAGCTATCTATAACTTACTGCAATTTGGTACAGTATACTTTCGTAAACAGGAGTTGAAACATTTATCTTTTTCACCCTGCCTGATTCCCTCCAGAATTCAGAAACTCTTATCAAATATGTTCATTTTTCAGGACAGTATGTGTATTTATATAAGTCCAAAAAGAATCTATTCTCCTTGTAACAGGACACAATTGTACAAGTCTTATCCTCAAGAGATTTTTAAAGGTCTAATATGAGATTCCTTATTACCAGACAATTTTAGGGAATTAGGATTTTCTGTATGGAACCATTAAAACCCCTTGGCTATTAACAAAGCTTTGACTAGAGTGTCATTTGAGAATATACATAGAATTATTATTCTTTCTACAATTGTATAAATAATCAAGCCAAGTTTAATAAGGTTATATTTATTTTACAAACATTAATTTTACTGTAATTACCTTTGATAAAAATGGGGTGACTATTTAAAAAGCTGGTGTTTCAGTAGAAAACTATAGTGTACTTGTTATCAGATTCTAGTCCTGTTGGTTGTCTTTGATATTTTGTCATCTACCTGTAAACCTCAGAGAAACCACCACAATGGGTCATGTGTGGACAATCTTATGCTTGTTGCTGTGTGGGCCACTCAAGAGAGTTCACCAGACCATCCAATGACATCATCAAAGACAGTCAAACTACAAACCAGGACAATTCATCAGACTGAAACTACCGTCTTCACTGAATTATTTAAAGATGATCCTAACTCAAATCTAGAAATTTTCTCAACTGCTGCTTTCCAAACTCAGAATCTGCATTTATAAGCTGCTCGAACTATTAATCTTTGTTTTTCTTTTGTTTCCATAGGAATGCTTCTTACTAAATTACCTGATTGTTTACTTCATGTAAAGGGCTAATTTAGGTGGAAGCTGACTTGTAAATCTCTCCTGAAGTAAACTTCCTCATGTTCCTCCTGTCCCAAGTAATCGTGAGGACTTGGGACTGCTCACACATGATGTGTTCCTATGCTGTCTCTTATACACATCTCTCCCTTGTTGCATTTTGAGCTCTCTGACTTAATTGTGCATGCCTCTACTTTGTTTGTTGAAGATTTTAAGTTACCCTAGCCTGTTCCAAAGGTTTGGGGTTCTTGCAATTTCCTGTGTTTTGGAACAGCTATCGAAAAAAAAAAAAAAAAANCTAAATTACCTGATTGTTTACTTCATGTAAAGGGCTAATTTAGGTGGAAGCTGACTTGTAAATCTCTCCTGAAGTAAACTTCCTCATGTTCCTCCTGTCCCAAGTAATCGTGAGGACTTGGGACTGCTCACACATGATGTGTTCCTATGTAAATAACTCAGAAAAAAAATGGAAACCCATTTTTTGGGGTAGGCTACAGTTCATGGGGTCACAAAGAATTGGACACAACTGAGAGACTTCACTCACTTCAGATGAAATCTGAATCAGATGATAACTTTTCAGTTTATTCAGTTGGTTCAGCCTTGACTCTTGGGAATCTCTGCTCTGGGGAACTTTTCAATCCTTGGCCATTATAGTCATCATATGAAACCGTCCAGTGCACTGTGTTCTCTCAAGAGTTTTAAATACATTTTGGCAGCCACTTACATCCCAAATGGAATCCCTCAGGATCAGACAACTGGAAGAACTCAGTGATCTGACCTCTGTGTCTGTGATAGCTATGCAGCAGTGACTCATGACCATCTGTCCTGAAGACTCAAGTAACACAAATAGTGACTGGGTGATTCTTCCTCCTGGCTCCATTAACAGCCGTTAAGTGAAAGTAATGCTATACTCATTGTTCATACTCTTAGCCTACTGAAAGAAGGACCAAAGGAGGGAATTGTTCAAATTAAATACACAGTGGAGACTGAACTTGAAAATTCCCCAACCAGACGCAACCACTTAACCCCTTAATCACATGAGTGAAACTTAATCTAGTTTATTCAGCATGACAAGTGAAACTTAACTTGGGCCATTTCTTGTAAATGTCTGATAACCATAAAGAAAACTTAAGCCAGCTTTCCAAAAATGATAACAACCAATCCCATTCCATCTGGAAACCCTCTTGGTAATAATCAGTCATTGTAAAAATTAAACAACTTACTCACTTTCACTTTACTAGCCATCCTATAATGTCATACCCTGAACTCTGTTTACATCTTTGAGTTTAAAAGCTTTTATAAACACAGTAAATTTTTACTAACTCTTTATTGAGGGCTTCACTGGTGGCTCAGTGGTTAAAAAATTCACCCGCCAATACAGGAGATACGAGTTCAATCCTTGGGTCCAGAAGATCCTCTGGAGGAGGATATGGCAACCCATTCCAATACGCTTGCCTGGGAAATCCCATGGACATGAGGTTGCAAGATCAAACACAACTTAGCAACTAAGCTGCCACTACCACCATCACTTTATTGATTTGGTGTGTTTAGTCATTTCTGGATTTTTGACACCTGTTAATCCCATTTGTCTCCTTGCTTGCACATCCCCACTATAATCCTGAAATCATTGTCTCTGTCCCTGACTCCTCCCCTTCTAGCCTCTTTGGCCCACAGACAGCATCGTCTGTGTGCTCCATCAGAATTAGATATAACAACCCCCCCCCAACCCCGCCAAATACCTGGATGGTCTTTCAGAAAAAGATAACATTGGACCCATCCCTCATGCCATACATCAGAATAAATTCCAAATGGATTACAAATTTATATTTAAAATGTGAACTCATAGAAGTATTAGAATAAAGACTAAATCTGCAAAGTTGAAAACATATACCACTTAGTAGGAGAAATCTATAATAACCTTCAGACAGATTCTGTCTAAACTATTAAACTTAGAAAAGAAAAAATATATTTCACATCCAGGACAGAAAGAAATTCACTTACAGAGACAAAAATAGGTCAGGTCTCAGATGTCTTTCCGGCAGCTATTGGTGCCAACACAAAGAAATGTCTACAAGGAAAAAGAATATGACCCAAGTGGATTCTACTCAGCCCGGGTTGAGCTTAAGTATAAAGGCAAGAGCTCACATTTTCAGACACGAAAGTACTCAGAAAATACAGCATCTATGAGCCATTTTGAGAAATCTACTTGATGGTGAAATCTCACTCACTAAAGGATGAACTAAAATAAAATGCCCTGTTATTCTGAAGTCATAGAAGTGGGTCAGGTGGGGAGCAGAGAATCCACTTAGGTACAGGAACAATGCTAAACATCTGAGATAATTATGGCTTCAGAATGCAGAAGCAATTGTTGTAACTCTGATAAAACTGACAAAATTAAAATAATAAAAGTATCAAAATTGGGAGGAAGGAGAGACAGGCAGAAGGATATTGTTGCTCATTCCTTAAGTTGTGTCTGACTCTGCCACCCCGCAGACTGCAGCACGCCAGGCTATTTGTTAATCCCTTACCTTTCCTAGCAAATCATCAACCAGTTCTGTCTATGTGGAAACTATCTTTCATTTCTTCTTTTTTTTTCTATAAAATTGTTTTAAAGAGATTATTATTTCTGATTAAAACAATATTTTTAGAAAGTGATACATAACAGTAACAGGAAAGTAAACATCTTCATATCTAATGTAAGAGCAAAAACTCTTTACCAGTATCTTATTTTAAAATACAGNCTTTTTTTTTCTATAAAATTGTTTTAAAGAGATTATTATTTCTGATTAAAACAATATTTTTAGAAAGTGATACATAACAGTAACAGGAAAGTAAACATCTTCATATCTAATGTAAGAGCAAAAACTCTTTACCAGTATCTTATTTTAAAATACAGCAGAAGGGTCAGTAGTGTCTATAAACAGTAGAGAGTTCTGCTATAGGGAATCAGAAAAAGAGCAAAATAAGGCACAGCCTGTTATTGTCACAGATTTGTGTTAGGCAGTAGTGTTCTTTCTGGAAGGCACAAATCGGAATCTGATTACCCAGAGGTTTAAAATGAGGGTAATGTCGTATGATGAGGACAGTTAACTCGGAACAAATTTGCTTAACTGCAGTCAATGGCAATTAACCAGACAACATTACTGCCAGGTTATAACACTCTGCAACTGAAGAAGTCCTCTCCATCAGCCCATTTGTAAATCTGAAAAGGCACTGTGCAAAACAGAGGCTGGGCTGACCATGCTTCTAGTTTGGAGTGTATATTATAAAACAAAGGCACATCTCCTAGGAAACAAACTTTACAGTCACTAACAGAAAAATAATCATTTTAGATAGAACAGTAGGCAAGCTTGATACTATAGCAGGTTCTAAATCAAAAGTCTTGAAGAGGTTTCTTAAACAGCAGGCTGGAGTTTCACTGGTTCTTCAGGAAGATATACTCCACACGACAATGATGATGATGATGATGACCACAACGGTGATTCCTATCGCCCACATCTTGCAATTCTTCCACCAGTATTTTCTCTTCAACTTGGCAGCACTTGTTTCAAATTGGGAGGCTCCTGCCTGTAGCGCATCTGCACGGTCATCCAATTCAGAGAGCTTCTGGTCTCTTTCCAACACTTTATCCACATTGACTCTCATGATGTCCACCACCTCATCCACTTGATTTTGTGTCTGCTGAAGTCTTCTACTACTGCCAGCGGCAGCACTTGAACCTGCTGGTGCATTTGTGGTCATTTTGGCGGTGGAGGCAGAGTCTCAGGATCGGCTGACTGGCGCTGCGGGACCGGAGGCCGAGGATTCTCTTTCATTTCTTAAAAGCCTGCAATTACTTCAGTGTCTTAAAATTTCTTACTCTTAGTGGTATCTTTTAGGAACCTATTTCCCTTGTAGGGAAGAAAATTATCTGAAGTAGTCGAGCTAAGCATTTGTTTCTATTAAATTCATTTAAAATTGAATGCAGTATTTATTTTTTGAAATATGTCACATGTGGAATCATCCTTATACAATTGTTTTCATCTCCCTACCTTTGCCTCTGTCTTTGTCTCCAGGTCCTTCTTTCCACATACACACAGAGAGCTGTCTAGAACGAAGTCAACCAAATGTTATCCGTTTCTTTTTTTAATGTTCATTGGAGTACAGTTGCTTTATAATGTTGTGTCATTTTCTGTATAGCAGGGTGAATCAGCTGTACATATACATGAAAGTGAAAGTCGCCCAGTCATGTCCAATTCTCTGTGACCCCATGGGCTGCAGCCTGTCAGGCTCCTCTGTCATGGAATTCTCCAGGCAAGAATACTGGAGTGGGTAGCCTGGTCCTCTCCAGGGGAACTTCCTAACCCAGGAATTGAACTGGGGTCTCCTGCATTGGAGGCAATTCTTTACCAGCTGAGCCACCAGGAAAGCCCATGTATATACATGTATCCCCTCTTTTCTGGATTTCCTTCACATTTAGATCATCACAGAGCATTGAGTAGAGCTTTCTGTGCTACACAGTAGGTTCTCAGTTATCTAGTTTATACCTGGCAGTGTATATATGTCAATCCCAACCTCCCAGTTCATCCCACCCCCTTTTGTCCCCCTTGGTGTCCATACATTTTTCTCTACATCTGTGTCTCTTTCTCTGCTTTGTAAGTAGGTTCAGCTGTACTATTTTTCTAGATACCACATGTATGCGTTAATATATGATATTTGTTTCTCTCTTTCTGACTTACTTCATTCTGTATGACAATCTGTAGGTCCATTTGTCTCTGCAAATGGCACAATTTCGTTCCATTTAATGACTGACTAGCATTCAATAGAATGTTATATATGTATCACATCTTCTTGTTGATGAACAATTAGGTTGCTTCTGTGTCCTGGCTATTATAAATAGTGCTTCAATAAACACTGGGGTGCAAGTATCTTTTGAAATTATGGTTTTCTCTGTATATGCGCAGGAATGGATTGCTGGGTCATATGGTAGTTCTATTTGTAGTTTTTTAAGTAACCTCCATACTGTTCTCCCTAGTGGTTGTACCAATTTGGATTCCCACCAGCCCTGTAAGAGGGTTCCCTTTTCCCCACACCCTCTCCAGCGTTTATTGTTTGTAGATTTTTTGATGATGGCCATTCTGATGGATGGGAGGTGGTACCTCATGGTAGTTTTGATTTGCATTTCTCTAATAATCAGTGATGAAGAGCATCTTTTCATGTCTCTTGGCCATCTATACGTCTTCCTTGGAGAAATGTCTATTTAGATCTTCTACCCTTTTTTTTGACTGCATTGTTTGTTTTTTGATATTGAGCTGTGTGAGCTGTTCATATGTTTTGGAGATTAATCCCTTGTCAATTGCTTCATTTACAAATATATTTTCCCATTCTGAAGATTCTCATCATCTTGTTTATGGTTTCCTTTGCCATACAAAAACTTTTCATTTTATCATCAGTTATCTTTAGATAACTATTCCTAGGTGGTGCTCACCAGTAGTAAAGAAGCTGCCTGCTAATGCAGGAGACACAGAGGCATGGGTTAGATACCTGGGTGGGAAAGATCTCCTGGAGAAGGAAATGGCAACCCACTCCAGTATTCTTGCCTGGAAAGGTCCATGGACAGTGGAGCCTGGTAGCTACAGTCCATCAGGTCACAAAGAGTCAGACACGACCGAGCAACTGAGCACACACATATTTGTTTCCTGTGTTTTTTATATTTTTATTAAGAAGTATGTGTGGGTTATATTAAAATACGACATACCTAAAGAAAATAAAGTAGAATTTAAATCAAATCAAAAGTATATGAGTTATGAGAAACGTTATATGTGGTAAAAAGGTACAGTGTGAAGACAAAAAGAACAACTATAAGTTGATATTCCCAACAGCATAGTTGCAAGATACATAAAAACTACCAGAATATGAGGACTTAATTTAAATCACATATGCACTATATATATAAATCCTTGAATACACTTCTTCTGAATTTGAAAGATCTAGTAAAACAGAAATAAATTACATAATCTGAATATTACAATTAACAAGCTGAATCTGGTATATACAGGGACTTCAGTGTCCTACTAATAAACAATAAGCATTATTTTCTTTGGCTCTTGGAATCTTTTTAAAAGTTGATCATGCATTTGACTCCAAAGAAAACCTATCAATGAAATATAAAAAGTGGTAATTTACAAGACAAATTTCCTGAGCATAGGGCAATAAAATTAGAAATACAAGATTAAAGCACATCTTCAAAAGTCTTCAGTTCAGTTCAGTTCAGTCGCTTAGTCGTGTCCGACTCTTTGCGACCCCATGAATCGCACCACGCCAGGCCTACCTGTCCATCACCAACTCCTGGAGTTCACTCAGACTCACGTCCATCGAGTCAGTGATGTCATCCAGCCAT
>SJYV01016743.1:96918-115986 GCA_006410875.1 Neotragus pygmaeus | reverse complement strand
GAGTTTGAGCAAATTCTGGGAGTCGGTGATGGACAGGGAAGCCTGGCATGCTGCAGTCCATGGGGTAGCAGAGTCAGACATGACTGAGTGACTGAACTAAAAGCTTAACTCATGCCTCTTAAATTGTGTGTTTCCTTTCAGTTGACAAGAGACAGACTGCAAATGGCTACATGGCAGATACCTTTGGTGGGAAGGCTCTGAACGCAGCTGACAGCTGAGACTGATGCTGGCGCCTGGGTGAGGTGGGGTGGGGTGGGGAGGTGAGGATAGGGGTTGAAAAGGGTTCAGACAGTAATAGACATCAACTCGAGACTGAGCTTTTCTTACTCGGTGGAGATGCAAACACTCAGGAACCTATAAAAGAAACCAGAACAGGAAATACTGAGCCAAGGTGGACAGCTGAACATCATTTCTTCAGACCAAGGGACACGTACATTATATTCATATACGTCCATTATATCATCCATAATATCCAAACATTATATTCCATAATATCCAACAATGAACAGAGAGCCTCCTCTGAGTACTAGTTAGAAAATTGGAACAGGCAGTTAAACCACTGGTTATCTAAAGTGGGAAGGTTAAAGCACGAAGGGCTGGCTTATACACCTTCATGAGCGTGTGCTCACACTCATTGTGACATGAATGGGGCTAAAGGAGTGTCTGTTTTCGGGCAGAGTAAGGAAGGATGTCGGAGAAGGCAATGACACCCCACTCCAGTACTCTTGTCTGGAAAATCCCATGGACGGAGGAGCCTGGTGGGCTGCAGTCCATGGGGTCGCTAAGAGTTGGACACGACTGAGTGACCTCACTTTCCCTTTTCACTTTCATGCACTGGAGAAGGAAGTGGCAACCCACTCCAGTGTTTTTGCCTGGAGAATCCCAGGGACCAGGGAGCCTGGTAGGCTGCCCTCTATGGGGTCGCACAGAGTCGGACACGACTAAAGTGACTTAGCAGTAGCAGCAAGGAAAGATGTGAGTATTCTTTCTCCCCACTCCCCGTCACCTCAACTTTTTCTTTCTTTCTTTTTTTCCTTCAGTGGTGGCAGGACCAGGGCTACACCTTCAAGGGCCTCAGCAAGAAGAAACTGTAAGTGTGCTTTTGTTTTATTTTTTTTCTGCACAAAGCTTTATTGCTTCCATTTGGTCCAAGGCTTGGGAGAGGGCTCCAGGGTGGTTAGAAAGCTGCCTAGCGACTGCAGAGAGGGGCTTCAGGCAGAAGCTTGGGCATTAGGGGAGCTCTTGAAAGGTGGCTCAGCTCTAGAGGCTCCGAGCCATGCTTGAGGGTGAGCCTTTCAAAGAAATATTTTCCCAACCCAGCCCGAGGCCAGCCAGCCTGCAGACATTGTTGGTCAGGCAGTCTCCCGTCTTCTAGGATGTGTCTCTCTGTGAGTCACAGAGGTGGGGGTCTGTGCGGACNAGAGGCTCCGAGCCATGCTTGAGGGTGAGCCTTTCAAAGAAATATTTTCCCAACCCAGCCCGAGGCCAGCCAGCCTGCAGACATTGTTGGTCAGGCAGTCTCCCGTCTTCTAGGATGTGTCTCTCTGTGAGTCACAGAGGTGGGGGTCTGTGCGGATGGAACCCAGGCCATCCAGGCCCAAAAGGGCTGGTTCCTGTTCTTCTCCATGAGAAGGGCGGCTTCCAGAGCTTCCTGGAGTTTCCCGACTTCTCTTGAGACACGTCTGCACGTCCTGAAAGAGGGCACGGCCTCTGCACTGGCTTCGTGTTTACCAGAGGTACTCCTGCACCCTCGTGCCTCTCCTCGGCCGATTTGCAGAAAAAGTGGCCCACGTCCTGCAAAGCCACGTTTGTGGTCAAAACAGAAGCCCAGAGAGAGGCAATGGTGGGAGGCCAACAGACGCGTGCTGACCAGGCAGTTGACTGCGGCCTCCACCTGGGCGGAATCATTCTGACGAATCTGGGAGCTCAGAGTTGATCTGCAATAGAAGCTAAGCTCAGAAAGCGGTGTTGGCTGGTCGTGGGAGCTGAGTATAGCTGAGTGGCTGATTCCAGGGTTGCAACTGGAAAAAATGTTGGAGGGTGGTCAGAGGCTCGTGCAGGGGGCATCCCAGGGTCTGTTCCACAGGAACAGAAGCAAGAGACAGATCCGCAGGACCACTGAGCACACTGCAGTAAGTGTGCTCTCTACCTTTATGTCAGACAGAATTCCTAAAGGCCTGATGGGGTGTGATGTGCAAAATTGGGTTGAACAGTGAAGGCAGTCATATTGCCAGATAAAGGGAGCTCCCTGGTTCTGATCCTGTGTAACAGGGTGGGCAGGGGTCGAGGAGGGTGACAGGGGGCCACTTGCTAGACTAGTATTACTGCCTGCAGTGTAGCCAACAAGGTAGAAATATGAGCCTGCAAACCCGAGTGACCTTGCCCCGGGAGACGCTTTCATATGATATGACNTCTGATCCTGTGTAACAGGGTGGGCAGGGGTCGAGGAGGGTGACAGGGGGCCACTTGCTAGACTAGTATTACTGCCTGCAGTGTAGCCAACAAGGTAGAAATATGAGCCTGCAAACCCGAGTGACCTTGCCCCGGGAGACGCTTTCATATGATATGACGACAGGCTGCATAGTTATTAACGACGGAAAGAAGTTCTAGTGATGTGCCAGTGTCTTTTGACCTGTGTGATTGCTCTGCTATAAGGGAAGAATGTGTGAAGAGCAGGGAGTGGACTGGGATATTGTGATTTATAATAAGAAATATGTATTTGGTCTTCATTCCCATTTCTAGCACAGAACTTCTAAAACCTTTGGAATTGCCTAAGTGGTGAGACAGATCAAGATGTCTTTTATGAATGAATTATATTTCGATTGTTCCCAGGTCACCTAAGGATGGGGCTGGTTGCCAGGGGAACCAACACTGTGATTGGAGGATTGAAAGTTTCAGTCCCCCCTTAGACTTCATGGGAGGGGAGAGGGGATAGAGGTTGAATCTGTAGCCCATGGCCAGTGATTTGATCACTGCCTTTGAATGAACCCTCCACAAACACCCAGAATGATGGGATTTGGAGAGCTGCTGGGTTGGTAAACACACGGAGTTGCTGGGAGAGTCGTGTCCTTGGAAAGGGCAAGGAAACTCCACGTCCCTTCCACATACCTTGTCCTGTGCATTTCTTACTTCTAGCTGTTTCTGAGTTGTAGCCTTTTATAATAAACTGGTGATCTAGTAAGTAAAATGTTTCTCTGATTTCTGTGAGTTGCTCTGGAAAAGAAATTGAACCCAAGGAGGAAGTCATTGAAACCCCCAAACTATAGCCTGTTGGTCAGAAGAACGGATGGCAACCCAGAGTTGCCACTAGCCTCTGCAGTGGGGTAGGGGTGGGAGGACAGGGACATTCTTGTAGGGCTGAGCCCCTCACCTGTGGGGTCTGATGCTTTCTCTGGGCAGATAGCATCAAAATTAAGTTAAATTGTAGGCTGGTAGCCACTAAAAAGAATGAAATAATACCATTTGCAACAACATGGATAGACCTAGAGATTGTCATACTGAGAGAAGTCAGTCAGATAGAGATGGGGATTTCCTATAGCAACCCTTATATGTGAAATCTAAAGAGAAATGATACAAATGAACTTAACAAAACAGAAACTCACAGACTTAGAGAGTGAACTTACGGTTGCCTGTACACACTGCTATATTTAAGTGGATCACCAGTTAGGACCTCTGTAGGTCCTTGCTGTGTACAGCACATAGAACCTTGCTCAATATTACATGGCAGCCTGGATGGGATGGGAGTTTGGGAGAGAATGCATACATGTATACATATGGCTGAGTCCCTTCGCTGTTCACCCCAAACTATCACAATGTCGTTCATCGGCTATACCTCAATACAAAATAAAAAGTTTTTTTAAAAAAGGAAAAGAAAATTGTAGGTTGGTTGCAGAGAATTGCTTATTGGCATGGCACAAAAGACAAAAACTACAAATAGCTTCAGGTAAACAATCTCTCTTTTTACCATGAAAAAAATGTTTTGAAATATCACTGGGCAAAAAGGCCCAACAAAATCTAATTTGCTATCCTCACTCATCTATTCTAGAAATTTCAGAGGAAGGTATATGTTTTGAATGTCAAATGAAAACAGGAGGGATGGCAAATAACCAGAATACCAGGAAATAAGCTTCTCTACTGTGAAGGCCAAAATTGTCTCTAGGTACAATGACTGTGCTCCCAGTGAGGATAGCCAATTTGTCTCCAAGTCAATGGAATCTGGAATGAATGCTCCATACAAGGTATTTCTAGAGACCCGAAGACCAATAAAAGGTCATGAAACTCAGCAGAACAGTATGTTCAGAGCTGTTTCATTTTTTGAGTGTTTTTTATGTAGAAGACCTTGTTAGGTTAGGATACATTTACTGGAGGGAATAGTACCCAAGAAAAGTAGATGGGCCACATGGGAAAACCTTAACTTCATTAGCCCCAGACACCAAGCACCAGAGCCAACCTACAATTTGGAGTCTGTTCTTGGGAGCTGGCCCTTTCCCAGATGTTTTCTTTTGTGGTATAATAATTACCACAAACAGTGTTTAAAATGACACTGAGATTTACTCTATCACAGTTTCTGTGGGTCATAAATTAGTAGAAGCATACATCAGAGCTGTTTGGGGTTTGGTTCCAGACTACCGCAATCATGCAACTATCTCGATAAATTGAGCCACATAAATTTCTTGGCTTCCGGATCATATAAAAGTTGTTTACACTATGCTATAGTCTATTAAGTATGCAATGGTGAAACAGAGTAGGACCCTATGGTCCTTCCCCTCACATCCTCTGCCTGCCTTCTGTCTGTGAAAAACTCAAGTCAAAGACTAAGTTTAATCAGAGAAATGAGAACATTAAAACACACACACACACACACACACACACACAAAAACGAAAACCGTCAAAGGAGACCAGATAATAATGATAATAATAATGTAGTCATTAGGCATAGTCAAGGTCCTTAAGTTCCTTTTCAAGAACTATAGATAATATTCTGAGCCAAATCCTGTAAACTGTCTTATAGACACCGAAACTCCAGGTGGGAGATGTTAACCACGTGATGACCAGGCTGTACCCATGACATAAGCTGCCACAATTTCAAGAATTGTCCTCAAGGAAACGGGAACAAATGGACCGTGGAATTGAAGATGAACTGCCCCTCAAACAACCAAGATTATGCTGGTCAGACCATTCATGACCAGTTTGATGTTGATCGTCGCAGCTGACTGTGCTGTTTCTGCATGTAAGCCCCTCCCTCAGCCTATAAAAGCTCTTGCCTCACCGGTTGCCAGTGTGGGGTGTTTGAGGGAGTCGGCCTTGGGACTGATGTCTGCCCTCCATCCCCACCCCCTACTTCCCCTTCCACCACTCCACCCTCATCACCATCATCTGAAATTAAAGCAAACTTTCCTCTCCACCAACCTGGCCTGTTTATTTGGCTGTTGAGCGGTGAGCAGCCAGACCCCACTCTCCTTTCGGTAACAATAACATTATATCTAAAAACAAATGCAGGGTTTCCCTGGTGGCTCAGTGGTAAAGAATCCGCCTGCCGATGCAGGAGACACAGGTTCCATCCCCGGGTGCGGAAGATCCCAAATTCCACGGGGCAACTAAGCTCATGTGCCACAACTACTGAGCCTGTGCTCCAGAGCTTGGGAACCGCAACCGCTGAGCACATGCGCCGCAGCTACTGGAGCACCGGCGCCGGCACCGTAAAGCCTGTGCTCTGCAGCGAGAGAAGCCCCCCGCAAAGAGGAGACGGCACACCACAGCTAGAGAGTGGCCCCGCGCTCTGCAGCTAGAGAAAAACCCTCTCAGCAGCAAAGACCCGGGACAGCCGAAAATAAATAAATTATTTTTAAAAAGGAATAAAAACAAGTGTACAAGGACATCCCTGATGGTCCAGTGGCTAAGACTACATGCTCCCAATGCAAGGGTCTGAGATTCAGTCCCTGGTCAGGAAACTAGATCCCACGTTCCCCAATTAAGAGTTTGCATGCCGCAGCTGAAATATCCCACATGACGCAACTAAGACCTGGTGAAGCTAAATAAATAAATATTTTTTAAAAAGCAAACATTAAAAATAAATTTAAAACAAATATATATATATAGTTTAATTTAAAAATACTTCAATGCACCAAAATACTAACCATCATCTGATAAAGCAGGGTTGCCATGCATCTTCAATTTGTAAAAAAAAATGCAGTATCTGAAAAGCACAATAAACTGAGGTACAGTCTAGCTCTTCTGCTCAGGATCTCACAAGGCTATAGTAACATCACCTGAGGCCAGGGGTTCTCTGCCAAGTCCACATGGTTGTTTGCAGAATTCAGTTGCTTCTGGTTGTAGGACTGAGACCCTTAGCTATCAGAGGCCACGACAGTTCTTATCTTGTGATCCTCTCCATAGGCAGTTTATTGTATGGCAGCTTACTTAAGAGCAGCGACAGAATCTATCTACCATCTATCTATTATCTGTCATCTATTTATCTAATTAAAACATAATCTTTGAAGTGATATCCCACCACCTTTGCCATATTCTATTGGTTAGAAGCAAGTCAGAGGTCCTGCCTACACTCAAAGTGAGGAGATTTAGCAGGACATGAACACAGGAGCTATCCTGGGGTCTGTCTGTCATACCAAGTTTGTGATCCCCTAGCTCAGAGTTTCCCAAAGGGTATAGCTAAAACACTAGTTCCACAAAAATTGTTTTTAGAAAAAATCATACCTCAGTGTTACAAATTTAGAATTGCTATATATTCTCTCCCCTTCTTAGAGATTCAAAATACACACAAGCATATTAAATGTACTGAGAAGTCTTGGTTATCAGTTATGATGACATTCACCTGCAAAAGCAGAAAATTCAACTTCTTTTTTTAAAATAAGTCTCTATTTTTTTTTTTTTTTTAAAGACAAGAAGCCTGGAGAGGACTTGATTCAGGGAACTAGTTGTACCAGAGCAGATGTCACGGCAATTTTCTTGGTCTTCCCTCATGATGACGTGATGGCTGCTGTAGTTCCAGCCATCACATCTGCATTTACAGTGGGTAGGAGGAGGAAGGAAAAAGCTCAGGTTGGCCCTCTGTTTTGTTTATTATGAAAATATAAACTTTCTCAGAATCCCCTAACTTCTTCTACTCTCTTGTGTGTTACAGGCTATATCCTGCAAGACTCCTCTGTCCATGGGATTCTCCAGGCAAGAGTACTGGAGTGGGTTGGTATGCCCTCCTCCAGGGGATCTTCCTGACCCAGGGATGGAACCCGCATCTCTTATGTCTCCTGTGTTGGCAGGCTGGTTCTTTACCACTAGCAATATTAGGCTTCCACTTGTATCTCATGAGTTAGAACAGGGTCATATGCTCACCCTATCTGCAGGGAAGACTGTGGAAGTGAAAATGTAAAAAATTTTAGCCTTGATAGTGAGAAATGACAAGGTAGAAGGGGACTGGGAGAGACTCTGGCGGGTAGCAAACTAAGAGTCTGCCACAAGTTGCCTGAAAGAAACGTGCTCAGCTTTTCCACTGGAGCTCTAACACCTAACCACAGAACATGCCTCCAAAAGTACTGCTGAAGCCAAAATCTCTTGGAGTAATAGAACCAGGAAAATTAAACTCCTAAATTTTTTGGCATAGACATCTGACACTAAAATCTTCTCTCTTTCTCCCCATTCTGGAGAACAGCTTCTGGTCTCAACCGCGGGGTGAAGAGCAGGCTTTCTGAAACTTAGCATGTGTTAGCTGCCACTGCCGTACTCTAAAATCTTCTTTCCAGGGAAGCCAACCTTCCTTTTCCACCAACTAGAAAGTCTTCAAGAAGGTCAGGTGGAAATAGAGGTTCATAACTTCTGCCCTCTTAACGTTAAAGCATACTGACCCCAAACCCATAGCCCAGCAACTCGTTCTGTACTTCAGCTAAGCAAGACTTCCCAGCCAAGAGCCACACCCTGCTGCTGGGAATGACACAAAGCTATAAGCAGGAAATGGCGAGTCCAACCAATCCACTTCTAATAATTACTTCTTTTCAAACTCCTTTCCTTCACTTCATTTCCTAGTTTCTCTCACTTCTTCTAACCCAAAATAGGTGCCAACAAGTCTCACCAGTCTCTTTTTTGGTTTTACATTTCCAGTGAAATCAGCTCCTCTTTATCCATCCCGCCCCCCAAGTTATGGCCCGAGATTTCGGTTGGCAACTGCAGTCATCTCTCTGGTGTACACTCAGCATATTAAATGTCTACAGCCCTCTAAGCGTAATTCGTGGGATGGGGCAGTGTGGTCTTGTAGAAAGAGAACTGGACTGGTATCCAACTCTACCCTAACTAGCATGGGATGCTGGGCAAGTTGGCACAAAAAGCCTTTGCATTAAGAAGGAACTGGAGTGGGGGTCCCTGGTCCTCCAGGATGACCAAGGTTCTAATGGGAATCATTAGACTGAAAGAGCATTTTAAGAGCTTTTGCTGCAGACTTCACTTGGGGAAACTTGTCACTCTAAGGAGGTTTGGTGTTCTTAGAATCCACATTTTTGAGCCTGAACACAGGTGTCCATTGTTCGCATGTTTCAAGTGAGAAAGATGAGATTTGCAAAGCCCATAGTTAGAATAATCAGAACTCAGTAGGGTTTTTTTAATTTCCAGTCTCCATCCACAGGAAGGGTTCATCCATTTATTTCTGTACTCACTGACTCATTCAACATAAATTTATTGAATATCTTCTATAAGCCAGGTCATGTGCTAGGTATATTAATGCATACATATGGAATCTAGAAAAATGGTACCAATGAATCAATTTGTAGGGCAGGAATAGAGACACAGCTGTAGAGAATAGATCTGTGGCTACAGAGAGAGAAGAAGAGGGTGGGATGAACTTAAAGAGTACAGTCAAAATATATACATTACAGTGTGCAAAATAGATACCTAGTGGAAAGTTGTAAAACAGCACAGGGAGCTCAGCCTGGTGGTCTGTGATAACCCAGAGCGGTGGGTTGGAAGGTAGGAGAGAGGCTCAGGAAGGAGAGGACATGTGTATATTTATGGCTGGTTCACACTTTTGTACGACAGTACCAGCGCAACATTGCAAAGCAACTGTTGTTCACTCGATCATGCCCGACTCTGCAGCTTCATGGATGGCAGCACGCTAGGCTTCCCTGTCCTTCACTATCCCCCAGAGTTTGCTGAAACTCATGTCCATCGAGTCAGTGATGCCATCCAACCATCTCGTCCTCTGATGCCCCCTTCTCCTCCCACCCTCAGTCTTTCCCAGCATCAGGGTCTTTTCCAGTGAGTCTGCTCTTCAAATCAGGTAGCCAAGGTATGAGAGCTTGAGTTTCAGTATCAGTCCTTACAATGAATATTCAGGGTTGATTTCCTTTAGGATTAACTGGCTTGATCTCCTTGCAGTCCAAGGGACTCTCTAGAGTCTTCTCCAGCACCACAGTTCAAAATCATCAGTTCTCCGGACCTCAGTTCTTTATGGTCCAAATCTCACATGCATATATGACTACTGGAAAAACCCATATGTACCTTTGTTGGCAAAGTGATGTCTCTGCTTTTTAATATGCTGTCTAGATTTGTAAATCAACTATCCTCCAACTGAAAAATAAAAAAAGGAAATCCACAGCTCGTGTTCCGAAGACTGTCTAACCCAGCGAGAAGACATCTCTGCCACCAATAACAACACAATCCAAGGACAACTGTGCTGTTGATGTAGCCGGAGGCTTTTGGGTGGTTTTAGCAGTTGGACAGGGGTGGTCCAGCTGGACTAGATCCTTCCAGAAGGGCCTTGATGGCATTTCAGGGCACAGGTGATGTCATTGTAAACAGACTCCCAGTGGGTGACAGGGCTGACTGCTGTGGACCCGGGCCCTCACTGGCAGCAGAGAAAAGAAAGACCTGTCTGACTGAACGTCACTGGCCTGGGCCCTGCAGAGCCTCCTGATTCTCAGTTTCACGCTTTCCTGTCTTGAGGTCTCTCACCCTCTTCCCCTCCCTCCACAGAATGTGTATAAAGGATGTGACAGTTGCAGGGAGAAAACAAGGGTCTCCCAGGAATGGGTGGGAAGGTTCTAGGTGAGATGCAGAGGATGGGGAGACCCTGTTGGGTGAACAAGAAGGAGGTCTTCCTGGAAGAGGAAGATGTGGAGGGATGAGGATCCGTGTGTCCTGGGAACAAGAAGTAGCTCAGTGTTGATCCAAGGTCTTATAAAGAGTCCCATAAAGTCTGCCCTGATGCTGGGAAAGATCGAAAGCAAAAGGAGAAGGGAGTGGCAGAGGATGAGATGGTTAGACAGCATCACTAACTCAATGGACATGAATCTGAGCAAACTCTGGGAGAGAGTGGAGGACAGAGGAGCTTGGCGTGCTGCAGTCCATGGGGTCCCAAAGAGTTGGGACCAACAACAAAGTCTGCCCATACTGGTCTTATCTCAGTTTTCTAAGATCTCACAAAAATAAATGCAATGCTTCCTTATTCTCCATATATCCTCACGTACATGAACATAAACAGCAAAGTATACATTTGAAAACACTCATCTCTTCTCCAACCTAAGAACCCCGGAGTAGCCCATATGAGCAGAAGGCCCTTAGCTCATCCCCTGAAGAACTTAATCTAAACTTCTCTTCAGAAGGCATCACACATTGCAAAGAATTAGTCTTGGGGGAGGGGTGCCAATGACCCACACCACTTGAAAGGAGGCCCTGCCAAAGCAGGAGACAAAAGAGATGCAGGTTCAATCCCTGGGTTGGGAAGATCCCCTGGAGAAGGAAATGGCCACCCACTCCAGTATCCTTGCCTGGAGAATCCCATGGAGAGAGGAGCTTGGCGAGGCTACAGTCCATAGGGTTACAAAGAGTCGGACATGACTGAAGTGACTTAGCACTCAAGTGCACATATTTCCGTGTGTCATGTTCATTTAAAAATATGTTCTGAGCCTATAAATTCCTTGAAAGCAGGAACTGTATCCTAATGATGATCCTTGTTTCTCTCCCAAAGCATAAAACAGGGCCTGGGATGTAGCAGAAGTCCAGCAAATGTTTGTCAAACGAAGCTGAGCTTTGAGAGCATCACAAGAGGGAATGGCGGGAGGTGCATCTGTATCATGATCCAAAGGACCACGGCAGGGGAATGATGGTGGAAAATAACCACAGGGAGATGGCAGGTTTGCCACTGTAGTGTATCCTGCAAATGACAGAAAATCAGACTCAAATTTGTTATGTCAGAAAGGGATATTCCAGGTCTTCCATGACTGAAATGCCCTGGGAGGACTTCAGGTGAGGCTTGACCCAGGAGCTCAAACAGTTTTACCAGGATTCGGTCTCTATTTCCTTTGTTCCCTGGGATGTCTTCATTCCCGGTCTCTACTTGAGGAAAGGGATCCATGTCAGATCTAGACCCACACTGTGCAGGGTTCTTTGTAGCTGGAGAGGACACACACCGGCTGACACAGTTCTCACACTGAACCAGTCCCTGGCTGGGAAGTGAGATGCCCTGATTTTACAGCTGTCAGATAAAGTGATCGGCCAGTCTTCAGGTACCCGTTCTGATAGCACATCATATAAGTAGCTTGCTGGTACAAACTGACCCTGTGCATGTTTAAGTAGGGTATTATGGTTGACAAGTAATGGACTAGGCTCCCCAGCTGTGCCAGTAATGAGTATGTGATCAAGAAAGTCACTTCACATACCTTCCCAGGCTTAAAATTTCCTTATCTGTAAGATGAAGCCGTGCTCGATCTCCACGAGAGATCCCTCCAGCTTCAATGCTCACTCTTCAGTGATTTCTCCTTGGTAAAATTACCTGCCAAGTTCCAACCTTATGGCAACAGCATCCTGGGGCCCTGTCCACCTTGATCCTACCCCAGGCGCAAAGCTGGTAGGCTCTGCAGCCATCCCCACCTCTAGGCACGTGTGTCTGACCACAAGTTTCCTTACAAACCTGACACCTGGAGTGCTAGGTTTGGGGGTTTGCTCTTATGTTTCCAGGAGCTGCTACCCCCACCCCAAAGTTTCATGTGGAGAACTTTCAGACTTGGGGGGTTTAATGATGTTTGTATAAACACCTAAGCTGAGCCACTGGGACAATGTCTGAGGTTTTCTGATTCATGTGGAGGCTGAGTGAGTATGATAAGTTCAAGGACTTTAGGGTTGATACCTTGAATATTCAGGGCTTCCCCTCCCATGGCTCAGCCATAAAGAATCCACCCGCAATGCAGGAATTGCAGGAGATGAGGGTTTGATCCCTGAGTCAGGAAGATTCCCTGGAGGAGGGCATGGCAACCCACTCCAGTATTCTTGCCTGGAGAATCCCATGGACAGAGGAGCCTGGGGGGCTATAGTCCAGAGGGTCTCAAGAGACATGACTGAAGCCACCCAGCACACACGCAACCCTGGATATACATTGGAAGGACTGATGCCAAAGCTGAAGCTTCAATACTTTGCCCACCTGATGGGAAGAGTTGACTCATTGGAAAAGACCCTCATGCTGGGAAAGATTGATGGCGAGAGGAGAAGGGGATGACAGAGGATGAATGGTTAGATGGCATCACCAACTCAATGGGTATGAGTTTGAGCAAGCTCTGGGAGATGGTGAAGGACAGGGAAGCCTGCGGTGCTGAAGTCCATGGGGTCACAAAGAGTCGGACACGACTTAGCGACTGAACAACAACAAGCGTTGATGAAGGAAGAGCCAGAACCGTGGGAGGCAGTCGCACAGAAGCTTTACTGGGGGATACCAGGACCGCAAGTGGCGAAGAACCTCCCAGCAAGAGACCTTCCAGATACTCTGGCAAAGGCCACCCCCTCGAAGGGGGTTGGGCAAGAGAATCCAGAATGGGGCAGAGGTGGGGAGCAGAGAGCTGCTTACATATCTAGGCAGTGTTGCTTAGAAGCAAGGTCGGGGTGGGGGAGCTCCTCAGGGCACAGTGATGTGGGATCTTTCATAACTACAGGGTCTGTCTCATCTCTGGTTGGCAGATGTTCAATGTGGTTTCATGGGGGTATGCACCAGGTAGGCTCTAAAGAGCTAAAAATGTTTCTTTGGATGATATTTAAGGTAGCTAGATGTGTAACAATTAGAGTTTGGCACTGGCAGCCTTTGGGCTGACTGGCCCTAGCCGGCTGTGAATCAATAAACATGGGAACATTTTAGGCCAATACTCTAAGGCCACATTTGGCCGCTTTACAGAACAGTGATATCCAGCCGCAACGTCTCCAGGGTGAGCGTTTACCAGCAGGCTGGGCCAGGTGTGAAAGTCCCACTGAAGGGTGTTGAAACTCTTCTCAGTAAACTCAGCCCTCACGGAATGGAGAAAGTTCTCACTGTGATTTTCTTTCAAGGAATTAAGCAAACAATAATCCGTTAAGTATGAGTGGAACTTTATCCTTCAAAGCTCTTTCCTATTTAATTCTTACAACAGCCTCAGAAGAAGCAGCAGAGTAGGCCTTGCTAGCGGCATTCACCGCCCCCCACCCCCTTCCCCCTGCCACCAGCACTGCGTGCTGAGCAGAGTACGGTAACATCCAGGACTGAGGTCTGGTCTCCTCGAGTCCTGCCAGTTTTATCTGCTCATCGGGCAGCCGGAGGTCAAGACCATTCTTTCCTGCCTAGGGTTCCTGCCTTGAGCAGATGCACAGACTGATAAAGTTTCACCCTATATCCTTGGACCATTTTCGCTCTTTTTTTTTTTTTTTAATAGTATAGGTCAGTTATTGCAGAGGATGGAGAGTAGCAAGCTTAATTTCTAGTTTATCTTATCAACTTTCTCGGCTGGATGGGTTCTTAGGTGTCAGTTTCGCAGATGGGGGAGCTGAGGACCGCGGAAGGAAGTGTCCTGCCCGCAGCCGCACAGCGCGGGGCCCGCGGGGCCTTGTCCTCAGCGGGGCGCACTCCCGCCTTTGAGCCCTAGGGGGCGCCAGCTAGCTTCACCTTTCCCAGAATCCAGCGCTGAGAGCAAAGCCTCCAGGAGGATGTTACACACCCGAAGTCCAGGGGCTGTAAGGAGTCAGGCAGCCTCCCTCTTTCCGAGGCTTGGCTCCCTCAACTCTGTATAACCCCGCCGTCCGGCCCCCTCAACAGCAGGGGCTGAGTTTTCTGCCCTGTGGGAGTTTCAGGTCACAGCTTCTTTCCCCAGTGAAAGTGAAAGTTGTTAGTCACTCAGTCGTGTCCGACTCTGCGACCCCATGGACTGTAGCCTGCCAAGCTCCTCTGTCCGTGGATCCTGCAGGCAGGAATACTGGAGTGGGTAGCCATTCCCTTCTCCAGGGGGGATCTTCCCAACCCAGGGATCGAACCGAGGTCTCCTGCGTTGCAGGCGGATTCTTCACCGTCTGAACCGCCACGGACGTCTTTATTGCTCCAGATTCTGTCCTCTTCACCCGGCAATGACTCTCCAAAGCTGGCTTCAGGCTCTGAGGCTGGAAATGCCCTCAGTTCTCCTCTGGGAACAATTTCCTGCCCTGTTGAGGCCCAAGTTCCCCCTTGATAGTCACTGCCTTCAGCCAGGGGTGGATCCAGGCTTTGATGGACCGTGAAGCTTGTGCAGTTTGGGAATTTCTTTAAGAAAAACAATGTAAAGTCACACATACAAAACGCCCCCAAGCTCCTAGGAGAGACCCTGGCAATGAGAAGCCTGTGCCCCAGGTCCCAGCAGACTGGGGTTCACCCTGCAGCTGCCTCTCTCTGGGGCTCCTGGTGGAGGGAGCAGAGCAGCTGAGGGCACCCCAGAGTCTCAGCAAAGGGTGGGGCGACCTTTGTGTCCTCCAAGAGTTGCTGTGATCACTCTTAGTTAAGTCACCTGATTTCAAGCCTCATGAAATAGAGTAAGGTGGCTGCTTTCTTCTTGGCCAGAAAAGGAAGACTTTTGCCAACTAGCTGGGCAAATCCCCAGCCACCTCACTTTTGGCACCAACGTGAGTGCCAACCAGGGCCCCCTCCCTCCAAATGCCCAGAGATCCCCGAGGATATTCACTCTGACCTAGACTTGCTGCCATCCAGCACTGTCCTGGTTTTAGGACTGAAAATTCCACGTCCCAGGAAAACCCCTCAGTCCTCACCAAATCAAGACATTGGTAGCCAGATAGCCACCCCCTCACTCACAGTGGTCAGTCTGCTCTGGGCCAGATCTCAGCCCAGTTCTCAGAACCCAACCTTGGGTTTGGATGACTACTCCAAACAACAGCTCAGGTGATGGAGTTCTCTGCTGGTCTAGTGGTTTGGGTTTTGGCTTTTACCGCCATGGCCTGGGGTTTGATCCCTGGTGGGGGAACTGAAATCCCACAAGCCTAGTAGTACAGCCAAGACTGAAAAACAAACAAACAACAACAAAAGCCAAGAAAGGGATGGGAGGGAAGTTCACGAGGGAGGAGATGTACGCATACCTGTGGCTGATCCACACTGTGGTATGGCAGAAGCCAACACGACTTTTAAAGCAAATTAAAAATAAATTTAAGAAAATAACAGCAACAGAGCAGGTGACAGTAAGGATCTACAGGGCCTGCCCTGTTGCCAGCTGTGTCTCTGTTCAGTCAAGGAAACAAGGCTTACTTCTTATCTCAGCAGACAAGGAGGAGCTAGTGACAGAGGACAGTACCATCACCAGGTAAATAGTAATAGTTATGGTTGCATGACTTAGTCCTAACAAGTGAACGGTGAACGCGGAGGCGTTATGTTCATGAATGCATCTACTCTTCACTCCAAACTGAGGTGGGGATTTTCCATGCTGATTCTGCAGAGGGGGACTTGGCGTGCAAAGACGCTGATCAGCCCAAGGTGACTTGTCAGCCCAAGCTCTTCCAACCATCTCACCCTGGCCCAGGAGACAGGATACCTGGTTCACATTGAGAGGGTAACAGGCAGGAAGGCCAGGGGTCTCCAAACGGAGGAAAAAGCCTGCAAGTGTCAGACATTTTATTTCTCTTAAGAGGCAGGAGGAAACAGACTAGTGATATTTTTTTTCTTCTCTATACAAATTTAAAAGGAGGTTTCTCTTAAAATTCTGTGTTGCCATAATGACACTTTGTTTCACTTGAAGTTAACCATTGCCTTTTTCTTATGGAAATACTTGTCTTAAGCTATGCTAATGTTCTATGCATTTACCTCAAACTCTGTCTTCAAGTCGGTTCCATTCCGCCTTTTGGGCTCAGAACCTACTTGACAGACCAGTATGTTATACTTCGATATTGTTCCTCTAATCTATGTAAATAAAACTATTTGCCTGGTGATCTGCCCTTCTTTAAGATCCAAGTTAATCAATTTATGGCCCAAGATAAACCATTTAGAGCCAAGGTTATCCCAAAATACATCTTATGGGTGAGGGGCCTGGGGCCATTCTAAGTTGTGAAACATTCCTTTCTTTTGTTAACAGACTGCTGCTGACTATATAACATCCAACTAAAGACTAGCAGGGGGGCACTCTTTCTGTCCCCTTCTGATGTCTATGTCAGAAGCTTTCTCTATCTCCTTTATACTTTAATAAAACTTTATTACACAAAAGCTCTGAGCGATCAAGCCTCGTCTCTGGCCCTGGATTGAATTCTTCTCCTCCTGAGGCCAAGAATCCCGGCGTCATAATTCAACAACAACCTTTCAACATCCTAGATCATTTGTTAACTCATTGTGTGAACTCAAGCAAGTGCATTAGAACTGGGAACCTCAGCCTTGTTGAAAAGTAACCTCTATTCAGACAGGTGCTTTCAAGGCCTTTCAGGGGTCTGGGCTGAGTCAAGGCTGAACATGTTCAATACCTGTAAAACTGGGGCATTATCTTGGGCAATTTGTGGGACAGGTTTAATGGAACAGTTCATGGAAGTTCAGTGCCAAGACTGGGGTGTGTTGACTTGAAAACGAAACAATGATTACTATTCCTGCGGGGGTTTCTCCAAATCCTTTTCACTCAGACTGTAGAACCTCGGTATTGTCCCAGATATACTGTATGCAAAGATATTAGCACCAATTTATGCTGGTTAGCAACTACTTCTTTCTCAAATATGTTTCCAGGAAATGGGGGAAAGTTGTGTCCATGGTAACCAGAGGGAGGTCGCCAGCAGAGCTGGAGGAGAAAGGAGTTGGCTCAGACCTGGCCCTGAAAACAGAAGCCTGTGGTGACAGCAGCCAGCCCCTTCTAGACAGTGGTCATGGGTGAACCCATGAATTGGACCTTCTAGGATTTCAGAGAACCGAGACCACAGGTCTTCACACAGGTCTGCTCACATTGGGCTGCTTTGGGGACTCACCTGCCAGGCAGAAGTCTTAACATACAAACCAGGAAGGCGTTGCTAGTATGGGAAATAAGATTTTTCTTTTACAATGGAATTAAGAAACCATCACACTTTCACTCACATCAGGACTGATACCCCCAGGACTGACCAGTCAGCTCATTTAAATGAGGTGGGGATGTAGTGGCCAGAGTTTCAGGGCCAGATGCTCACACCCAGATTTTCTGGCCAACGTCTCCCAAACTCCGCAGACTGTTTTGGGAAACTGCACATCCTGCCAGGAGAAGCTGGGAGGCCGCAGAGGTGGCAGAGTGCTCCAAGCCTTCCCCGAGCCAAGGCGCGGCTGGCGGGCCCCGGACTTCTCCCTTCCAATAGCAGAGAGACCAGTTTTCCTCCAGCATCAGGAGATATTCTCAGCCAATGCGAGGCCAGACCCCAGTGACTCACCCTGCAGCGTGTGGTTTCTCAAGCAGATGTTCCCAGACCACATGAAAGGCTGGCAGAGTATCACTGTAGGGTTTACTATTCCTTCTTTTGTTAAAATTCCTAATATAAGGAAGTGGGCCTGCGGATTGAAGGAAGCATCGGTTTACAGCCCCACCCCCTCTCCCTGGCAGCTTGACAGGAGACAGAAGGGCATCCCAGGAGCCCGTCTAGGGGTGCCCCCCTTCTCCTTATTACTCCATCCATGGTGTTTTTACTGGAACTCCTTTCTGCACAGACAGTGAGGAGGAAGGGAATAAGTCCAAGACAGCTTGCTTGTACCCTTCTGGGCCCCCCAGAGGCCTCCTGGGGGCACTCAGCACTCTGTCAAGACGGGGGGACCCAGACCAGTGTCCATCCTCCTGGAAGGAGACTGAGCCAGGAAAGGTGGGTTAAGTCAGGAGGCAGAATGGACCTTCTTTCCTCTACTTCAAGACAATGGTTTTCAAATTATTTTTTACTTTCTTATTAAAATGCCAAACATTTAAAAAGTAAACTAATACAGTGAATCTCCATCAATGCAGCAATAATAATTATCCACACAGAGCATATCTCAAACTGGGATACATTTATTGTCAGTGACTATATTTAATATAGTGTTTCTTTCCCCTGGCAAAACTATCATTAAATGAACAAGGTGTCTAACAACAGGTTAAGGAGGAGCAGATTGAAACAGATGAACAAGGAAGAAAATCAAGCAGGAAACGACTTTGCCCTTGAGCAATTGTCTTCATATTTTTATTACCCAAGATCCTTTCTGCTACTTTCTGCCAACTGGCCTTGGGTTTTGAAGGTTTTTATCTACCAAATTCCATTTATTATTAGCTTCCACCCTTTTTAAAATAAATAAAAAATAATAGAAACTTGTGTACCAAAAGTAATTAGCAGCATTATACACATAGCCAAAAGGTAGAAGCAGCTAAGTGTCCACTGAGGGATGAATGGATAAACTGAATGTGGTTTAGCTTATAGTCCATGCAGTGGAATATTACTTAGTCTTAAAAAGCAAGGACGTTCTGACACATGCTACAGCATGGATGAACCTTGAAGACACTGTGCTAAATGAAGTAAGCCAGATACAAACACCGTATGATTTCACTTAGATGAGGTTCTTGGAAACATAGTCAACTTCATGGAGATAGAAGGTTATATACAGGCTACCAGGGACTGGAGGCAAGGAAAGATGGGAAGTCATCGGATGGAAAGTTTGTTTCGGGTGATGGAAAAGTTCTCGAAATGGATAATGGCAATAATTATACAACATTATGAATGTACTTAAAGCAGAAATAGATGTTTTTCTGGAACTCTCTTGCTTTTTTGATGATCCAGTGGATGTTGGCAATTTGATCTCTGGTTCCTCTACCTTTTCTAAAACCAGCTTGAACATCTGGAAGTACA
>SJYV01016743.1:77275-95590 GCA_006410875.1 Neotragus pygmaeus | reverse complement strand
TTCCTCTAATCTATGTAAATAAAACTATTTGCCTGGTGATCTGCCCTTCTTTAAGATCCAAGTTAATCAATTTATGGCCCAAGATAAACCATTTAGAGCCAAGGTTATCCCAAAATACATCTTATGGGTGAGGGGCCTGGGGCCATTCTAAGTTGTGAAACATTCCTTTCTTTTGTTAACAGACTGCTGCTGACTATATAACATCCAGCTAAAGACTAGCAGGGGGGCACTCTTTCTGTCCCCTTCTGATGTCTATGTCAGAAGCTTTCTCTATCTCCTTTATACTTTAATAAAACTTTATTACACAAAAGCTCTGAGCGATCAAGCCTCGTCTCTGGCCCTGGATTGAATTCTTCTCCTCCTGAGGCCAAGAATCCCGGCGTCATAATTCAACAACAACCTTTCAACATCCTAGATCATTTGTTAACTCATTGTGTGAACTCAAGCAAGTGCATTAGAACTGGGAACCTCAGCCTTGTTGAAAAGTAACCTCTATTCAGACAGGTGCTTTCAAGGCCTTTCAGGGGTCTGGGCTGAGTCAAGGCTGAACATGTTCAATACCTGTAAAACTGGGGCATTATCTTGGGCAATTTGTGGGACAGGTTTAATGGAACAGTTCATGGAAGTTCAGTGCCAAGCCTGGGGTGTGTTGACTTGAAAACGAAACAATGATTACTATTCCTGCGGGGGTTTCTCCAAATCCTTTTCACTCAGACTGTAGAACCTCGGTATTGTCCCAGATATACTGTATGCAAAGATATTAGCACCAATTTATGCTGGTTAGCAACTACTTCTTTCTCAAATATGTTTCCAGGAAATGGGGGAAAGTTGTGTCCATGGTAACCAGAGGGAGGTCGCCAGCAGAGCTGGAGGAGAAAGGAGTTGGCTCAGACCTGGCCCTGAAAACAGAAGCCTGTGGTGACAGCAGCCAGCCCCTTCTAGACAGTGGTCATGGGTGAACCCATGAATTGGACCTTCTAGGATTTCAGAGAACCGAGACCACAGGTCTTCACACAGGTCTGCTCACATTGGGCTGCTTTGGGGACTCACCTGCCAGGCAGAAGTCTTAACATACAAACCAGGAAGGCGTTGCTAGTATGGGAAATAAGATTTTTCTTTTACAATGGAATTAAGAAACCATCACACTTTCACTCACATCAGGACTGATACCCCCAGGACTGACCAGTCAGCTCATTTAAATGAGGTGGGGATGTAGTGGCCAGAGTTTCAGGGCCAGATGCTCACACCCAGATTTTCTGGCCAACGTCTCCCAAACTCCGCAGACTGTTTTGGGAAACTGCACATCCTGCCAGGAGAAGCTGGGAGGCCGCAGAGGTGGCAGAGTGCTCCAAGCCTTCCCCGAGCCAAGGCGCGGCTGGCGGGCCCCGGACTTCTCCCTTCCAATAGCAGAGAGACCAGTTTTCCTCCAGCATCAGGAGATATTCTCAGCCAATGCGAGGCCAGACCCCAGTGACTCACCCTGCAGCGTGTGGTTTCTCAAGCAGATGTTCCCAGACCACATGAAAGGCTGGCAGAGTATCACTGTAGGGTTTACTATTCCTTCTTTTGTTAAAATTCCTAATATAAGGAAGTGGGCCTGCGGATTGAAGGAAGCATCGGTTTACAGCCCCACCCCCTCTCCCTGGCAGCTTGACAGGAGACAGAAGGGCATCCCAGGAGCCCGTCTAGGGGTGCCCCCCTTCTCCTTATTACTCCATCCATGGTGTTTTTACTGGAACTCCTTTCTGCACAGACAGTGAGGAGGAAGGGAATAAGTCCAAGACAGCTTGCTTGTACCCTTCTGGGCCCCCCAGAGGCCTCCTGGGGGCACTCAGCACTCTGTCAAGACGGGGGGACCCAGACCAGTGTCCATCCTCCTGGAAGGAGACTGAGCCAGGAAAGGTGGGTTAAGTCAGGAGGCAGAATGGACCTTCTTTCCTCTACTTCAAGACAATGGTTTTCAAATTATTTTTTACTTTCTTATTAAAATGCCAAACATTTAAAAAGTAAACTAATACAGTGAATCTCCATCAATGCAGCAATAATAATTATCCACACAGAGCATATCTCAAACTGGGATACATTTATTGTCAGTGACTATATTTAATATAGTGTTTCTTTCCCCTGGCAAAACTATCATTAAATGAACAAGGTGTCTAACAACAGGTTAAGGAGGAGCAGATTGAAACAGATGAACAAGGAAGAAAATCAAGCAGGAAACGACTTTGCCCTTGAGCAATTGTCTTCATATTTTTATTACCCAAGATCCTTTCTGCTACTTTCTGCCAACTGGCCTTGGGTTTTGAAGGTTTTTATCTACCAAATTCCATTTATTATTAGCTTCCACCCTTTTTAAAATAAATAAAAAATAATAGAAACTTGTGTACCAAAAGTAATTAGCAGCATTATACACATAGCCAAAAGGTAGAAGCAGCTAAGTGTCCACTGAGGGATGAATGGATAAACTGAATGTGGTTTAGCTTATAGTCCATGCAGTGGAATATTACTTAGTCTTAAAAAGCAAGGACGTTCTGACACATGCTACAGCATGGATGAACCTTGAAGACACTGTGCTAAATGAAGTAAGCCAGATACAAACACCGTATGATTTCACTTAGATGAGGTTCTTGGAAACATAGTCAACTTCATGGAGATAGAAGGTTATATACAGGCTACCAGGGACTGGAGGCAAGGAAAGATGGGAAGTCATCGGATGGAAAGTTTGTTTCGGGTGATGGAAAAGTTCTCGAAATGGATAATGGCAATAATTATACAACATTATGAATGTACTTAAAGCAGAAATAGATGTTTTTCTGGAACTCTCTTGCTTTTTTGATGATCCAGTGGATGTTGGCAATTNAAGCATTAACAAATGCAGGAGTCAAATGAGAAAACGCCACGTCCTGGTTCCTAGAGGAGCACCAGGGCGATACAAATGGGAGCCGCTGAGATAAAGGGACAGGTGGAACAGGGAGGCGGCCCTTGTGCTCTCTGCCCTTTCCAGGTGCTAACTGCTCTGGCCTGAGTGTCGCAGGTGAGTGAGTCAGAGTGGAAATGCTGATAAGGAGCAACGATCACAGATCACCTCACTCCTGGAAAGGGTCCAGGGTTTCTCCTCTGTGAATCACTCTAAGAAAGGAAGAGCCTCTCAGCTTTTGGACTTTTTTTTCAGTCTCTACTCTCTGACTGCCATGTTACCTTCGTCAGCTGTCATGCTGCTCTCCCCTCCGTTCTACCAGCGCCCCTCAGGGTACCAACCTGGACCAGACACGAGGCAGCAGAAACTTAGCCATGGCCGTGATCAAGGTCAGAGTCCATTTGTGCATGCTCAGATTGCAGGCAGTGAAACCTCTTTGCTTTGATTTATCTTTCCTCCTTTCACTTTCCCTAGATTTTTCATGTGTTTAGATTTTCCTTGAAACCATCAGAAAAATTCACCATGTAAATAAAACCAAAAAAGCCAACAAAAGTCAAGAGCAAGACAATGATAGCTCTTGTCTGAAGTGAGTAAATGCATAAATACACAAATTCTCAACAGAACATAGGCATTGTTCACGAGTCAGAACAATCTAAAGCGATTGATCTAGGAGTTACAGTCAAGTAAATTTAATCTGATCATGTGGCCTTTGGAGCCTAGTTTTTTTTTTTTTTTTTCTTATTAAAAACAAAGATGGCTTCCCTGGTAGCTCAGATGGTAAAGCATCTGCCTGCAATGTAGGAAACCTGGATTCGATCCCCAGGTCAGGAAGATCCCCTGGAGAAGGAAATGGCAACCCACTCCAGTACTCTTGCCTGGAAAATGCCATGGATGGAGGAGCCTNATGGCTTCCCTGGTAGCTCAGATGGTAAAGCATCTGCCTGCAATGTAGGAAACCTGGATTCGATCCCCAGGTCAGGAAGATCCCCTGGAGAAGGAAATGGCAACCCACTCCAGTACTCTTGCCTGGAAAATGCCATGGATGGAGGAGCCTGGTGGGCTACAGTCCATGGGGTCGCAAAGAGTTGGATGTGACTGAGAGACTTCACTGGTTCACGAGGTGTTTACTACTGCCCAGAGGTGCTCCGGAGACCAAATGTAATTGCCTTTAGAAAGTCCGTAAACCCCACACAGATGGAACTCACAAGGATCTGCCCCTCACATCATGCTGGGCACAGAGAGATCCCTGGCCTTTACTTATCTCACCCCACCCAAGGCCACCAGTTGGTAGTATGCAGCAGGTTGGGAGGGTTTTAGCAAAGCTACATTCTACTCTGGAGTTATGTCTACATCTGTCATCCCTCCAAACCTTCAGCAAATCTTTATCCTGTGGGTTTGTGTACTTGGCCCTCTGGTTTGAGAAACACTACCTTAAAAGTGACAGTAGGATTGAGGTCACTGTCATATGTGTTGGAATGTATTTATGATATGTTGATATGGACAGTAGAGTGCATTTATGTGAAAATCAACATATACTTATTTCCTGAGAATAGGTAATATATGCACATGCTTAAAAAAAAAAAAAAGCTTCCCTGGTGGCTCAGATGGTAAAGAGTCTGCCTGCAACGCATGAGACCTGAGTGCGATCCCTGGGTTGGGAGGACTCCCTGTAGAAAATCGTCACCAACTCCAGTATTCTTGCCTGGAGAATCCCATGGACAAAAAAGCCCGGTGAGCCAGTCATGGGGTCGCAAAGAGTCGACACAACTGAGGGACTGTCACACTTATCATGGTTTAAAAAAATCAAAGTAAGGACTTGCCTGACGGTCCTGTAGTTAAGACTCTGTGCTTCCAACACAGAGGGTGAGGGTTTGATCTCTGTTTGGGGAACTGAGATCCCACATGCTGCGTGGCACACCGCCACTCCCAAAATTTAAAGTATAAAATGTATCTTGGTTCCCTTTCTACCCTCATCGGCCCGATTCCCAATCTCCTTTCCCACCCTTACCTATCCCCAGAGCGAACTTACTCTTTTCTTGTACACTCTTCCAGAGATTCTTTCTGCAATTATTAATATAAGCAAATATAAATTTTCCTTCCCCTCCACCTCCAGGCACACAAAATGAAGCAAGTTCTCGCCTCCACAGCTGCACCTTGCTCACTTTACTGAATCCTACATCCTGGAGGTCTCTCCTCGCCAGTTCCCAGAGAGCTTCTAAATGTCTTCATCTCAGCAGCAGAGGGTTTCATTGCATGAGGGTCCTGCGTGTTATTTAAGGAATCCCATGTTGGTAGATATTTTGGCTGTTTCTGGTTGTCATTTGACTTTAATGCACTTTAATCCTGGGAGTGGCCAGTTAGCACTTGAAGCAGTCCACATGCCAGGGCTTCCCTTGTAGCTCAGTTGGTAAAGAATCAGCCTGCAATGCAGGAGATCTGGGTTCAATACCTGGGTTCAGAATATCCCCTGGAGAAGGAAATGGCAACCCACTCCAGTAATCTTGCCTGGAGAATCCCACGGACATAGGATCCTGTTAGTTTCCCAGTCCACGAGTTGCAAGAGTCGGACACGTGGTTAAACCACCACCACCACTTTCCAGAGGTGGTGAAAGCAAGGTTCAAGAATCTCAGCAGTCTAAATGGTTCAGTAATTAACATATGAGATATTAGAAATAAATTTTTTATTGGGAAAATGAATGTGATTAGCTAGAAAAATGTTACAATACCCACCACCCTTGTAAGACCAGACCTAACCCTTCTGGAGTACACCTTGGTCTTTGAGCAACATTTGCGAGCTAACAGCAGCTCAGCAAGAACCAAGTTTCTTTCTCTCGCCTGCTGTCTCTGCATTTGGAACTTGGATTGAACAGCTGTTATTGCTTTCATCTTTTGTATGACTTCTTTTTAAATTAATTAATTAATTTGGCTGTGCCAGATCTTAGCTGTGGCATACGAATTCTTAGTTGTGGCACGTGGGATCTCGTTCCCTGACCAGGGATCAAAATCGGGCCCCCAGGACTGGGAGCATGGACCACGAGGGAAGTGCCTTATCTAACTTCTTTGTATATCTTTCCTATATTTATAGTTTTCAAGAATGATTAAAATAACAATCGTACTGCAGAACGTTGGAAAACAGAGAAAAGAGATAAGGTCGTTCACTTGGAATCCCATCATTGCAACACAGCCATTCCGGCGCATTCTCTCCTGGCTCTGTGTCTCTGCTTGGCTAACATCAGCGTGGAGGTAAAATCCTATGTGCTCCACTGTGGTTTTCCCCCTCTCACACTGCCATCAACAGAGGTTCTTTGGAACTCTGCGGTCGTTCCAGGGTTTATAGAATATTAAAGGGTGGAATTTCTTTAACACTGTTTCTTACTTTTACTTTCAGGAGAGCTAATCTTTAAAAGGGGCTTCCCAGGTGGCGCTAGGGGTAAAGAACCTGTCTGCCAATGAAGGAGACGTCAGAGATGCGGGTTTGGTCCCTGGGTCGGGAAGATCCCCTGGAGGAGGAAATGGCAACCCACTCCAATATTCTTGCCTGGCAAATCCCATGGACATAGAAACCTGGCGGGCTACAGTCTATAGGGTCACAAAGAGTTGTATATGACTGAAGCAACTTAGCAAGCACACACACTTTCTTTAAAAAAAAAAAAAGAGAGAGAGAGAGAGAGAAGTGTTGGTTTTCTCTCCCTGTGCCCAGGTCTGAAGGTCCCATATAGCTGTCTTCATCCTGGCTTTTGGTATCTAGGTCCCTAGGTCTTCAGGGCTCCTCCTTGTAGCTACACAGGGAATGCACAGACATTGTTCCTAAGCACATTTAACTTACTGGAATTTAAACCTAACCTCTAGACATCACTCCTCTTGCATAACTCATGGCTGATAGCAATGGATGCCATTGGGTCTGAAACAGTGCTGGCAAGGCCTGGGCAATGAACATGTGGGTCATTTAAAGTGGTTCCTGACCAGTGGCCAAGACAGCAGAGCCCACCTGCAAGGGGCCAAGCAGATAGGTTGATGGTTTTGCCAAAGTTCTTAAAAAAGAAATAATAAATTAAAGATCCTAGAGACGTCTTGACTGTCACTGTTACGACAGGAACTAACAACAGGTTATATACACAAAACCATGGGTGATGTCATTGTGGGGAAATTTAAGGGATTTTCAAATATATATATTTTTTCTTCTTTTCACTCTGACATTAGGATAGCTATGACTCCATAATTCACTGGAACGACCTAAGCTAATTTGGTTGGTCTTCCAGCATATTCTCTCAGTAAGCTTTCAGCATGAGAATAGGGGCCATTGGTCCCATCCCCTAATTTCTCCCTGTAGTGGCATGTTACAAGTGAGTCTTAAACCAAATTCTGCCAAGAGCAAGCCTGCATAAAAGCCATCTACACAACCTGTTCTTGTAAAGTCAGGATGTCTCCACTTACAGGCACGTGTCTAGCACCTTGCATGAGATGTTCACTCGGAGGTGGGTAAGCTAACGTTCTGATGGGAGGATGAGCTGACTGTAGCGAGTCAGGCAACAGGCCGAAGGCTCATGGTCCTTAAACAGACTGAGCAGGGGCTTGCCTGGTGGCTCAGAGGTTAAAGCGTCTGCCTGTTATGCAGGAGACCCAGGTTTGATCCCTGGGTTGGGAAGATGCCCTGGAGAAGGAAATGGCAACCCACTCTAGTATTCTTGCCTGGAGAATCCCATGGACAGAGAAGCCTGGTGGGCTACAGTCCATGGCGTCACAAAGAGTCAGACACGACTGAGCGACTTCATTTACTTACTTAACTTCACTTAAACAAGCTGAGCAGGGAGCAGGAGCCAGCAGGCATCCCATAAGTGGCTGATTCCTGGGCTTACCTTCCCCTCTGTGATCTGAACAGAGAGGGAACCTACATATCAGCCTCCCAGCAGCCCCTTGCTTGTCTCCCGCCCTTTTTTGGCCCTGCCACCAGGGAGCCCCTGTTTCCCCAGAGTCAGGAAGTCCCCAGTAAGTACAGAGACTGGTTCTGGTCCAGAGAAGCTTGGCAAGGTGCCATTCTGGGGTCAGATTTCTGGGAAAGTGCCTGAAACTATAGGCTGTGGTTTTTCTCAATAGAAAACCCTCTTCCCCATTCTGATTATGGCAAGTGAAAGGAGCTGACTGTGCAAGCATTATCCTGTGAGGACTGGACACAGAGATACCATCAATCCCAGCAGTGGTCTTACTGGTGGCCTCTTCCCAAGTCTCCTATCCCCAAGAAAACCAAGATTTAAAAAAAAAAAAAAAAGTGGAACCTGGTCCAGCCTGGTTCCTACCCAATCCGAGATCCCAGCATGAAGTGAAAACTCTTCACAGACAGATTTCTGAAGATCTGTTATGTGCCTGACACTTTGCAAGGTTCTAGGCGGAACCTGGTGGGCTGCCGTTTATGGGGTCACACAAAGTCGGACACGACTGATGTGACTTAGCAGCAGCAGCAGCAGGCTGGTGGGAGAAAGGGACTGTCTCCACTGGAACTGACTTGGATGTTCTAAGTGCCCTCTGGGTACTTGCCTGAGTCTGAAGGAGGGACTTCCAAATTCCTGGACTCTCTCAGGAGCTGAGAGAGGCTTTACAAAGGAGATGATGCCTGAACCAGATCTTTTCTTTTTTTCCTGCACTGGGTCTTCGTGGCTGTGTGCGGGCTTTCTCTGGTTGCAGCTAGCAGGGGCTACTCCCCAGCTGCAGTGTGCAGGCTTCTCACTGAGCTGGTTCTCTTGTAGAGGAGCACCGGCTCTCGGGCTCACAAGCATCATAGTTGTTTGTTGCTGCTTGTGGGCTCCAGAACGCGAGCTGAGCCAGGTCTTGAAGGGCAGATTTGCCAGGTGGACAAGATGACAGTCCCCTCAGGAGGAAAAGTGGGCTCTTCAAGCTTCTTGAATGGAATTGCAACTGTATCAAGATTTTGAGTAAATGACTTGGAGGTCACTTTCCCCAACTGGAAATCTCCCAGTGCAGTAACATGCTCTTTCTGGGAACTTAAAGGGGATTTTATTTATTTTTAAACTAATAAACACTGTGTTACCCCAGGAAGCTGAATTTCGAAACCAGTGAGACAAAAAAGGGTGCAGGTGGGAGTTTTCCAGTTCAACTTTCTGTTGGAACAAGTTAGTCAAGAATGTGCTTTTATCAAGCGAGAGTCATTTTACTGAAATGCCTTGAGCTTTTGATCTCAAAGATAGCAAACATCAGCTAAGAAATCTTAGTACTACTTCTGACTTTGGCTGCATCTTACATAGAGCGGCTCCTCACTGGATCAGAAACCTGGTAACAGAGCTGACTGGAGATGGGGGGGAGTGGGCATGGAAAAAAAGCTATTGAATTCATTCTGCTAATGGAAAGCTCAGTAAAGTGAAGATAGCCAGACTGCTCACACCCCTGAATGTCTCTTTAAACTCTATCAGTTAATTAACAGCTATTTAGGGGCATTTCTAGAAATGGGCTCAGAGCCAAGCAAGTCTGGACCCAGCCTAAAACTGTGTTTTCCCCACTACTTGAAAACAAGCAGGCCCCCGCATCTGCAAACTGCCCTTAACCTGGGCAGAGGCCGGGGGGGAGGGGTTGTAACTTCCTTATTTAACATGTTAATTGATGAGACTTTCCTTCTCTCTCATGCTCCTCTACCTTTCACATGCTGGAAGCGCAAACCAAACCCATAATGAGGTAGCATTTCTCATCTATTAGGATAGCTGTTATCCAAAAAAGTAAAGAGAAAATAAGAAGTGTTGGCTAGGAACTGGAGGAATTGAAACCCTTGTAAATGGTGGGTGGGTAAAATGCTGCAGCTGCCGTGGAAAAAAGTATGGTGTTTCCTTGAAAAACATAGATTACAATATGATGCAGCAGTTCCCTTTCTGGGTATGTTGCAGGAAGGGGGACCCCTTCCAAGCCCGAAACTGGGCTCTTGTCTAACACTCGGACATGAATTGTCCAAGGAGATACATGTGCTGACAAAGCAAGAGATTTTATTGGGAAAGGGCACCCCGGGTGGAGAGCAGTAGGGTAAGGGAAACCAGGAGAACTGCTCTGCCACATGGCTTGTAGTCTCGGGTTTTATGGTGATGGGGTTAGTTTCTGGGTTGTCCTTAGCCCATCATTCTGACTCAGAGTCCTTCCTGGTGGTTCACACCTTGTTCAGCTGAGATGGATGCCAGAGAGACGGATTCTTGGAGGTGGTCAGACATGTGGTGTCTCCTTTTGACCTTTCCGGAATTCTTCTGGTTGGTGGTGGCTTATTAGTTCCGTGTTCCTTAGCAGGACCTCCTGTCATAAAACAACTCATGTAAATGGTTACTATGGTGCCTGGCCAGGGTGGACGGTTTCAATCAGTATGCTTTCCCTAACAGGTATATCCCCAAAGAATTGAAAGCAAGGTCTTGAAGAGATATTTGTACACCAATGTTCATAATAGCATTATCCACAATAGCCAAAAGGTGGCAACAGCCCAAATGCCCATGGGTGGATGAATAGGAGACAAAATATGTTATTTATACAATAGAATATTATAGAATATTATTCCACCTAAAAAGGAAAGGAAATTCTGGCACATGGCCCAACACGGGTGAACCTTGAAAATATTATGCCAAGTGAAATAAGCCAGACACAAAAGAACAGATGATTGTAGAATTCCATGTATATGAGGTACCAAGAGCAGTCAGACTCAAAGAGACAGAAAATGGAATGGTGGTTATGATAGCTTATGGTGAACAATGTCAGATTCATGTTCTCTGAAGAAGATTTAGCTTTGGGACCAGGGACCAGGCTTGATCACTCAAGGGCTTTTGTGTAGCAGAGTTTTATTGAAGTATAAAAAGGGACAGAGAAAGTCTCTGACACAGACATCAGAAGGGAGACAGAGAGTGCCCCCTCACTAGTCTTAGTAAGAGAGCTATATAATTTTTCAATTGATTATTACAGTAAATCAAAAGAATGTCTCAAGGTTGTAAAGGTCTTACCAGACCCACTTCTATAAGATATATTTCAAGATGACAGGATTAGTCAAAAGGGTCTCAAGGAGAAACAAGTCCTCAAGCAGGATACATTGTTGTTATATAATCACTGGTACAGAGTTTTAAGGAAAAACATATCCTACCAGACCACCTAACCTGCCTCTTGAGAAATCTGTATGCAGGTCAGGGAACAACAGTTAGAACTGGACATGGAAAAACAGACTGGTTCCAAATAGGAAAAGGAATACGTCAAGGCTTTATATTGACACCCTGCTTATTTAACTTCTATGCAGAGTACATCATGAGAAACGCTGGACTGGAAGAAACACAAGCTGGAATCAAGATTGCCGGGAGAAATATCAATCACCTCAGATATGCAGATGATACCACCTTTAGGGCAGAAAGTGAAGAAGAACTAAAAAGCCCTTGATGAAAGTGAAAGAGGAGAGTGAAAAAGTTGGTTTAAAGCTCAACATTCAGAAAACTAAGATCATGGCACCCGGTCCCATCACTTCATAGGAAATAGATGGGGAAACAGTGGAAACAGTAACAGACTTTTTATTTTATTGGGCTCCAAAATCACTGCAGATGGTGACTGCAGCCATGAAATTAAGTGATGCTTGTTCCTTGGAAGAAAAGTTATGACCAACCTAGACAGCTTATTAAAAAGCAGAGACATTACTTTGCCAACAAAGGTCAAAGCTTTGGTTTTTCCAGTAATCATGTACGGATGTAAGAGTTGGACGATAAAGACAGTTGAGTGCTGAAGAATTGATGCTTTTGAAATGTGGTGTTGGAGAAGACTCTTGAGAGTCCCTTGGACTGCAAAGAGATCCAACCAGTCCATCCTAAAGGAAATCAGTCCTGAATATTCATTGCAAGGACTGATGCTGAAGCTAAAACTCCAATACTTTGGCCACCTGATGCAAAGAGCTGACTCATTTGAAAAGCCCCTGATGCTGGTAAAGATTGAAAGCAGGAGAAGGGGAAGACAGGGGATGAAATGATTGGATGGCATCACCGACTCAATGGACATGAGTTTGAGCAAGCTCGAGGAGTTGGTGATGGACAGGTAGGCCTGGTGTGCTGCAGTCCATAGGGTCACAAAGAGTCAGACAGGACTGAATGACTGAACTGAACTGACTGAGAACTCCAGACCCCTATCTCCTCTTTGGGGACCCCTGACTTCTTGTCAACCTGCCTAGGAAATGACGCTCAGTTACCAGGGCTAGGAGATGTAATTGTTTAATTTTTGTACAGAATTTCTATTTGGGATGACGAAAAAGTTTGGGAGGTGATTGGTGATGATGGTAATATAACAATGTGATCATAGTTAGTGCTACTGAACTGTACACATACAAATAGTTATAGGAGTAAATTTTATGTTATGTAACTTATCATAATTTAAAAGTTGAAAAATAAATGATAAAAGAAAATTTCACAGACGTCTTCAAAAGACGTAATTATAAAATATTTAAACAACATACATAAAGTCCTCCTTGATTATGCCATGAGCTCATCAGATACTATCCTTGTTTTCAGTTTGAGGAATTTCCCTGTATACAGTTTATGTATATTTCTGGTGGGGTATATTTACATATAGAATTAATGTATTTCTGGTTTTATATTTTTCAATTTTTACATAATTATTGTCACACTCAACTTTTCTTACTATACTAACTTCTGCCTTTATCTTTGGACTTTCTTACCATTACTTCCTCTTCTTTGTGTTTCCTAGGGCTTAACCATTTCCTCCTTGCCTGATGATTCTAGGCCAATGGGTTTCCCCTTTCTTTAATTCCAAACATTTTAGAGGCATAAAGACACTTAGAACATATTTGGTGTGGCCTTGAAGTTGCACGTGACTGCTCTGCCCTTTACCTGTCCTTCCTTACACCAGGTCTTGTTTCTAATCAGATCATCACCTCACTCAACCATGAGCTTCCTGTCCAGCGCCCAGCAGAGCAGTAGGCTCTGACAGGTACTGAGAAAGGTACTCAAAAAGGAAAGCAATCAAACCGAAATCTTATTGTATACTTTCCTCGTGAGTCTCTGAGTCCTGCCAGGAACCTGGAGGCAGTTGGCAGAAAAGAAAGTAATCTCTGCTTTCCTTCTCCGTTTTCCACCTGGCAGCACAAGAGTGTTTTTTTCGATTTCATTCCACTGTTTGGAAAATCCTTGAGCCAGCACCCAGCTCTGTCTGCTGACTGCACGGTGACCCCTTTTCTGGAGAAGCGGCTCCAGGGAACAGGTCCTCTGATATCATCTTCAGCGAGTCCCAGGTGGGAACAAGTCCTTCGAAGAAGACAATTTAAACATTAATCAGAAATAAAAATCGATAAGGATGGAGGTGGGAGTTGGATATTTTTTGAAAGGCTCGTTAATGGGAGCAAGACCAGGCCTGCTGGTGATGACACACCAGACTAGACCATGGGACTGTCACTTGCAGTCACTTGAAAATGGAAACGTGTGGGTTCCAATGCTATTTGCCAGCAGAAGGGCAACGAGGGTTTCTCTGGGGGCCTCCTGGATACTCTGCAGGCTCTCGCTGCCTGGGTCTTTGAGCACTAGCAGACAGGGATCAGGTCCAACATTACCACACGACTCTGCTGGGAACAAGGTCCCAGCACTAGCTTTGGTGAGAACTTGATGAGAATTTTTGTGCTTTTTAAGTTAGCATTCCAAGAGAGAACAATCTCCTGGCCTTTTTTATAATTTATTTTTTACAACTTTATTGATGTATAATTAACATGCAACAAATTTAAACTATACAGCTTGATATGTTTTGGTGTGTGTATATACACTTATAAACTGTCACCTTAATCATGATATGAAATATCTCTAACACCCTTAAAGTTTCCAAGGGCTCTTTGGAATCATCCTGTTCCTTCCCTGGCAACCACAAATCTGCTTTTAGTCACTACTGGTTAGTTTGCATTCCTTAGAGTTTCATACAAATGGAGGCGTATGGCAGACACTTTTGTTGGTTTGGCCTCCTTCACCTCAGCATCATGATTTCAGGTCCATTCATGCCATTGCATTTATCAATTGTTCATTCACTCTTTTTGTTGCCTAGCAGTATTCCATTGTACAAATACATAATTTGCTTATTCATTCACCAGTTAATGGACATCATGGTTGCATCCAGTTTGAGGTTATTACCCAAAAAGGCTGTGATGAACATTTGTATACAACGTTTTGCTCATTTTTCTTTGGTTAATACCCAGAAGTAAAATGGCTGGGTCACATTGATGGGTTTTTAAACAGAGCCCAAAGGAACCTTGGGGTTTCTGCTTAGGCTAATAAAGGAGTATGAGGAAAAGGGTCCCATTTTCCATTTCAAACACAGCAGAAGCTCCAAGGGTATCCTTACACGGTTGGCTTCTTCTGCCAGCATTTCACTGAAGAAAGGTGTTCTTCCTCATGGCCAAGAGGGAAAAAGTTTGAGAATCCAGCTCTCCTTCTAACTACTCCACCCCATTATTTTACAGATAAAGAAAACAGCTTGCAACAAGCCCATGGCCAAGGTTGGTAGACTAGATGTCTCTATAACTTCCTTGGCCTAGGACTCTAGGTCAGTGACTTTGGCTTTTTTTCATTCATGAATCCTACCTCCCTGGGGGAGTTTTGAAGCTGCCATTATCAGGTTGGCATCAGATAGAATCATATCCCGAGTATGTGTACATTTCCTTTAGAAGCCCATGAAGCCGGATATAGCAGACAATTTAGGCCAAGGGGTCAGGAAGGACTGTGGGGACTTCCCATAGCTGCAAAGCACTCTTCCAAGGAGTTATTCTCAGAGGTCCTTGAGTCAGTATGAGCCAGACAGTGTCAGATGGGAAGGGGTTATTGTTCCTATGTGTCTAACCCCTTCCAAGAGGAGAGAAGGGAGGCATCTCTAAGGGCTTATCTTTTTTTTTTAATTTAATTTTTATTTTATACTGGGGCACAGTTGATTTACGTTACATTCATTTCAGGTGTATAGCAAAGTGATTCAGGTATGTATATGTATGTTAGTTGCTCAGTTGTGTCTGACTCTTTGCCACCCCATGGACTGTATGTAGCCCACCAAGCTCCTCTGTCCACGGGATCCTCCAAGCAAGAACACTGGAGTGGGTCACCATTCCCTTCTCCAGGCTTCCCAACCCAGGGATTGAACCCAGGTCTACTGCCTTGCAGGCAGATTCTTTATCATCTGAGCCATCAGGGAAATGCATACGTTCTGATATATCCATTCTTTTTTAGATTCTTTTCCTATATAGGTAATCATAGATCACTGAGTAGCATTCCCTGTGCTATACAGTAGGTCCTTGTTAATTTTTTTACTTCATTCCTCCTGCAAGGAAAATGAAAGGCCTTTCCTCCAGGCCACTCCAGTGGTCCAGCCTGGCAGCCTCCATAAGCCCCAAGTGCAGGGGATAAGGGCTGAGACTTTTCACCTCTGCTTGCCCAGTTATTTGAGCTGATTCACACAGCGTGTCTTCCTCTGGTCCCTACTCTTGAGCAGTTTGCAGGCAAGGCAGGAAAGAGGTCAGATCATGCAGAATCTTAAAGACAGTTTCAGACTCTCCAATGCCAAGGGAGGCCACAAAGGGCTTTCACAAGATAGGCCTGGTCATCTTTTAACATTGCTGAGCACACCTGGGATTGAGGGAGAAGAGTGATAAGCCAGCTCTCCAGGAGTGGCCTCTGGTGAGCAAGACCAAAGGAGGTCAAGTACAGAGCAGAGGTACAAGCCATTTGAAGTGAAAGCCACTACATTAGCTCATGGCTAACCCCCAACTGGAGGATTCAAAGCAGGCTTCGTGGAGGAGGTGACATATGAGCAAGGCCTCGAAGGGTGTGGTAGTTTGATGGGCAGAGGGGAGGAAAGGGAGGCTTAGAGGTCTGGAAGTGGAAAGCCTGCATTAGAAACAGCTGGCCCATCAGAGTAGCTTGCCTACTGGGTAAGGGAGGCAGAGAAGCAGGTCAGGACACAGCAGCACAGTGTATTAAGGAGGGTGCTGAGGAGCTGTGCCTTTTTGTGTAGGGAGAGGTGGTCTTGAGAGCAGGGACCTGGGGCCAGGCCAGCTGCTCAGGTAACACAGGGCATCACTCATCTGCGGGGTGTTCTGGAAAACAGAGCCTCGCTGATGTCTCCCCCATAGGTTGTAACTTGGGGCCATCTCTGCAGGGAGCAGAGAACTAAGGGCCACTCAACCGCGCGTCTCCCCACCCCTATGTCAACACTCTTATCTTCCCAGGTGACTCAGTGGTAAAGAATCTGCCTGCAATGCAGGAGACACGGGTTCAGTCCCTGGGTATGGAAGATCCCCTGGAGAAGGAAACGGCAACCCACTCCAGTATTCTTGCCTGGAGAATCCTCATGGAGGAGGAGCCTGACAGGCTATAGTCCATGTGGTTGCAAAGAGTCAGATGGGACTGAGCTACTAAATACATACACACACAATCTCTGTATTCAGGGAGATCAGCTCACAGGGTATGGAGCCTGGAAATAATGAATGNCCTCATGGAGGAGGAGCCTGACAGGCTATAGTCCATGTGGTTGCAAAGAGTCAGATGGGACTGAGCTACTAAATACATACACACACAATCTCTGTATTCAGGGAGATCAGCTCACAGGGTATGGAGCCTGGAAATAATGAATGTCTCAGTTCAGTTCAGTCACTCAGTCATGTCGTGCTTTTAAAATGGTCTATATAATTTTTTTTAATAAAAAATAAACTTATTTACAAATTTCCCCAAATTCTGTTTTGACTATTCTACCAAATATTTTAGGCTTCCCTGGGAGGTCTGGGTTCAATCCTGGGTTGGGAGGATCCCCTGGAGGAGGACATGGTAACCCACTCCAGTATTCTTGCCTGGAGGATCCCATGGACAAAGAAGGCTGGCGGGCTACAGTCCATGGGGTTGCAAAGAGTCAGACATGACTGAGCGAGTAAGCACACACACACACACACACACCAAACATTTCAGTGGCCAAACCTCCTCATTTCGCTCCATCACCTAAAGAATTACATCATTTCTGTGAGCACCGACACTTTTCATGCAAGGGCCAGACAGAAAACCGTCTCTTAGGGCACTTTGGTGGATGAGGGTCAACAAAAGAGAGAGGAGCCAGGAATAAGGGACGTGTGTCCCATGGTGTGAATTCTGTGAAACTGCCAGTAGATAGGCACTGTTTTTAATTTTGAAATAAATGTGCTTTCCTCCCCAAGTGACAGTCTTTGCTAACCACCATAGCGCACGGTGGACAGATCCTCGGTGCAGGGTAACTTGGTTGATTCCTGGGGATGCCCAGGGTCCCAGGCAAGAAGCAGAGGGTTTGGAAGCAAAGGCGTGAGTTAGGGTGGGGAACAGCAGACTTGTCAAAAGCATTTCTGACAGTACCAAGCTGGGTGATAATCTCCAAAAGAAACTCGCTATCAGACAGTGCAAGCTATTTCTAAATCTAGACCTGCAGTCTTCGATTGACGCAGGTGAGTGACTCCAGCCCTGTGGTAACCATTGGAGACAAACACAAATACTTAGTCTCTCTGATTTTTACAAAGCAGATACGTGAGACATGCTCTCCAGACCTTTGTCCTAGATCAGACCATTGGGAAAGCCAATGTGTTTCACCTTTAATGTGTTTTGCAGATATTATGTTTTTTACAGATTGAAGGTTTGTAGCAACCTCATGTCAAGGAGGTCTATCAGTCCCATTTTTCCAATAGCATTTGTTCACTTTACGTCTGTCTGTCAGTTCAGTTCAGTTCATTTCAGTCTCTCAGTCGTGTCCGTTTCTTTGTGACTCTATGGACTGCAGTACTTCAGGCCTCTCCATCCATCACCAACTCCTGGAGCTTACTCAAACTCATGTCCATTGAGTCGGTGATGCCATCCAACCGTCTCATCTTCTGTCGTCCCCTTCTTCTCCCACCTTCAATCTTTCCCAGCATCAGGGGCTTTTCTAATGAGTCAGTGCTTCGCATCAGGTGGCCAAAGTATTGGAGTTTCAGCTTTAGCATCAGTTCTCCCAATGAATATTCAAGACTGATTTCCTTTAGGGTGGACTGGTTGGCTCTCCTTGCAGTCCAAGGGACTCTCAAGAGTCTTCTCCAGCACCACGTTCAAAAGCATCAATTCTTCTGCGTTCAGCTTTCTTTATAGTTCAACTCTTACATCCATACATGATTACTGGAAAAACCATAGCCTTGACTAGATGGATCTTTGTTGGCAAAGTAATGTCTCTGCTTTTTAATGAGCTGTCTAGGTTGGTCATAACATTTTTTCCAAGGAGCAAGCGTCACTTAATTTCATGGCTGCAGTCACCATCTGCAGTGATTTTGGAGCCCCCCAAAATAAAATCTGTCACTGTTTCCACTGTTTCCCCATTTCTTTGCCATGAAGTGACGAGACCTGATGCCATGATCTTAGTTTTCTGAATGT
>SJYV01016743.1:47673-74889 GCA_006410875.1 Neotragus pygmaeus | reverse complement strand
AATTCCATCACCTCCACTAGCTTTGTTCATAGTGATGCTTCTAAGGTCCACTTGATTTCGCATTCCAGGATGTCTGGCTATAGGTGAATGATCACACCATCATGATTATCTGGGTCATGAAGATCTTTTTTGTATAGTTCTGTGTATTCTTGCAAACTCTCCTTAATATCTTCTGCTTCTGTTAGGTCCATACCATTTCTGTCCTTTATTGAGCCAATCTTTGCATGAAACGTTCCCTTGGTAGCTCTAATTTTCTTGAAGAGATCTCTAGTCTTTCCCATTGTATTTTGTTCCTCTATTTCTTTGCACTGATCACTGAGGAAGGCTTTCTTATCTCTCCTTGCTCTTCTTTGGAACTCTGCTTTCAAATGGGTATATCTTTTCTTCTCTCTTTTGCTTTTCACTTCTCTTCTTTTCACATTTCTCTGTCACATTTCGGTAATTCTCATAGTATTTCCAGCTTTTTCATGATTATTATATTTGTGATGGTGATTGTGATCTGTGATCTTTGACGTTACTATTGTAACTGTTTAGGGGAACCACAAACCACACTCATATAAGATGGTCAGCTTAATCAAACGTGTATGTTCTGACTATCCCCCCCCCCACCGTCTCACTCCCTCCCGTTGGGCTTCCCTATCCCCTGAGACACAACAGTATTGAAATTAAGGACCCCACAGTGGCCTCTAAGCGTTCAAGTGAAAGGAAGCCACACGCCCCTCAAAAGCCCAAAATGAGCAGGCTTAGTGAGGAAGGCATGTCAAAAACAAAGACATGCTGAAAGCTAGACCTCTTGTGCCAAACAGTTAGCCAAGCTGTGAATGAAAAGGGAAAGTTCTTGAAGGAAATAAAAAATGCTACTCCAGGACTTCCCTGGAGTAGCAGTGCAGGGAAGTCCTGGAGTAGCAGTGGTTGAGAATCTGCCTGACAATGCAGGGGACATGGGTTTGATCCCTGGTGCGGGAAGATTCCTAGTACTGCGGGACAGCAAAGCCCATGTGCTACAAATACCAAGTCCATGCTCTAGAGCCTGAGATCTGCAGCCACTGACGTCTGCAGGCTCTAGAGTCGGGGCTCTACAACAAGAGAAGCTACCACAGTGAGAAGCCCACACACTCCAGCTAGAGAGTAACCCCTGCTCGCCACAGCTAGAGAAAGCCCAAGCGCACCAGTGAAGACCCAGTGCAGCCAGAAATAATATATTAAAAAGCAAGGTGCTGCTCCAGTGAACACGCAGTGATAAGAAAGCCCAACAGCTTCTTGCCAACATGGAGAAAGTTTTCACGGTCTGTCTGGATAGGAGATCAAACCTGCTCCAACACTTCCTTAAGCCAAAGCTTAACCCAGAGCAAGGCTCTCACTCTTTTCAATTCTGTGAAGGCTGGGAGAGGTGAGAAAGCTGCAGAAGGAAAGTTTGGAGATAGCATAGGTTGGCTCCTGGAGATTAAGGGAAGAAGTCATCTCCATAACATCCAAGTGAAGGCGAAGCAGTAAATGCTGATATAAAAGCTGCAGCAAGTCATCCAGAAAGCCCAGCTAAGCTAAAGAGACAGGAGGCCACTCTGAACAACAGATTTTCAATGTAGACAAAGCAGCCTTCCACTGGAAGAAGATACCATCGAGGACTTCCACAGGTGAAGAGGAGAAGACAATGCCTGGCTTCAAAGCTTCAAAGACAGGCTGACTCCCTTGTTAGAGACTAATGAAGCTGGTGACCCTAAGTTGAAGCCAATGCTCATTTACCATTCTGAAAATCCTAGAGCCCTTAAGACTTATGCCAAATCTACTCTGCCTATGCTCTATAAACAGAAAAATGAAGCCTGAATGACAACTTATAACATGATATACTGAATATTGCAAGCCCATTTTTGAGACCTCTTGCTCAGAAAAAAATATTTATTTCAAAATATGATTACTCATTGACAATACACCTGGCCACCCAAGAGATCTTATGGAGATAAATGACAGGATTTATGTTGCTTTCATGCGTGCTAACACAACCTCCATTCTGTACCCCCTGGATCAAGGAGTAATTTTGACTTTCAAGTCTTATAATTTAAGAAATACATTTCTTTCTTTAGAAAAATCACTGTAGTATCTAAGGGCCTTTATAATAAGAGAGAGAGAAAAAGAAAAAGAAAACTCCTATGTTTTACTGTCACTGGCATCAAACTCTGATTTTCTACATTTCCTAATTCTCTGATTACGGCACCAATGTCTCCAAAAAATGAGTTGTGGCTCTTTGGTTCATGCAGCAAATTAATTTGAGACACTGACGGCAGAGAAATAGTCTATGAAGGAAAACTACAAGCCACTGCTTTGTGTCTGATCTGCTTGCTGGGTGCCGTAAGTCTAGTGCAGCTGTGATGGCCCGTGGAGAATGCACGCTTGTCAGTTTGTTTGTCAGTTTCAGCAACAACTATGTATGTAACACACATTACTCTAGATAAAAAGATAGGTCTCATAAAACATAAAAAACACAAGTTGCTTAATCTGTAAATATTTGATTCTCAGTAATCTTTAAAATGCTTCTAATGTTTGAAGACAGATCAAAACTCCACCATGATGTATGTCAAACATGAAAATCCTTCCCACAAGAATACTTATTTATTTCAGAGAACTGATAAATTCAGTAACTGCTAAAGGCACATAGGAAAGTATCAACTATATTTTAAGTATTAAAAAAATAAAGATATCTAGTGCAGGATTCAAACCTTTATGTTGAACTAGGTTATTTAAAAGTCATTATTGATTTCATGAAGCTGGAAAATGAAATGAACTGACTTTTTTAAAAATGCAGAGTAAAAATGCTAACAAAAGACTGATTATTAAAGATGCTTCTAGTCTACAAATGTTAAGTAAAATAGGGCAGGCCTGAACATTAAGTAACTAATTACTATATTCCTTTATTCCTAGTGTCTACAAAAGTGAAAGTCACTCAGTCGTGTCCAACTCTTTTGCAACTCCGTGGACCATACAGTCCATGGAGTTCTCCAGGCCAGAATACTGGAGTGGGTAGCCTCCCCCTTCTCCAGCAGATCTTCCCAACACAGGAATCAAACTGGGGTCTCTGACATTGCAGGCGGATTCTCTACCAGCTGAGCTACCAGGGAAGCCAATGTCTTTCACAAGTTTATATAGGTTAAGTACAATTCCAGTGAAACGCCTGTATCTTTGGAAGAGGAGAACTAAACTTGCCAATTCTTAGGCTAAGTAGAGGACTGTTCATTAGGTCCCCCCTTCCCCACTGATTCTCCTTGCCAAGATTTTCCGCAGTTTGTCCACACTGCCAGTCGGGGGAGGCCTCATCACCTCTCAGCGATGTGTGGCTCCTCCACTCCTAGACTCACTTCCACTCCCGTCTTTGACCTCTCTTCCTCTGGGTGAAATCCCTCCCTTCGTTGCTCAATCTCAAAGGTACTCTCTGCTTCCCTTTTCTTTTTGCAGCCACTTCTATGGCCCATTAAACTCTAAATTAGAATAATGGAATGGAAAAAAAATAATTTCCTCCCCTTGAGCACAAGGAGCTATTAATCTTCCAATTTTTCACAGATATGAAAGTTAATTATACTCCAGTTTTCCAGTGTTGCAGAGAAAAATAAAGTAGCGAACTTTCCACCCACCTGGGGATTTGTCTATCTCTCCTCTTCTACCAGTTCTATCATATGTTTTGAAATTCTGTTGTTTACATACACATTTAGGATGGATCCTCCTGGGTAGACCTCTAGTTCCCCCTCTTTTCTCAATAACACCCCTTTCTCATGAATTCTCTCTGTTGTTTGGGTGAGTCTAAATTAAAAGACACTTACTCCTTGGAAAAAAAGTTATGACCAACCTAGATAGTACACTCAAAATCAGAGACATTACTTTGCTGACTAAGGTCCGTCTAGTCAAGGCTATGGTTTTTCCAGTGGTCATGTNCAAGGCGGGGCACCCTCTGCTATTCAAGTGGGCGCCGGTGGCCTAATGTAGACGGTGCAAACCTCTTGTCTCAAGGTTTTATTAGTTTTCCACGTAAACCAAGTTATTAAGCATCTTTTCTCCACTAATTTTCCTACTACACTATTCTTTCCTAATCTCTTTATATTTCCAATTAAATAGTCCTTTCCCAGACTCCGACTCCGTCCCTGCTTCGAATTCCCTGGATACACCGGGGCTGGACCCCAGCAATAGGTTATTACAAGATCTTGACTATAGCTCCCTGTGCTATGCAGTAGATCCTTGTTGTTCCTCTATTTTATATATACTAGTGTGCATCTATTAATCCCAAACTCCTAATTTATTCTTCCCTCCTCATTTCCCCTTTCATTCCATAACGTTGTTTTCTATGTCTAATGAGTCTGTTTCTGTTTAGTAAATAAGTTCATTTGTATCATTTTAGATTCCACATATAAGTGATATCATAAGATACTCGTCTTTTCTGTCTGATTTTCCTTCACCTGGTATGATCATCTCTAGGTACATCCATGTTGCTGCAAATGGTATTAGTTCATGCTTTTTATGGCTGAGTAATAGTTCATTGTGTATATTTACTGCATCTTCTTCATCCATTCAACTGCCAGTGGACATTTAGGTTGCTTCCATATCCTGCCTCTTGTTAACAGTGCTGCTGAGGACACTGGGGTGTATGCATCTTTTTGAGTTAGAGTCTTCTCTGAATATATGTCCAAAAGTGGGATTGCAGGATCATTTCATAGTTCTAATCTTTTAAAGAATCTCCATACTGTTTCCAGAGTGGCTCCACCAGTTTACATTCCCACAAACAGTGTAGAAGAGTTAGTTCCCTTTTCCTCACACCCTCTCTGGTATTTATTATTTGGCCATTTGATTCTTATAATTCCATGAGGTAAGTTATTGCTATTCCCATTTACAGGTGAGGTTTGGAGAGGACGCAGGAAGGACCGGGGATTTCCTTTGATCCTGCTTGATTGCCTGGGGGCCACGGCTCTGTGCTACCTTCTGAGACCATGGGGTGTGAGCATGAGATTAGGGAGGGAGCTGGGGAGGAAGCAGGCCACCTGTGGCCTTAGCCAGTGCTCAGACGAGCTTTAAGGCCTGAGCTGGGGAATGATGAAGGTGTTCAGGGTGAGGAGAGAGAATGGCATGGTTTGTAGTGTGCTTCGTATGTGTACTCTGGAGGAAGCAGGTCTTGGGGAAGAGAGGCCCACTAGCTGAAGAAATGCAGAAGACTTTCTATTGAGCTTTTCACTGCCCCCACAACAGAGCATGGAGTCCTAACAACTTGGAATCTAGGCTCAGAAAGAGGCTCTCCCCATGTTGGGAAATTTAGGCATTGACCCTGAGTGTGGGGATTGGGGGTGGAGGAAAGTTTATGGGAAATCCATGATGGGGATGGAGCTACTGGAAACAAGACTGACACTTCTGCTCAGAAGCACTCCCAACCAGGACAAAAGTGTGGGTTTGTAGCACCTTCCTTTAATATACAGACACACACAATCTTTTTGTGGGTTTCCCTAGAAGATTTTGATTATGTATTTATCCACACATCCATTCTTTTTTTCATTCGTTTATTCATCAATAAACATTCACAGAAGAAAGTAGGGAAAATCACTAGACCATTCAGGGATGACCTGAATCAAATCCCTTATGATTATACAGTGGAAAGTGACAAATAGATTCAAGAGATTAGATCTGATAGACAGAGTGCCTGAAGAACTACGAATGGAGGTTCGTGACATTGTACAGGAGGCAGTGATCAAGACCATCCCCAAGAAAAAGAAATGCTTAAAGGCAAAATGGTTGTCTGAGGAGGCCTTACAAATANGATCTGATAGACAGAGTGCCTGAAGAACTACGAATGGAGGTTCGTGACATTGTACAGGAGGCAGTGATCAAGACCATCCCCAAGAAAAAGAAATGCTTAAAGGCAAAATGGTTGTCTGAGGAGGCCTTACAAATAGCTGTGAAAAGTAGAAAAGCGAAAGGCAAAGAGAAAAGGAAAGATATATGTTTCTTTTGTTTGTTTTGTGTTTTGGCTTTCTTTAATGCTTGGGTTTTTGGCTGCAAAACACCTGGGATCTTAGCTTCCCATTGGGGATTGGACCCACACCCCCTGATGTGGAAGGCAAACCAGGGAAATCTCAAGGCATTTACTTTTTGAGAGGGGATTTTATCTTTTTAGAAAGCATGGACAGAACCCAATATGCCCTAGACCAGGGCAGACAATACATTACAAATCTTCTGCAGGCCATATGGCCTCTGTCACAGCTAATCCCTCTGTCATTTAAGCATGAAAGTAGCCATGGGCAATACACCAAAAGCTGGACACAGCATGGCTACATTCCAATAAAACTTTATTTATAATCTAGGTAGTGAGCCAGAAGAGGCCCACGAGCCATAGTCTGGCAGCCCCTGCTGCAGGCCAATCCCAGAGGCCTGAGTCTTTTCTCCTGCCTTTGCCCAGATGGATGCTGTGGCTCTGCCTGGCCATTCCACAGCCCCCAAAGAAGCCTCCCACTGGGAGATGCTGCCTAGGTCTGACCATAGCACTGGGCCGAGCTTGTGCTTTTGTGCACTCTGTCCAGAGAGGCCCAGCTCATTCTTAAAGCCCTCTCGTCTCCAGGCTGTCTGGGTGCCCTCTTCAGTGTCCACCCTGGATGCCCACTCTGGACGTGCTTGGGCTTGTCTGACCTCCCACTGAAACTGATCTATTAGAAGAGGTAACGCAGCCACTTCCTAAGCCTTAAAGTATCGCTCATCCATCATATATCCACTCACCACTAATCCAGCGGAACAAAGCCAGAAGGTGGAATTTCAGGGCCTCTGATGAACCTTGTAGCTTGTGACCTGGAGTGCCTGGGCCCAAGGCTGGTGGACCTGACTTGTCTTAAGAAATGGACTTGGGGATGTGCCTGCCTGCGGGAGCAAGTCAGAGGTGCTCCTCAAGTTGGAGCCCATTTAATGGTCCAGTCACTGGCATTTTTTTCCCAGTAGAGTTCCTGGTCAGTTTCCTAGAGGTCCTCACCCCAGATAAGACACTGACACCCTCTGTTTGTGTGGCCATAGGGCCACTAGCAAAGGGGTGTGTAATTCTGACCATGCTGAAAGGCTCATGCAATCCCTAACCTCTGTATCCCTCAAAGAGACCCTTGGCCAGCTTGTAGCAGGCCTCTCTTCCCTCTCCCCCGACCCTTCATCACCACCCCCATCATATCTCCTTCGCACAGAACCTCTGCAGAAGGCAGAAGGAACCCTGCCAGGCTCCTGCGAGCTGGTGCAGACACCACTAGCTTTCATTCAAGATCCTTCTGGCTTTCTGTCCCCACCTTTCCTCCCCTTCACCAGCTTTTCCCTCACTTAATCCCCCACTCTAGCTACAGCCAGCTAATTATGACAAAGCTGCTTCCTGATTGATATGGAGAACAGATTTTTGGGGGGGTGGGGGTCAGGAGGAGTAATTATTTACTAGAATATCAGGAAGCAGGGGGCAGTTACACAAGAGGTTTTGGGAAACCAAGCTGATTCAGATGACTCAGATAGGATTCATTTCTTCTCTTCCAATGCCTTTAGCTTTCTAATGTAACAGGGCCTTGGAATGCAGAAGCAATTTCTCTACATTGATCTCTGAAGAACTTGCATTGGCAGGAGATGCGGGTTTGATCCCTGAGTTGGAAAGATCACTCTAGTATTCTTGCCTGGGAAATCCCATGGACAGAGGAGCCTGACGGGCTACAGTCCATGGGGCCGCAGAGAGTCCATGAGGCTGCCAAGAGCCGGACACGACTGAAGTGACAGAACACACGCCAAAGGAGTTAAACCAAGAGGCACTTTTATTTTTGCTTCCAGACTTTTAATTTTGCTTTCCTTTAGAGTTTTTTTAGTTGCTGGAGAGTGAAAATGTTTAATACATGATTGCATTTTGACTATGTCTTCTAGGATTGAGTACATAGAGGGTGAAACTTGGACAAACAATACAAAAATGAATTATGTGCAGTAACTCAGCAAAGAGGAGTTTGGGAAGCCACGGGGGATTTGTGTTTATTTGACTTTGGATCTTTGACACAGGAAATACACAGGTGGCCTTTAAAAAAAAACTAAGCAATTTTAGATTATGAAAAAAATGTAAAAATAATATAGATGTCCATATAGTGATCACCCAACTTCCCCTGATGTTAAATTTTACATAACACAAACATTCAAATTATCAAAAGCAGTAAATTAACAGTAATACAACCTTATTAACTAAACTATAGATCTCAGTGGAATTCCAAAGTTCTCCCACTAATGTCCTTTTCCCTGTCCAGGACCCAGTCCAGAACTCCACCCTGTCTTTAGTCATCATGTCTGCCCAGTCTCTTCTGGTTTGTGAAAGTTAATCAGCTTGAAGGTTTGTCTGATGTTGTCTTGTGAATAGATTGAGATGATGCATTTTGGCAAGAATGCCGCAGAAATGGTGTCGTGCCTTTCTCTGTGCATCACATCAGGGGTGCGTAATGTCTGTGTGTGTTATCACTGGTAACGTTAATCCTGGCCACTTGGTTCAGATGGTAAATTGCTCCGTTATAAACTTACCATATTTTCCTCTGTAATTAATGAATACCTTATGTGTTTGTCCTTGTACTTTTGCTCACTGATTTTAGCAGCCATCTGTGGTTCTTTTCTTGCTTCTAATAGCTCTTAGTGTGATTTTGCCCAAAGCCAGGCTTCTGTTTGCTTCATTCTCTCTATGTTTATTGACTGGAATTCTGTAGGACAGAACTGTCCCTTTTCCAATATTTTATTTAGTTTTTTTTTTTTTATAACAGTATGAACTAAAGGATATTCATTTTATTCCATACGTTATACTATATTACTATCATTATTTACATGGTTACTAAACTTCTTCCACCTTTGGCATTAGGAACGCCTTCAGGTTGGCACTTATGTCCTTTGATGTCCTAAATTTGGTTTTTAGTACTTCTTTCCTTCCTGGCACCATAAGATGTTTCAGGCTAATTTTATATATATATTTTTTTTCAGCCTCATCCCTGGAATCAACCATTTCTGCAATGAGTTCTGGTTTCTTTTATTTGAAAATGGTGTTTAGAGACTAAGACCTGGACACCTGGTGTACTCACTGCTAATGAGCTATCATTTCTCCTGGGGCCTCGCAGCAGACAGACCTAGGAAACCAAACACACACATTTCTGAATCCTTCAGTGTGTGTGTGTATTTCATTCTAACTTTCCACCTTTCCTTATTTATTACTCTTCTTGAGCAGTAAAAAAAAAAAAAAAAGTGTCTTTCATTATCCACAACATTTTCACTTGTTTGTTCAATCTTAGTATAGCTATCAAGTAGTTCCAGGATTGCTACCTTATACCCCATGGAAAACAAATTTGCTAGCTAGAGTACAGCATTTGCATATATATATTTGCAGCTTTTCCCTAATTTTTAAAAGATTTTTGGTTCTTTGTTCCTTCGGAGTTCTTCGAGTATTAGGAGGGATTCCCAGATAGTGGTAAAAAACCCGCCTGCCAACGCTAGAGACGTAAGAGACTTAGGTTTGATCCATGGGTCGGGAAGATTCCCTGGAAGAGGGCATGGCAACCCCCTCCAGATTTCTTGCCTATAGAATCCGATGGACAGAGGAGCCTGGCAGGCTGCAGTCCAGGGTCACAAAGAGTCAGACACGATTGAAGTGGCTTAGCACGCAAGCACACACAGGGATTAGGAACACTGACCTATCGTCCATGGTATATGGCGCAAATATTTTCTCCCCCTATTAGTTACTTTTACAGCTGTTTACGAAAATTTTTGCCTTGTGCTTGACTGGGTTTTTTGTTCACTTGATTTGTTTCAATTTAGTCAAATTGATCGGTGTTTTCTTTTGTTGTGACTGGGCTTTGAAGCAGTTAACTGAGTTAACCTCTTAACTGAGGTTGAGAGGAATTCAGCCGTGTCTTTTTTTCCAGTACTTTTGTGGTTTAGATTGCTAATCCATTTGGAATTTACTCTTGCATATGGGGTGAGGTATAGATCTAATTTTTTCTTTTTACAGTTGTTTCAGCACCATTTATTAGAAAATATCATCTTGTAATTTGAGATGCTACCTCACTCATATACTAAATTTCCGTGAGTATTTGGGTCTGTTCTACTCTCTTTCACTGGTCTTTTCGTCTGTTCCCGCACCAACACCATGATGTTTTCTTTATGGTCACGTTGTGATACATTTTAATGCCCAGTGGAGCTACTTCCCTCAGGAGTTTCTAATGTCTCCCTGTTTGCTCTTGTATGCTTTTTTTTCTATATGAATTTTACTTATCAGCTGGTCTAATTCCGTAAAGAGCTTGTTGGTGTTTTTGTTGTGGTTCCATTAAATTTTAAAAAGTAACAAAAAAGGGAGAACTGATGCAGCGTTTACAACATTATCCTATTCAACAACAACAAATGTCATTTTCATTTGTTAAAGTCTACGTTTGTGCTTTTCAAGAGTATTTTTATATTTTCCTCATTTAGATTTTGCATGTTTTTCACTAGAATAAACTTAGTAAAGTTTGTCCCCAAGTATGTCATTCTCCGCAAGCTTTTATAAATGAAGTTTCCAGCATTGCTGTCTGCATACACTCCGCATACTTGACTCTATCCTGCCTTGCATCATTCTCTCTATAAAAATGGAGCACCTCAGTAAGATCTTAGTTGTCTCATGAGCAGGGACCTAAATTTATATTTTCCTCCTTTTGTGTCCCCTACTTAATTTGGTTGAGATTTTTACTATGACTAATTGGTGAAATGACATGAAGCCTCTGTGTCTGATCCTGAATCTTACTCCACAGACACGTCTTAGAAACAAAAGGGTATTTCCTGTTTATCTTTCTAAATTCATGCCCCTGTTGCTCTAACTGCAGGCGGTCAGTCTAGGTGTGGAGACAGCTCTCTTCCTGCCTAACATGACCAAGCCTTCCAGGACCAAGTCTTCCTAGAAGTGGCTTGGTTATATCCTGATTATACTTTACTCTCTGCCCATACATCTCTTCCTGGAGTTGAGCCAATGACCAGAATCTAAATATTCTGAACCTCCCATTTCACAATTTTATCCAGGGTCAGCCTGGTAACTACTGAAGTTTACAAGAACCAGAGTGCATGGCCTGTGGGTAAATGACCATTTATTAAGGCCTCTGGGTCACGTGGGAACAGCCAGTCTTGAACTTACCCCTGGCGGCCGCCACCTTTGTGGCTACAGCAGTGCTGGTACTCAGTGGGTGCTTAACAAATATCTCCTGGATGTCAGGTGGATGGATGGATGTATTGACAATGGACTGACTAATGGATGGATGGGTGGATATATGGATGATTTTTAAATTTCATCAATAGTCCCGTAGGTTAGTAGTGAGTGTTTAGAGTATATGTGTCCACAAGCAATCTTTCTCCTCAAACAACCAATATCTGGAAAAGCTACATAGCACAGCCAGTTCACTTCAGTCGCTCAGTCGAGTCCGACTCTTTGTGACCCCATGAATCACAGCACACCAGGCCTCCCTGTCCATCACCAACTCCCGGAATTCACTCAAACTCATGTCCATCGAGTCAGTGATGCCATCCAGCCATCCCATCCTCTGTCATCCCCTCCTCCTCCTGTGCCCAATCCCTCCCAGTATCAGGGTCTTTTCCAATGAGTCAGCTCTTCGCATCAGGTGGCCAAAGTACTGGAGTTTCAGCTTCAGCATCAGTCCTTCCAATGAACACCCAGGACTGATCTCCTTTAGGATGGACTGGTTGGATCTCGTTGCATTCCAAGGGTCTCTCAAGAAAAGGGGTAAAAAAGCCTTTCAGAAATTCCTTGGCAATCCAGTGGTTAGGACTTGGTACTTTCACTGCCAGTTGCATAACACAGCCAAAACAAAAAAATAAATATTTTTTCTAAAAAAACTTGTTTAAGAAAAATTAATTAGGAAGTTGTTAATTAAAGCACTGTCGTATTCACCATTACCATCATCAGTATCACCTTAAAATTAGAATAGAATAGATATCGTGTAATGAAACAAGAATCTCAAGGAGAAAAACATTTGCGAATTAATTCAGAATGTGTGATAACATCAATCAACATGCTATCACACTTTCTAAAACCACCATGCATGCACTAAATACACAATCATTTAGTAGGAGAAAAGGAATTTGATGTTTCCTCAAAATGGATAAGAGTATATCTTGGAAATCAAATTAATGTACACAGCAAAATAGCAAAATAAATTTGATCAACTCTAAATTGTTGGATCCAAAGGAGAAAGGAGAGCGTGACCATTTTCAAGTCATAAGNATGGACTGACTAATGGATGGATGGGTGGATATATGGATGATTTTTAAATTTCATCAATAGTCCCGTAGGTTAGTAGTGAGTGTTTAGAGTATATGTGTCCACAAGCAATCTTTCTCCTCAAACAACCAATATCTGGAAAAGCTACATAGCACAGCCAGTTCACTTCAGTCGCTCAGTCGAGTCCGACTCTTTGTGACCCCATGAATCACAGCACACCAGGCCTCCCTGTCCATCACCAACTCCCGGAATTCACTCAAACTCATGTCCATCGAGTCAGTGATGCCATCCAGCCATCCCATCCTCTGTCATCCCCTCCTCCTCCTGTGCCCAATCCCTCCCAGTATCAGGGTCTTTTCCAATGAGTCAGCTCTTCGCATCAGGTGGCCAAAGTACTGGAGTTTCAGCTTCAGCATCAGTCCTTCCAATGAACACCCAGGACTGATCTCCTTTAGGATGGACTGGTTGGATCTCGTTGCATTCCAAGGGTCTCTCAAGAAAAGGGGTAAAAAAGCCTTTCAGAAATTCCTTGGCAATCCAGTGGTTAGGACTTGGTACTTTCACTGCCAGTTGCATAACACAGCCAAAACAAAAAAATAAATATTTTTTCTAAAAAAACTTGTTTAAGAAAAATTAATTAGGAAGTTGTTAATTAAAGCACTGTCGTATTCACCATTACCATCATCAGTATCACCTTAAAATTAGAATAGAATAGATATCGTGTAATGAAACAAGAATCTCAAGGAGAAAAACATTTGCGAATTAATTCAGAATGTGTGATAACATCAATCAACATGCTATCACACTTTCTAAAACCACCATGCATGCACTAAATACACAATCATTTAGTAGGAGAAAAGGAATTTGATGTTTCCTCAAAATGGATAAGAGTATATCTTGGAAATCAAATTAATGTACACAGCAAAATAGCAAAATAAATTTGATCAACTCTAAATTGTTGGATCCAAAGGAGAAAGGAGAGCGTGACCATTTTCAAGTCATAAGTTGTCCCCAAGTTTTACTTCAGGCCAGAAGCTTACTAATTTTTTACAAGAGCACGATTCTGTCCTTGGTCAAAATTTCATACCCCAACCCTTTCCTCTCTCTCCCCTCTCCCTTACTAGCTCTCCCTACCTCCTCTCCCTTCTCCCCAGCTGTTAATCTCTTACTCCAAGAAGGAGCTGACAAACTCATTAACTTGAAATGTGTGTGACTCATACTAGTGTCTGGGATTACAGCTTCCAAGGGGATTCAAGCTTTAATGGGAGCCAAGAACCACATTGCTTTTAACATAGTATAGTGCTTTTCAAAAATTAAAGTATGATTGAGTTACAATGGTATATTAATTTCATGTGTGTATCACAGAGATTCAATACTTTGATAGATTACCATCTATTTGAAGTTATTACAAAATAATGGCTCTACATAAAAAAGAAGGAAATAATGCTGTTTGCACCACCTGGACGCCACTAGAGATTGTCCTACTAAGTGAAGGAAGTCAGAAAGAGAAAGACAAACATCATATGATGTCACTTACAAATGGGATCTAAAATTCGACACAAATGAGCCTCTCTATGAAACAGAAAGAGAACCGTGGACACAGAAGACAGACTGGCGGTTGCCAAGGGAGGGGCCTGGGGGGGAAGGCATGGTCAGCTGGTGTTAGCAGCTATAAGCGTCTATACATAGGACGGATAAACAAGGTCCTACACAGCACAGAGAACTGTATTCCATACCCTATCATAGACCATAATGAAGAATATGTATATGGCTGAGTCACTTTGCTGTACAGCAGAAATTTACAAAATTATAAATTAACTATACTTGAATTTTTTTTAATTGACAAAAATAGTGACTCTATTACCTCATGCTGAACCATATATCCTTGTCGCTAAGAACCACGTTTGTAAGTGAGAATTTTCAAAGTATATCAAGTCAGGAAGGAGACCCACATTGGGGGTACATTTTACCCTGCATCCCTGAAATCGCTCCTCCCAACTCACAGTCTTCTCTGGGGTTCCCAGCCTCCCAGGAGGAGCAGCCCTAGCCAGAACCTGAGCCCAAGCTGCCCCAGTGTCCTGCCCTGGAGGCTGGCAGGCAGTGGCTTCTGATCTTTAACCTACTTCCTCCAGTGCCTAGGGATCTAGGTTCCAGTCAGCCCATCCTCCTCCACGCTGTCAGGAAAGACAACAAACCTGTGATGTGAGAAGTGGCTCCTGGCATAGAGCTATCAGGCCTTATCTCTGCCCAGAGCTAATCATCAAGAAGTGGACAGAACACCAAAATGGACATGAGAGCCATCCACCCATCTGGGTTACTGGTACTTACTCTTTTCCAAACATTTCTCCATCATTTCCTCACTTGCTCCCAACAGCCGTAAGACAAGTATCATAAGCCCCAATGTAGAAAAGAACACTGCCCAGAGAGGTTATATAACTAGCTTTAAATAGCACATTGTAGACTCTGGCAGAGTTTCTGGGTAAGCCTCGGACCATCTGCCCAGCAGCCTTCCTGCTCTGTTGGATGATTCCAAATGAGAGAGGCACCTACATCTGGAAAATTCTAATCAGGTCAACAGCCCAGGAATTTGCACATCTGGTTTATAAAGGTTGCCCCAGCCTGGGACATGAAGAACATCTGTACACACATGCACATCTCAGAATTGGATGGTTGACAAGGATGTTGTGCAGGCACAAACCAGCACACAGCACTGTCTTATGTGTGGGTTTTGAATTTCAAGTGGTTCTTGTTCTTTGAGCCCATAGAAATCAACATTGTTACTTTTTAGATAAGGTTTGAGCGTGATTCTGGGACAACTCAGCTAAAGGTTGACTCAGTAGAGCTTGCCCAGACTGGCTCTTCTCTTTTCCCATCTGAAGGCTCCTGCTGAAAATTATTTTACCTCATCAAAGTTTAAGCAAACAGGCAGGTAGGTAGAGATGGTGCGACCCAGTGTAGGTAAGCTACATGGAACCCAACCTTGGGAAGATCTGAATTCTAACCTTAGTCCTGCCTTGAAACCACTTTGGGAAAGTCTCCTTTCCCCAGGCTTCGATCCTCCCAAGAATGAAATGATAAAACTGGAATTGACCAGCCCTGAATTTCCTTCTGGCTCAGACATTTCGTGGTTCTGAGATCTGATAAGGAGGTATGCTGTAACGCGGCACACTGGAGATGCATCCTGAGTGCTAGGTGAGAGACATCGTGAGCTCATCCACTGACCTGTAGTTGCTTTAGGCATGTCATCATCTGACCCAAATACAAATGCCATCATAAGAAAACCTCATCTCAGACTCCTGGGATTCCCCCTAGAGCTCTGAGAAGCAGGAAATAAACAGGCCTTCTCCAGACTAAGTAGATATCACAGCTGAGGAAATTCCCTGCTAAGTTTCCCTGTGAAGAAAGCATCTGAGGGGTTAACACATCCCCATGAATCTGCAGATGAGTCAGGAGCTGTGTTTAGCCTAGAGAGAACAGACCAGAACTGAAGATTCGAGATGATATGGAGGCCACTACTTGATTAGTGGAAAGAGGAAAATGACCTCCACTCACTTTCCAGGGAGACTTTATCAGTAAAACTGCAGCAGCTATAGCTGTTGAGAAGCTGTTGCATATGGGGAATGAACTTTGGGCTAACTGGGTCTACAAGATAGCTGAGGGGGCGACCCCACACTTGACATACTGTGGAGCTCACAGTGGGCCTTCAGGGATGTCTGTGGAGTGAATGCATAAATAAACCCTTGAGGAAATATTATTTTAATACAGACTTTTCTATAGTGATACTTCTTTGCAGATATGTTGTTGTTGTTTTAATATTTTTTTCTTTATTTGGTATCCGGTCCCATCACTTCATGGGAAATAGATGGGGAAGCAGTGGAAAGAGTGTCAGACTTTATATTTTGGGGCTCCAAAATCACTGCAGATGGTGACTGCAGCCAGGAAATTAGAAGACGTTTACTCCTTGGAAGAAAAGTTATGACCAACCTAGATAGTATATTCAAAAGCAGAGACATTACTTTGCCGACTAAAGTCCGTCTAGTTAAGGCTATGGTTTTTCCTGTGGTCATGTATGGATGTGAGAGTTGGACTGTGAATAAGGCTGAGTGCCGAAGAGTTGATGCTTTTGAACTGTGGTGTTGGAGAAGACTCTTGAGAGTCCCTTGGACTGCAAGGAGATCCAACCAGTCCATTCTGAAGGAGATCAGCCCTGGGATTTCTTTGGTAGGAATGATGCTGAAGCTGNGAGAGTTGGACTGTGAATAAGGCTGAGTGCCGAAGAGTTGATGCTTTTGAACTGTGGTGTTGGAGAAGACTCTTGAGAGTCCCTTGGACTGCAAGGAGATCCAACCAGTCCATTCTGAAGGAGATCAGCCCTGGGATTTCTTTGGTAGGAATGATGCTGAAGCTGAAACTCCAGTACTTTGGCCACCTCATGCGAAGAGTTGACTCACTGGAAAAAACTCTGATGCTGGGAGGGATTGGGGGCAGGAGGAGAAGGGACGACCGAGGATGAGATGGCTGGATGGCATCACGGACTTGATGGACTCGAGTCTGAGTGAACTCCGAGAGATGGTGATGAACAGGGAGGCCTGGCGTGCTGCAATTCACGGGATTGCAAAGAGTCAGACACGACTGAGCGACTGAACTGAACTGGTTTTAGTTCTGGCATGTGGGATCTAGTTCCCAGACCAGGGATTGAACCTGGGTCCCTTGCATTGGGAACATAGGGTGTAAGCCTTTGGACCATGAGGGAAGTTCCAGATAGGGTTTTATAGAAAGATCTGGCAACAGAAGACACAGTAGTTGTTAGTCTATGACCTTATGCAACATGTGTGACTTCCTCTGCAAAGCAATGGTATAGTAATCTATACCTTACAAGATTGTAATGAGAAGGAAATGAGGCAATTATGCAGAAGATCTTTGCAATGGTAAACTATCACATACAGGTTGCCATCCTACCCTCTAATCTGGATCAACACAGAGCACTATCTGTTCCTGATCATTTAAGGCCATTATTGTAAGCATCAGCCATCACAGTGTTCTTTAGCTACAGCTGCCGATGGACATGTGGACACTGTCCTGGGTGGTAGGAAAGCCCTAACCCTAATCCCATTCACTCCACAGAGATTCAGTGGATCAGTGGGTTTGGGGCACAACCCAAGCATCATTTTGCTAAAACACCCTGGGTGATTCTGATGTTTCCTAGAAGCTGTACTTAATGCATCAAAATCAAATGTATTTCTCCCCTTTCCCAGGTGAGGGACAGCATGGGTAACTGTCCATCCCCTTTCTCTTCAAATCAGTGGAGTCATGATGTTCTCTGTTTAATGATCTCCACGATCACTGTCAACTTCACTTGGGACCATTTGCTGCCCGCCACCAGAGCTCCTGACCCCTTGCTGCTTAGGTTTATGACCATAATTGCCCTCGCCTCTCAGTGCCCCCACCTCTGCCCATCTCTTCTTCTCTAGGTCCCGTGGCTTTTCCTTCACTCTATGACATTTGTCAGTGAGGACTGGCCTTTGGTAGATCTCATCAACCTACCTAAATGCCCTTCTGCTTCTGTCTGCTGAGCAGCCCCATCTCAGCCTGGGCCATTCTGGTTCAATGGATCTCCTTCTGGTACCTGGAGGTAAGGGGTTGCTCTCTCATGTTATGGTCTGAATGTTTGTGTCCCTTGAAAGTTCATATGTTGAAATCCTAACCATTAAAGTGATCGTATCAGCCAGTGGGGCTTTGGGAGGCGATTACATCATGAGGGTGGAGCCCTCATGAATGGGATTAGTGCCCTTATGAAAGGGACCCCAGGCCACTCTCTCAGCCCTTCTACCGTGTAAGGACAGTGAGAAGGCAGCAGTCTGCCACCTGGAAGCTTCTCACCAGAGCTCAACCGTGCTGGCTCACTGACCTCGGACGCCCAGCCCCTGTCCTTGGTTAGCTGCCTCGGCGGTGATGTTCTGTGACAGCAGCCCAGATAGACCAAAACTCTTTGTCTGGTTGGATTTTTTCTAGAAGGCTTTGGCGCCAGCAGTGCCTATGACTGGATGCTTGAGAGACCCAGAGGAAAGAGCTGAGAGATGTCTGCAGGGGTTCATCGAGGGAGAGGCGGAATAGGGCTTCCACAGACGGCGCTTAAGCGGTTGGCCCAACAAATGTGGCCCCATCGCCTCCAGGAAAAACGCAGAAGGGCTCTCAGTTGATACTGTCAGCTCTCCACTAATTCATGGTAAGATCAGACAAGTCAGGTTTATAGACCCAAACTTTCTTTCTTTCATAACTTAGCTCTCTTTTTTCTTCCCAGTTTTTGCCAGAGAGACAAAAAGCCCGAAGCAGACAGAGGCTGCAGTTACAGGCAGCACAGGTCCCAGAGAGCAAAGGCATGACGCACTCAGAGACAGGACGGAAGGAAGGCTCCCCCGGACACACCGCCCTGTCACACTCCAGGTTCCTCTGCGGGGCTCCTACTGGGGACGGGGTGCTCTGCCCTCTCGGCGCCGCTGCCGGGGCTTCACTGAGGAGCTTGCTTGCCGCAGGCCTCTCTTTGGATGCTTCGGTCTTGCAGATTTAGGCCAGTTACTGGTTCATGTGGACAAGTGCAGCTGCTTTGCTTTCTTGATGTACTGGTTTGCCGGAGCTGTCGTTTCAAAGCCTCACAAACTGGGTGCTCTGGTCTTATGGTTCTGGAAGCTGCAAGTCTGAGAACAGGGTACTGGCAGGGTTGGTTCCTTCTGAGAGAAAAAGGGAAAATTCTGCCCCATATCTCTCCTCTAGCTTCTGGTGGTTTGCTGACAACCTGTGGCATTCCTTGGCTACTTGTCTGCTTCAACTTGACTTGGCTCAGTGATGCTCAGACAGCTGATAAAACATTATTTCTGGGTATTTCCAGATGACATAAGTGTTTGAATCTGTGAGTAAAGCAAGTTGGCCCTCATCAACACAGGTAGGCATCACCAGTCTGTTGAGGGCTCAAATGGAACACAAAGGTGAAGGAGGGGTGCATTTGCATTTTGCCTGAGCTGTGACATCCATCTTCTCCTGTTCTTAGGCGTCAGTACACCTGGGTCTTGAGTTTTGGGGATCAGACTGGGACTCACACCATCTGCCTCCCAGTTCTCAGGCCTTCAGACTCAGACTGAATTATACTGAATTACACCCCCAGCTTTCCCCATTCCCCAGCTTGCTTGCAGACTGCAAACTGTGGGATTGCTCGCCTTCATAACCACGTGAGCCAGTTTCTATAATAGACCTCGTCTTATCTCTCTCTCTCTCTCTCTGTATCCTATTGGTTCTTTTTCTCTGGAGAACCCTGACTAATTGAAGGGGGTACATGACATCCACAGCACCAGTAGTAGCAACCCTAACAACCTGATTAAAACGGTGTTTTCCAAGGACTTCCCTGGTGATCCAGTGGTTAAGAATCTGCCTTGCAAAGTAGGGGACGCTGATGTGATCCCTGATCAGGGAGCTAGGATCCCACATGTTGCAGAACACCTAAGCAGACATACTGCAACTAAGAAAAAATGTGGCTAAATTAATTAAGTAAAAAAAAAGATGGCATTTGCTAGATATCCCGATGGTGGGAGGCAACTACTTCCTCTTTCTACATCTGTCCTCTGGAAGGACGTCTCTAAGTCTGGACCACACATGGGGTAGGAGCAGGAGTAGATTAAGTTCCCCACTCCTGGAGGTGGGAATATTAACCTATATTGTTTGAACTTCTATAAGGAAGATTTGTCTCTTCTGCATTTACTCATTTATTTGATCATTTATTTATATCACTATGGACTCTTGTGTCGATGCCACTTTTAACATTCAGCGTTACTGCTTCTCCATAAAATTCTTGTGCAACTCTGGAAATGCTGGCCTGAGTCCCAGGCTTCCTTTCCCACACAGGCCTGTTATCTCCCTCTGCACTTCAGCTTTTGCAGCATTTGCTAAGTCCAGAGTGTCTCCCACATGCTTTTCCTCCAGCCAAGTCCTAACTGTTTTCCAGTGACCAGCTCAAGACTCATCTCTCCAATGAAGCATCACTCAGCTCTATGCTTCTCTTTCTCTCCCTCTCTCGTTCTTTTAATGACTTCTATAACAGCAACTGGGCTTCCCAGGGGGCTCAATTGTAAAGAATCTGCCTGCCAATGCAAGAGCTTCAGGAGATACTTGTTTGATCCTTGGGTCAGGAAGATCCCATGGAGGAGGAAATGGCAACCCACCCCAGTATTCTTGCCTGGAGAATCCCATGGACAAAGGAGCTTGGCGAGCTACAGTCCACAGGGTCGCAGAGAGTCGGATACGACTGAATGAGCACACACGCATAACACGTTGTTGTTGTTCACCTTTAAGTCGTGCCCGACTCTTTGTGACCGCATGCACTGTAGAACGCCAGGCTCCCCTGTTCTTCACCATCTCCTGGAGTTTGCACAAACTCATGTATTGAGTCGGTGATGCCATCCAACTAACTCATCCTCTGTGGTCCACTACCTCTCATAATTCTATCAGCCCCTTAAGGAAGGAGAGCAGATTGTCTTTTCTTTTCTTTTTTCCTTTCCAAATAGCAGCTATCCAACAATTCAATTCATAGAATTGAACAGAATCAAAAGCTCAAATTCAAACAGGACAGAACCCGTCCAGATAGATCTGGATCAATTCTTTAAACCATGCTATTTCCCAAGAGCAAATAAACAATTTTATTTCATGACTGATATATCATTTTCCTGTAATCATGGCCCTAACCTGAAGGTCTGTGTCCTGTGGACCATATGCTAAGTCTGTTCTTTTTCACGACCGAAAATACCTGAACCCCTTCTTTTGTTCGGCAGATCTCAGGAGTCAATTTGTCTAATTAATGTTCATAATCAAAGAATTAGTGGACTAATTGTAACTTGTGTTAATATTTACAAAGCAAGCATGGGGCCTTTGGCCTGGCTGTGTGTAGGGGACAGACACCTTTCTCGGGCCCTCCACGTGAAAAAGCAGCCTTCAGAGGGTAGCACTCCAAGACGGTGAACGCTGGTTTAAAGAGGATAACAATGGCAGGTGGGCATGAGGGGTGTGCAGTACCTCCTCTGGTTTCCAGAGCATGTTGTAACCACCATCTCCTGGTCCCCGGGTCACCCTGTCATTCTTGAAATATAACCCTGCCCCACGAATGCCTGATCAAATGGGACTGCCCATCAATATAGGGGACAGGTCTGCTCTCGACACCAGCCTTAAAGGAGGGCTTCCCAGTGGCCAGACCAAGCCTCTTGGGTAGGCTTTGATGGAAGGGTTGGTGGGAGAGAGGATGGTGGGTCTCTCACTGCCTGGTGAATTTCAGGATGAAAGACCCAGCTCAGAACCAACTCTGTGGTTACTGAAATGACCATTTGGTGAAACCATCAGCTTGATGCTGTTCTCCTAGCCACATGACTGGCTCTTGAAGTGATCAGATATTTACTACGTCAGCATCTCTCACATGAAGCTTTTACCCTTCTCAGGTAACTTTTTGATTGGCCAGGAACCTGCCCCCTATGAAACTGTCTACGCTGCTCCCCAGGGCCCTCAGGCAACACTGAGAGTTATTCTAAGCTTGGTTTCAGGAGTTATAAGGTCATGAGAACCCCCCAGAGCAGTTCATATTGTGTTGCTATCTATTGACGACATTTGCACCCTCACCCCTGTGAGTAGAATTGCTAAGACTGTTCCACTACGTCTGCCCCCAAAGAAGGGCTCATTTTCCCATGCCTGGGAGCTGAGCAATGGGCAGTAATAGTGCCAGGGCTTCTATTCATGAATTCACAACACTGACCACATTGTTCACAGTTGGGGTGGATATAAGCATAAAATTATTGTTCAGTGGTGGCCATGTGTTATATTGGCAGAGAAAATCAGTTCCAAATACCTCATTAGCACTGTACCTTCAGCTCAGGAAAGAGATGGAAGCTTTATGGACAACTTACTGAGCAAACTCAGGTTTCTGTTACCATCCTAAATCAAGAGGAAAGAACATGAACTGGGACATTTAAAAGACAGATGGAGGAAATGTGCTCCTATCTCCTACCCAGTGAAAGGCTAAACGCAAGGTCACCTGGAGGTCATCAGAGACTACTTTCATGTTCCCAAGCCTTTCACAGCCAAGAGAGTCCTTCCGCGGACCAGTAACCCTAGCCATGCATTTTCGGTTTGCAGTGATTAATTTTATGTGCCAACTTGGCTGGGGCACAATACCCCGCTAGTTTGTCAGACTTTCCTCTGGATGTCTCTGTGCAAGTGTGTTTTTAAAATGAGATTAACATTTAAATTGGTGGGACTTCCCTGGTAGCCCACTGATTAAGAATCCACCTACCAAGGCAGGGGACATGGGTTTGATCCCTGGTCCAGGAAGACTCCACATCCCCCAGGGCAACTACTGAGCCTGTACTCTAGAACCTATGCTCTGCAATAAGAGAAGCTACCACAATGAGAAGCCCTCTCACTGCAACTAGAGAAAGCACACTCGCAGCAATAAAGACCCAGTATAGCCCATAAAAAGTAATCAAAGAACAGCATTTAAATTGGTGGAGTTTGAGCAAATTAGGTGAGTCTTCATTATGTGAGTGGGTCTCACATAATCAGCTGAAGGCCCTGCTTAATAGAACAAGGACTCATCTACCCGAGCAAGAAGAAATTCTGCCAACAGATGGTCTTTGGGCTGCAGCTCTTCCCTGGTTATCTAGCTTGCTGGCCTGCCCTGCAGATTTTGGACTCACCAGATGCCACAATTTCATGAGCCAATTCTTAAAATAAATCTTTCAATAAAAGTAAATAAGCTTCCTAGGTGGCACTAGTGGTAAAGAAGCCACAAGACATAAGAGATGCAGTTTCGATCCCTGGGTCTGGAAGATCCCCTGAAGGAGCATATGGCAACCCACTCCAGTATCCTTGCCTGGAGAATTCCACGGACAGGGGAGCCTGGAAGACTAGAGTCCATGGGGTCTCAAAGGGTCGGACAAAACTTGAGCAACTTAGCATGCATGCACCTAGCATCCATGCCCTGTACAACAAAGGAACTATAGTCAATATTCTATAACAGAAAAGAATCTGAAAATAACATATATGTGTGTTTATATACACATATGTGTGTATATGTATACATAGGGCTTCCCTGGTACTTCAGATGATAAAGAATTTGCCTGCAGTGCAGGAGACCTGGGTTCAATCCCTGGGTTGGGAAGATCCCCTGGGAAAGGGAATGGCTACACACTCCACTATTCTTACCTGGAGAATCCCATGGGCAGAGGAGCCTGATGGGCTACAGTCCATAGGGTTGCAAAGACATGATTGAAGCAATTTAGCATGATAGATAGATAGATATCTAGATAGAAACTGATACAGATATAGACATCCTACTGGTCCTTTTTCTCTGGAGAACCCTGACTAATTTAGTCAATACCTATTTTTATGGAAGGCTCCTGGATATTTTGTGGTGGTGGTTTTCCTAAATGTTATTTGAGCTCCTAAGCCCCAGAAGTCTCTGGTTCACTATTTAACTCAAAAACACCGCTCTGATCTGGTACAAAGCCTCATTCGCCCTGAATTCTGACATCCAATGTACTTTTTCAGTCAGCCTTCCGGGTTCTGTTGGTTACAGAGGCAGTATCCCTTTTTTTCACACATCTTAGGTCATGTGTAGGCTAATCATGGACAAGAGGAGACACATACTCAACAAATCTCTTGGATCTTCAAGCCCTCAGGCTCCCAGCCACTCCGTGTTCCCAGCACCCTAGGAGGTAGATGGCTTCCTTCTGATTTCAGATTAGAAAGATATAGCTGATTCACTCCAGGATATGGTGTGAATCTCTTGAGTAGCACAAACATGAGAACATAAACTCTGGTTTCTGATTATGGACATCAAATGATGCCACCAGCTTCCTTAAGCCTGACTTCAGAATATGTTCATCTTATTACCACCTTCTCTCCTGCTCATCCAATTTCTTTACCTCTAGAATGGACACAACCACATTAGCCATGTCTGTTCAGTATAGTTGCAAATGCTACAGTCTTCAGCCCCAATGGAAATAATATAACTCATATCATACACCCGTGGCGGATTCATGTCAATGTATGGCAAAACCAATACGGTATTGTAAAGTAAAATAAAGTAAAAATAAAATTTAAAAAAAAACCCATATCTATTGGGTATTTCCTATGTGGCAGACACTGTTTTAAAGACTTTGCACACATCACTTCATTTAGTCCTCCTAAGAATCCTATTATTAGTCCTGTGAGTCACTCAGTTCACAAACAGTAGGGCTGGCCTAGTCCTGGATGTGAACTGGCAGGGGCAGTGCTACGGCAAAAGAGTAGGGAGCAAGACTTGGTGTCCTGTGTCTGACACACAAAAGCCCCAAGTGTTGGCTAATGGACTGACCTTTCCCTGAGGATGTCATGGTCCAAAGTCCCACAGGGCAAAGTCATCTGGGAGCAGAAAGCAGAGGGGTAGGCAAAACAGAGGATAAACAGTCAGGAAGAACCCTTGGCAAAACTTGGAGGCTCACCTGGTGTGCCTCCCTCACTCCCACGGAGGTACCTTTCCTCCTGCTGGTCCCCCTCCTCCATCCCAGGCTCCCAAGCCCTCCATCTTTCCACATCCTCTGTGTTCAAATCAGCTTTCAGGAAACTCTCCTCAACAAATGTACACAATTGCCCATTTTAAAAAACGAGTTGTGTTCACGGTAAGGACCATGAACAATGGTAAGGACCATTCTGTTCAACTTGTGTTTGCGTCCTGGTCTCTGACACAGGACTGCCCAGAGGGACGAGGCCATGAACAAGGCAGTACTCTTCCCCTAGGCTGACTAGCCCAGCTCGCTCTGCTCTTTTGGTGATTAGGCCTGTTTTCTTAGACTTGCTGCCACTGCCCCACTGTTGGGCTCTGCACCATCTTCTCTTCTTACCATGCAACTTACCAGTTCAGCACCACCTAACATCTGGTTTGCTGTAGGCTGGAAACTCTACTAACCAACTCCTAAGAGCTATGAAAGCAGGTCCCAGGAAAGGTCGGGCTGGGGTGTGGGGGCATCCCTGTAGCTGTATACACTTTATATTTCACCTCCAGAAGACCCATTTGCAATCTCGATTCAAGCCTTAATTTATTCTCCTGCAAATGGTGACAATAACTCCTACCTCATGGGTGGGATATAAGTGAGATAATACATGCAAAAAACATGTCATATCTAATTACATATTTATATTATATATAGTACTCTACACATAAAGAGCATTTTGTAAATGGCAAGTTTAATATTCAAATTTTTATTTATTTTTATTAATTATTTTTAAATTGAAGGATAATTGCTTTTGATGTCCCAGAATTATTGGAGGTTTTTTTTTTCCTTTCATCTCTTCTGTAGTATTTTCAGTTCAGTTCAGTCACTCAGTTGTGTCTGACTCTTTCCGACCCCACGGACTGCAGCACACCAGGCTTTCCAGTCCATCACCAACTCCCAGAGCTTGCTCAAGCTCAAGTCCATAGAGATGGTGATGCCAGTATTTAGGTTGTCAAAATAAGTTAACACAATGTGCAATCTGATCCCCGTGTTATTCTAGCCACACTTTGGTGCCCACCATGAAAATAATTGTCTTTTACACCTAGGGCCTCTTTTGTCCCTGACTCCTTTCTGAGGGTGTTTAGTCCACATGCCGTAATTTCCCAGGGGTGGAGGAGGAGCCTGACAAGCGCCCTGGCTCCCTTCCTTCTCCTCTACATGTATTGCCTGGATCCAGAAGACTGGCACCTTTCCCTTCTCTCCACTCTTGATCCAATCCAACTGAAGGTTCAGATTTCCTTGGTCAAAAGCCAAGCTCTTAATGGGGCACTCTGAGTAGTCAGCCTGATTGCGTGACAGGCAGAGGTCCCGAGCTGAGTCCTAGGGCGGCCACAGAACGCAGTAGGCTCTTCTTCCAGCCCAGCAGCAGCAGGGATACTAGCTCTCCACTCCCACACCATTTGTGGGAATGTACACGGGTGCAGCCACTGCGGAAAACAGTATGGAGTTTCCTCAAAAAACTAAAAATAGAGTTGCCATATGATTCTGCAATCCTACTGCTGGAAATACACCCAGAAAAAACTATAATTTGAAAAGATACATGTGCCCCTAGGCTCACAGCAGAACTATTTATAATAGCTAAAACATAGAAGCAACCTGTATGTCCCTTGGCAGATAAATGGATAGAGGATGTGGTATATACATATACAATGGAATGTTACTCAGCTGTTAAAGAGAATGAAATAATGCCATTTAAAGCAAGACGGATGCAACTAAAGATTATCATACTAAGCAAAGTATAAGTCAGAAAGAGAAAGACAAATATCATATGCTATCTCTTATATGTGGCATCTACAACATTACACCAATAAACATATTCACAAAACAAAAACACAGTCACAGACATAGAGAACAGACAAGAAGGGAAGGATTGGAAGACTGGGATTAGTGAATGCAAACTATTATATACAGAATGGGTTAGCGGTAAGATTCTAATGTATAGCACAAGGAACTATGTCCAACATCTTGTGAAAAACAATAAAAGCTTATGATTGAAGGAATATGCTGAACACATTTCCTTGCCAACATCCACTGGATCATGGGAAAAGCAAGAGAGTTCCAGAAAAACATCTATTTCTGCTTTCTTGACTATGCCAAAGCCTGTGACTGTGTGGATCACAATAAACTGTGGAAAATTCTGAAAGAGATGGGAATACCAGACCACCTGACCTGCCTCTTGAGAAATCTGTATGCAGATCAGGAAGTAACAGTTAGAACTGGACATGGAACAGACTGGTTCCAAACAGGAAAAGGAGTCCATCAAGGCTGTATATTGTCACCCTGCTTATTTAACTTCTATGCAGAGTACATCATGAGAAATGCTGGACTGGAAGAAACACAAGCTGGAATCAAGATTGCCGGGAGACATATCAATCACCTCAGATATGCAGATGACACCAC
>SJYV01016743.1:21830-47257 GCA_006410875.1 Neotragus pygmaeus | reverse complement strand
ATCAGCCCTGGGATTTCTTTGGAAGGAATGATGCTAAAGCTGAAACTCCAGTACTTTGGCTACCTGATGTGAAGAGTTGACTCATTGGAAAAGACTCTAATGCTGGGAGGGATTGGGGGCAGGAGGAGAAGGGGATGATAGAGGATGAGATGGCTGGATGGCATCACTGACTCGATGGACGTGAGTCTGAGTGAGCTCCGGGAGATGGTGATGGACAGGGAGGCCTGGCGTGCTGCAATTCATGGGGTTGCAAAGAGTCGGACATGACTGAGCGACTGAACTGAACTGAAGTCACTTTGCTCTACAGCAGAAAATCAAATAGCACATTGTAAATCAACTATATTTCAATAAAATTAAAAATATATATATTTGCTATCTAGCAGAGTGATCTTGGGCAAGAAGCTGCTGGCATCTCTGGCCCTACCCAAGATGACAAGGACCAGAACATCAGCAAGGAAGGATCATGAACAAAGCCAGCCTAGGACTGAAACTACCCAAAAGGTGGGATTCAGACCCCCCTCAACCTGTGTCTCCCCAACCACACTCCTCCAACCTGCCCCCCTGCCCCAGTGCCGTCTGCTCACAGCTGACAGTGCATGCAGGGGAAAAAGCCGTGGAGCAGCTGGCTGTTTACAAAGTGCACTCAGACTTCCCAGGAAAATCCCCTCAAGTCATGAACATGGGAGAGAAGGGAGGGGCTGGAAGAAGAAGGGGGATTGAAGGCAGCAGAGTTATCAGAAAAGCTCTGAGAGAAAGCAGGGAATTCCCAGGGACAGAATTCCCAGCGACAGTGGTAGAGTGGCTTTATCGTCAGAGCTAGGAGGCACCCAGGACCAGTGGCTGAAGTTGTGTGGGGGTCACAAATGGCCTTGGGACCCTAACAGTGGAGCTCTCCCCTGAGAAACGTGCATCTGAGCTCTCTCACCCGTACATCTCACTTCCCCTAGAGAAGCTAAGTGTCCCACCCAAAGTCGTGTGGCTGATGAGTGAAGCTAGGATTTGAACCCAGTCTGGCTCTAGGGTCTGTCCAGGCTGTTGACCCTTTCAACACTCTGCCTGGATTCTACTAACAACCCATATTCCAACAGGCCAACAAAAAGCAGCACCCCCCTGGGTGGACAATGCTGGAGGCATATTAAATCACTTTAGTCGTGTCCAACTCTTTGCAACGTTATAGACTGTAGCCCACCAGGCTTCTCTGTCCGTGGGATTCTCCAAGCAAGAATACTGGAGTGGGTTGCCATGCCCTTCTCCAGGGTGAATGATACTGGTCCTCTAAAATCCTTCTCTCTTTTCTCTATTGTTCAAATTCTGGCTTTGGCTTCTATTAGTTGAGACTTTATAGATATTCTTCTTAGGGTCTATTTTCCCTCTCTCTATGTAGATCTTATATTTCTGAAGTTATTTACAGTCTTTAAAATCTATTATCATCCACTATTTCATCTGATCTTTGAAACAACTCTATAATTCAAAATGAGAAAAATGGAGAAAAAGGTCCCTGGGCAGGCAAGTGGTCAGAACCAGAACCGACAGCCTCAGAGTGCTGTGCATTTCAGCTCTGTCTGCTTCATCTGACCACCGTTTAGCTTTTGCTCAGACCTGGAGTGAACTAGGAAGCTTATCCTGTGAGCAGAAGGGCCTCTGTAGCTTCTGTGATGACGAATACTTACTCATAAGCCTATCATATGACATGTTTTATTAACCTTCAACAAAAGGATAAATCTAAATGCCAGACTTTAATCAAAATGTATTTATTTAACTTTCGCTAATAGGGTGAAGCAATCTAAAATTCCCTAGTATCATCTTAGCTCCTGAATTGCACCATCTGTCTCTCTCTAGTCCTTGCCGCATTTGCTTCCTGAAGTTATGATATATTATTGTTGCTCTGATTTCTCAAAAACTGAGCTGGGCTGGGCTGCTTGCCAGCTGGTGCCCCCACCTCTATCAAGAAATTGCATTTACATACCCTCTGTGTCCTCAAATTCCACATTCCAGTCAACTGGTCCAATCTACAGTTTACATTTTGTCTTGGCAGAAATCTCAAGAAATGGTTACCAGTATCTGGATAAGACCCAGTCTTTTAAGCAATGTTCAAAACAAGATCCCAAAACAGAAAAAGAAGTTCCAGTTTCCCTTGCTTCTTGCCCACAGCACACAGACCTTGCCTCTTGAGCTTGTGTAGTAAATAGAATTGCTTCTACTTAAAGTGAATGAACATGTAGCTTTCCTTAATTTAATTATGAATCTATTCATTGACGCACTCAATTATATATACTTAGCATCTATTACATGTTACTTTTTATGCCCCAAGGCTTTCTGGAAAGGAAGTAAGGTTGATGCAGTCTTTATCTGTAAAGGTCACTAGTTCAGTTTAATTCAATAAGCTTGTCTTTATTGTCAGCTGACTACCCTGTGTCAAGCCCAAGTCTCCTGCCTGTGAGACCTTTCAGATTTCTTTGGACAAGGAAGATATTTATACACGGAGTAGCCTGAATCTCATGAATATTCACTTCCCATCCACAATAGGTTAACTTGTATTGAAAAGGATTTTTTTTTTTTTTTTCAGATACAAGAGACATAAAGTTTGCTGTAGCAGAAGGAAAGAAGGGGATGTGTTTTTCAGGAGACAGGAAAGTTATCTGTCTCAGGACGAAGGCCAGGTTCTCCAACGATGGCCTGGGAGCCTCCCTCCTCCTGTTGACTCAGCTTTCCAGCATCAACCCCCATGTCAGTCTTATTCTTTCCTACTGTGGAAGGCTTTCTCTAAGTGGCAGTAGGAGGCAGGACAGGGGCAGGACAAGACTGACAATAGCTCATGTCACCCCTGCTAAGCAACCACCAGCAGAAGGAAAGGGTTTTTCTGCATGCTTCAGTGTGTCAAAATGTCCAGGAAGAACAGTGATTGGCCAGACTTTAAGGGTTATGGATCCCACGGACCAATCACTGTATGAGTGGAGGAGAACAACTGCTGTAATTGGCCAAGCCTGAGTCACATGTCCACCCCTGTGTCCTGGCAGTAGAATAAGGCAATGGCAGCCCCAGCAATATCACAAGTTGAGAGTTGAGGAGGTGGACTTCCTCCGAGGAAAAGGAGTGGGTGGGATTGTTATCAGAAGAAGGGGAAGAGGCCATGCAGCAGACCCAAAACAACAGATGTCCACTGCAATTATGTTCCAAAAATTCATCTGAAAGTGGTTGTTTGGAACTCAAATTATATTTCCCCATAAAAACCATATTATAACAAGTTCTCGTATTTACATGTTGTTTTATAAGGCATTTTCTTATCCATGATGTCACTTGACCCCTCAATAGCCCTGCTGAGGTACAGAGAGGTCTCACATGACCCTCACTCTCAAGACAGCCCTGAAACATCCTTTACTGGGACAGGCCTCTCTGCCAGCTCTCATGAACCCTCAGGTTCCAGGAAGAATTTCCATGCTGGGGTAGGGAGTCATACTAAGCTGTCTGCTCCTTCCAGGCCTGAGTATTTCCTCATCCTTCTCGTCCAACTTTGTCCTGGGCCCCTCAGAGGCCACCTAATGCGGATGGAGCTCCAAGGCTGTGGGCAGCATTGCGTGAAACTCTGCTTGGAACAGAAGGTAGAGGGAAAAGGGAAAATGTCACTGCTGTCACCAAACTTCCTCCCAGGAAAATAGCCTGAGATCCTAAGGTGGAATGAGGAGGGGATGGGGAGTGCTGAGCTGAGCAACACTGTGGGTGGCCGGAACAATGTGGGTGCAGAGAGGGTGGGGGTGGGGGCCATAAAGACATGAATATTCTGTCTTAATTTATACACTGTATGATGCTGCAATAAAACTCCCCTTATATAAATCCCTGAATTGCCGCTTAAATTTTCTAGAGCAAGACAGTAAGCTTCCCTGAGCAGGGGAGAGTAGGTGGGGAGGGGTCAAAGGGAAGGAAGAGAGACAAAGCAAGATTCAGGGAACTCAGAAGAAGCAGGAAATTAGAGCCAGAGGTGACTTAAGGATGCATAAGCCCTGGAATTAGCAGAAATCATGAGGAGGGCATCAGCCACTATGAGTGTTGAGTGAACTTTTTTTTTTGATGTATTGCTGCCTTCAATATTATTGTATATTAGTTTCAGGTGTACAAGACAGTGACTTAATATTTTTATAAATTATACTCCATAAAGTTATTATAAAATATTATGCTGAAGCAGAAGCTTCAATACTTTGGCCACTGAACCAAGTTTTTGGCCAACACAACATGACTTACAATAATGCCTCTGCCTGTAGTAGGAAGAATAGGTGGGAGGAAAGAACAGCAAATGTCGAGGCAGTACACCCTGGGTGGTGGTCAGGCAGCCCCCAAAGGAGGTGCTGGCCTAGATCAGGGTAGCGCTTAAGGAAATGGGGAGAGATGCATGTTTTGAAATGTATTTACAGATCTTGGCTTCTAATATCACTTCCCAGTAAAAGGAACCAGGGCTCTTTACAGAACATAAGGGCTGGAGCAAGAAATATACGAGATGAGCCTGGAGCATCTTGTAGCACCGGAAAATAGGGAAATTCTCAACAAATATAAAAAGCCCCACACAGGGATGGATGGAGAAATGTTGAGAGTAAAAATGCTTCCCCTCCTCCTGCCCTCTTCTGCTGATCTAGCTTGCTGTGGGCCAGCTGAGAGGTCCCAGTGGTCAGAGTTGGGACAGTTAGAGCAAGAAAATGAAGTAGGATAGCATTCCAATCCAAAGTATAAAATAAATATCTATGAGTCTATGATGATGTAAAGGAACGATTAAGTTAATAAACAAGGGAGAAGTGACAAATCTGGGCAGAAGAATTTTAAATTAATTATGTGGATACTCCATCCTCTGGAAGGTGGAACAGAACTCCCCACACCTCTACTGTGAGCCACACATAGTGGCTTAATTCCAACAAGTACAAGATAGAAAAATGGGAAAAACCCAGTAACGGCAGGGACATCCTGGTGGTCCAGCAGCTAAGGCACCATGCTCCCAGTGCAGGGGGCCCCGGGTTAAATCCCTCATCAGGGAACTAAATCCCACATGCCACAACTAAAGATCCTTCAGGCTGCAGCTAAAGATTCCTCATGAGGCAACTAAGACCCAACACAGTCCAATAAATAAATTAAAATATTTTAAAAAACAAAACAACAACCCAGTAACTGCAGACGAGAAAGCTGACAAGCTCCTCTCAACTAGGTGATCAAGATCAGCATCAGCAGGGCTAAAGCATTTTGAAGTATGTGCCCTTGATATGATGTGATGAAGTGTATTGAAAGAGGCAAGGTTTTCTTTACCTCTCAATGAATTATTCCAATGAATAATTTAATGTATATAGACTATTCATTAATTTAAAAAATACTGACTACCTTCTATGTACCAAGCACTGGTCTAAAGGCTGAGATTTGTTCTCCTGGAGAAAAACAATATACAAAGGAATAGAAATTCTTCAGGCATGATGAGCACTGTGAAGGAAAGTAAAGCACCATAAGAACGTCATGAGGGGAGAGGTGTTCACTGATAAGGGGCAGTCTATGAAGACCTCTCTGCTAAGGAAAATAAGAACCAGGATCTTCGGGAAACCTGGAGTTAGCCCTGTGAGAAACATGCTCATCGGCCCACACTCATAGAATGGACTTGGAGACAGGAGGTGAAGCGGGAAGAGGAGGCTTTAGTGAGGGTCTTGTGAGACCAGGTGTCCGGTGGGCAGGCCCACCCAGAACCGTTATAATGGGGTTTTTATTTTCTGCCCACGCAAGTCCTTTCCCCAGTTCCTCATTGGCTCAGTATTACGGGGCTAACAATCTTCCTGAAGTCTTTTTATCAGTGGATGGGGCCATGAGTAAAGCTTGCAGGCTTCCAGGTGGAGGATTTATAATAACTGTTTCCTCCCCTCTTTAGTTTCCTGCGTGTGTCCAGGGTAAAGCCTGCCAAGTTCTTATGAGGAAGGGGAACCAGGAAGGGAAGAGAACAAAGGACTGGCCACGAGCTGCCATCCTTAGTGTTATGCTCTGAGCCCAGGTCTCCACATAGACGGACAGAACAACCTACCACAGCATGCAAAGGCAAGAAGGGACTTCATTTTCTAACTCAAGTTAGGGCACTCCGCCACCTCCAATGCAGTGGAGTGAGGAAAGAGGGCCCCAAGCCCAGGATTACAGGGGTATTTATAGACTTAAAACAAAGACAGCTATTTAGCATAAGCTGATTGGTTATACAATGTACGTGTGCAGACTTAGGGCTTTTTGGCATTTACTAATTGGCTAATTTTTGCACATGCGGGCTTGCTTAGGGGACGTTTCATGTTATCTGGGCTAGTTCTAACCAGGCTACATGGAATATGCTGACTGCCTGAGTCTCAAAGTCAGGGGGGATGATAATCTCAGCCCCTTCTGGGCAGTGACCCAACTTTTCCCGTGATTGTAACTTTTTCTTACTTTAGTCCTTGAAGCTTGTCATGGCTTCTGTTAGGTCTCAACACTTAGAAACCTCATTCACATGCTGGGGACGTGGGTGTATATATGAAAGTGCAAGAGGAGACGGGAAAGTTGGCCTAAAGCTCAACATTCAGAAAACGAAGATCATGGCATCCGGTCCCATCACTTCATGGGAAATAGATGGGGAAACAGTGGAAACAGTGTCAGACTTTATTTTGGGGGTCTCCAAAATCACTGCAGATGGTGATTGCAGCCATGAAATTAAAAGATGCATACTCCTTGGAAGAAAAGTTATGACCAACCTAGACAGCATATTCAAAAGCAGAGACATTACTTTGCCAACNAAAAACTGCTTTGTAACTGAAGTCGGGGTTCGTTCGCTCCTTTCGAGGAAGTTCGAACCCCGGCGCGCCGGTTCAATAAACCCTCTTGCTTTTTGCATCGAATTCGAGTCTTGGTGATCTGTGAGGCGACGTTTCCCGAGAATAGGCCTTTCTGGGGCCTAACACAGCCGCATAATTCCAGGGAAAAAGAGTAAACTGTGCTTCTCTTAAATTCCCAGGAGTCTGGACACTGTGTCCAGACTCAAGCCTAAGCAGCTGCTACGATTCTGGCCTCCTCCTCTTGGGCTTCTCTGGTGGTCAGACAGTGAAGAACCTGCCAGCAACGCAGGAGACCCAGGTTCAATCCCTGGGTCAGGAAGATCCCCTGGAGAAGGAAATGGCTACCCACTCCAGTATTCTCGCCTGGAGAATTCCATGGACAGAGGAACCTGGCGGGTTACAGTTCGTGGGGTCGCAAAGAGTCGGACACGATTAAGCAACTAACAAACTACTCCTCTTAGAAAAGACAACTTTTGTCTGCTCTTTGAGGCTGGGTCTAACAAGAAGGTCTTAGAACATCGTCAATGAAATTAAGAGCTAACCTGAGAAGTCAGACAGAGTGTCAGATAGCTGCAAGGATTTTAGCAAAACCCACACATGTTTGAGATCTTCTCCCTTCTTGGGTAGGGCTCCCTGTAAGGGCTGCAGAGTCCTTCCTCCTGCCCTGAAAATTCCAATTAGGCTGTAGGCAGCAACTTCAAGACATCAGGCAACAGTTTTGACTCTCCTTAAATTAAAAGCCAAGGAAGCAACAAGCCAGCAAGAACAGCCCGAATTCCACCACAAACCACAGTAGCTGTGTCTCCACCAGCTCTCTTCACCCTCTCCTCCCGACATATTTTGGCTCTCTGCTCTTCACGGCTCCTCTAGCACCACACCTGGTTTTGATCCTGTCCCCACCACGTGCCATCCCACTCTTAACAGCTGCAACCTCTTCTAAGTGACTTTTTCTTTTTATAAACACAATACAGCTTTACAGAGAGTAAACTTGGAATATTAAATATGTGAAAATAAGAAAGTAAAAATTATCTTGAAAATTCTACCAACTAGGAATGACTGCCAAATGAAGTTGATATTGATCCTTCCAAATGTAGAAAGGTAGATGGCAGATGACAGATGGAAAGATAGATAGACAGATAGATGCCTGCATACGTGCATGCTGAGTTGCTTCAGTCGTGTCCAACTATTTGTGACCCTGTGGACCAGGCTCCTCTGTCTGTGGAATTCTTCAAGTAAGAATACTGGAGTGGGTTGCCATGCCCTCCTCCAGGGGATCTTCCCAACCCAGGGATCAAACCCATATCTCTTGAGTTTCCTCCACTGGGAGATGGGTTCTTTCCCAGTAGAACTACCTGGGAAGCCCCTAAATAGGTAGATAGATATAAATAGATGCTATGATGTCCATCCCTCCCTTTCTTATTAAGAAAACCTTGGTTTTGAACCCAAATAAAATTCTATTTTCCACTTTCCCTTTCAACTAGGGATGGCCACAAAATGTGATCTGATCCAGGAGCTCTAAGCAGTTTGTTGGAGATTTCTCAGAAAGTTCCTTTCCTGAATTAAGTGCTTCCTCTTCCTCCTTTAGAAAAAAACCAAATTATTTATTTGTTTGGCTTCTTGGGTCTTGGTTGTGGTGCATGGGCTTAGTTGCTCCTCAGTATGAGGGATCTAAGTTCCCCAACCGGGGGCTGAACTCATGTGCCCTGCATTGCAAGGCGGATTCTTAACCCCTGGACTCCAGGGAAGTCCCTTATTCCTCATTTTTCCTGTTTTCCCCCCCTACCTGGAGTATTCATACAATTTATAATTTTAGGAAATGCTATGCTATGACAACCATCTATGGTGATTTCAATAGGACAAATTCCTAGAAATGGACCTGCCTGGAAAAAGGCTTGCAAAGTGTTTACACTTTTGATAGCTACTTGCTGAACTCGCTCAGGAATTGTTGTACCGATTTATACTCCTATCAACCGTATGAGTCCTTCGCTCACTTTCACGTCTGCCCCTGTTAAATCTTTGCCAGTTTAACAGGAAGAATTTTATCATCAATGTGAAAACGTACATTTCTGGTAGTGCAACAGATTCAAATGGAGAAGGCAAAGGCAACCCACTCCAGTACTCTTGCCTGGAAAATCCCGTGGATGGAGGAACCTGGTGGGCTGTAGTCCATGGGGTCATGAAGAGTCGGACATGACTGAGCGACTTCACTTTCACTTTTTACTTTCATGCATTGGAGAAAGCAATGGCAACCCACCCCAGTGTTCTTGCCTGGAGAATCCCAGGGACAGGGGAGCCTGGTGGGCTGCCATCTATGGAGTCACACAGAGTCGGACACAACTGAAGCGACTTTGCAGCAGCAGCAGCAACAGATTCAAAAGCTTAGAAGTCTTTTTGCTATAAAAACACCTAGAAATTCTAGATAAAAGATAATAAACTTCCCTTCAAACATATTAGCTGAGATTTTACTTTAAAAAAAAAAAAAGGAAAATCTTGCTTCCAAAAAAAGGAGAAGAAAAGAGAAACCAAAGGAGGTGAGAGTGATACTATGGCCATTCTGGGTGGAGTGGAGGTGGGACAGGGGTGAGGGGGGTTGCTGAGAGCTTGAGACCTGAAGAGCTTCAGGTTTAATGTCCATTAACAGAGATAGGAGCCAGGCCTGAGGCCATGATGCATTGGAACTATTACTCCCACACAGAGCCAAGACTTTCTAAAGTGTATCCCCTCAATAAAACAGTGACAGAGAAAATCATCTCCTCACTTACAAGGAGAGATAATAAGATGGCTTATCTAACTTGTTCAGAGCTCTGATAGAAAATAATATCTCCCCTAACGATTTATAACGAGGGCCCTACATTTATTTAGATTTGGAATTCAAATGTATACTACCTGCATGATCCGGTAAGCCCCCACCTCACCCTAGATGAGAGATTACTAACTCAGGCTGAAATCGCTGTGAGATTCAAATGCCATACCACTCTCCAGAGACCGCAGAGGAATTTCACAGATGAAACCCTGCAAAACACGAACTCAAACGCAGAATTCAAATAAGCCACCACAAGTGAGAATCAGCAAACTCCCAATCACTTCAGATAATAGAATTGTCACACACATACCTCTTTCCTAGAGACATTTTGTTAAGGGAAAATGCCTCATCTGTCCACAACCAATTCCTATTCAGTGCTTTTTAACCAAAGTCTTAGTGAAAGATACACATTTGTCAAATGTATAGATGATACATAACTTGAAGATATCACAGACTTTTCATATGCCGTATTACATATTCAATAAGATTTTGTAAAGATAAAAAGATAGGCTAAAGCAATGAGATGAAATGTAACAGGGAAAAATTAAATTTTGCCATGTTAATAATTATCAACGGCAAAGGACAGAACAGGAATACTTGACTGAAAGTAATACAGGTGAAAAAAAACTAAGAAATGAGTGGAAAGGTGTAGCAGGCATGGGGAGAAATGTGTCACAGGGTAGCTATGCTTTTTTTTTTTTTTTTTTTTGAGGTGTAATTCACAAACCGCAAGATTCTAAAGTGTACAATTCAACCACTTTTAACATATTCCCCAGGCTGTGCCACCATCACCACTGTCGAGTTCCGGAACATTCTCATCGGCCCCGAAAGAAACCCTGTCCACGGTGACAGTCACTGCCCTTTCTCCCTTCCTTTCAGCCTCTACAAACATTAACCTACTTTCTGTCTATGTGCGTTGATCTGTTCTGGACGTTACATATAAATGAAATCACACAATATGAGGCCTTTTGTGTCTGGCTTCTTTCGCTTAGCATAAATGTTTTAGAGGTTCAGCCATGTCATAGCATGTAGCAACATCTCAGTCCTTTCCTTGTGGCTGAATAGCGTCTCATTGTTTGGATGTTCCATATTTGTTCATCCATCCATTCTTAGCTGAGGAGCATTTGGTTTCTTTTTCACTTTTTGTCTCTTCCAAAATAGAGCCAAATTATAAAATCTATTTATAATAGATTATTATGAACAATTCAGTTACGAACATTTGTGAACAAGTTTTCATTTGAAAATATTTCCTCCTATACAGTGGTTTGTCTTTTCACTTTCTTGATAGTTTTTTTTGAAGCAAAAAAAGTTTATTTTTAATTTAATGATAACCAACTTATCTATTTTTTTCACTTTTACTTTCAGTGTCATAGCAAAGAGACCATTGTCTCTGCCAAGGCCACAAAAATTTACCCTTAGGTTTCCTTCTGAGAATTGGAGAAGGCAATGGCACCCCCACTCCAGTACTCTTGCCTGGAAAATCCCAAGGACGAAGGAGCCTGGTAGGCTGCAGTCCATGGGGTCTCAAAGAGTCGGACACGACTGAGCGACTGCACTTTCACTTTTCACTTTCATGCACTGGAGAAGGAAATGGCAACCCACTCCAGTGTTCTTGCCTGGAGAATCCCAGGGGCGGGGGAGCCTGGTGGGCTGCCGTCTATGGGGTCGCACAGAGTCAGCCACGACTGAAGCGACTTAGCAGCAGTTAGCAGCAGCAGTTTTTTCTGAGAATTTTATAGTTTTAGCTCATACTTTTAGATCTTTGATCCACTTTGAGTTAATTTTGCATATGGCATGAGGTGGGGTTCAACTTCATTCTGTTACTTGGGATGGTCAGTTATCCCAGCACCATTTGTTGAAAAAGACTATCCTTTCCCCATTGAACTGTCTTGGCTCTTGATAGTTTTACATTCAGTGTACTTGCCAGAAGGATTCCCCTCCCCCCAAAAGCCAAGAGAAACATAGAGTTTGGTAATAGCATGCCCAGGGCACCTCTTCTCTGGGACTTGTATATCCATTGGCGCCTTATCATTTGGGTCATCTCTGTCGGCTCTCAAGACTTGGTTCTGAGTTGTACCTGGGTGTAAAAGACAGTTAAGACTTTGTATTCTCCAATGTTGTACAGAAATTTCAGGTTTTTTCAGCACCAGTGGTAGATATTATTTCTCTGAGTCACCAGCTACTTGTTCCCCATTAACAATTAAAATGCTAGGAAATTCCATCAGTTCCACATACAGCTGGCTTTTCCCCAAAAGCAGCTGTTCAGGCTCCAGGAATCTGAAGTGACCTCAAGAGAACTTGGACCCAGGCCACATTGGAGAGAACACTTGGGGAGCCAAGTCTCCCACTTCTGGAAGACAGCCCACTGGCTCGGGAAAAGCAACATAGGATGCAGGGTAACTGGATTTACTTGGATGCTCTGGGTTTCTGAGTCTTTTCTTTGGTTAAAGCCACAGAGATGCACACAGACAAGCCTCCCTAGATTGCTCGGATAACATTCTTCACCTAGATTTCCCAGCATTTTGTTTACATCTTTACTATGGTTTGATCACCATAGTATTGATCTCTGGTGGCCTTGGCCCGCAGCAATTTAAAGAGCTTCAGAACCGGCCAGAGATTGAGGTTGGAGGTGGGTCACAACAGTGAAAACACTGAATCCTAAACATTAGACCAATCAACAGTGACAAGGTCCTGACTCTTTGGCTTTGCAGAAAAAGAATCCCCACAAATATGAAGAATACTGAGGTAAGTAGAGTGTTTATTGTTGTTGCTGTTGTTCAGTTGCTCAATCATATCAGATGCTTTGCGATCCCACGGACTGCATCACGCCAGGCTACCTTGTCCTCCACCATCTCCTGGAGTTTGCTCAAATTCATGTCCATTGAGTTGGTGATGCCATCCAACCATCTTATCCTCTGTTACCCCTTCTCCTCCTGCCCTCAATCTTTCCCAGAATCTGGGTCTTTTACAATGAATCGGCTCTTCACATCAGATAGTCAAAGTATTGGAGCTTCAGCTTTAGCATCAGTTCTTCCAATGAATATTCAGGGTGGATTTCCTTTAGGATTGACTGGTTTGATCTCCTTGCTGTCCAAAGGACTCTCAAGAGTCTTCTCCAGCAATACCATTCAAAAGCATCGGTTCTTCATCACTCAGCTTTCTTTATGGTCCAACTCTCACATCCATACATGACTACAGGAAAAATCACAGCTTTGACTAGATGGATCTTTGTTGGCAAAGCAATGTCTCTGCTTTTTAATACACTGCCTAGGTTTGTCATAGCTTTTCTTTCAAGGAGCAAGCACCTTTTAATTTTTTGGCTGCAGTCACCATCCACAGTGATTTTGGAGTCCAGGAAAACAAAATTAGCCGTTGTTTCTACTCTTGTTCCGTCTTGTGCTGAGATTCATGGGGTCACAAAGAGTCGGACATGACTGAGCGACTGAACTGAACTGAACTGAATGGGACTAGATGCTATGATCTCAGTTTTTTTCAATGCTGAGTTTTTAACTAGCTTTTTCACTCTCCTCTTTCACCCTCATCAAGAGGCTCTTTAGTTCCTCTTTGTTTTCTGCCATTAGAGTGGTATCATCTGCATATCTAAGGCTGTTGATATTTCTCCTGGGAATCTTGATTCTAGCTTGTGATTCATCCAGCCTTGCATTTCTCATGATGTATTCTGCATAGATGTTAAATAAGCAGGGTGACAATATACAGCCTTGATGTACTTCTTTCTCGATTTGGAACCAGTCTGTTGTTCCATGTCCAGTTCTAACTGTTGCTTCCTGACTTGCATACAGATTTCTCAAGAGGCAGATCAGGTGGTCTAGTATTCCCATCTCTTGAAAAAGTTTCACAATTTGTTGTTATCCACACAGTCAAAGGCTTTATCATAGTCAATGAAGCCGAAGTAGATGGTTTTCTGGAATTTCTTTGCTTTTTCTATGATCTAGTGGATGTTGACAATTTAATCTCTAGTTCCTCTGCCTTTCTAAATCAGTTTGCATATCTGGAAGTTCTTGACTCATGTACTGTTGAAGCCTCACTTGAAGGATTCTGCTAGCTTCTTTGGCAATGCCTTTTTTTTGCAATTGGAATGAAAACTGACATTTTCCAGCCCTGTGGCCACTGCTGAGTTTTCCATATTTGCTGGCATAGTGAGTATAGCACTTTAACAGCATCATATTTTAGGATTTGAAATAGCTCAGCTGGAATTCCATCACCTCCACTATCTTTGTTTATAGTAATGCTTCCTAAGATCCACTTGGCTTCACACTCCAGGTGTCTGGCTTTAGTTGAGTGGTCACACCATTGTGGTTATTTGGACCATTAAGACCTTTTTTGTATAGTTAGTTCTTCATTCTTGTCACTTCCTCTTAAATTCTTCTGTTAGGTCTTTGCCATTTTAACATGGGCACAGTAAAGGACAGAAATGCAAGAACCTAACAGAAGCAGAAGAGTTTACTAGGAGAGGGAAAAAGTATAGTATATGTAGATAGACACACAGGGAGACTCAGAGAGAGTCGCACCCGTGTGGCAGTTTAAGTCACGTATATGGGGCATTTCTTCTGGGTTTCCTTTGCCCAGTCATTTTGATTTGCCTGGTTCATCATCTATACTTGGTATATCTCAGAGTCTTTCCATGTGTACACACACATTTCTTAGCCAGGATGGATTCCACTCAAGAGGCCTATGGGTAATGAGCATCAGTTAGCATCACTCCCCTTTTCACCTCCACGGAGGCTTTCTGTGCATGAAAAGTCAGAGGAGTCTCCTGACTTGGAGAATAAGAAATGCTTGGTCTCTTATCTTCTATCTGGGCAGGGGCCAGCTTCCTCTCTCAATCGTCCTGCTCTTGATATTTTGGAGTTCTAGTCTACAGGATACGAATCGCCAGTCATTTTACCCAGGGAGAGCTAACACATACAGAGAATGTGTTATGTGGCAGGAATTGTTCTAAGAACATTTAGGTCCATTTAACAGGGGAAGACACTAAGTGTGTAAATAACTTTAGAAAGATCACACAACTTGTAAGGATTAGATTCCTGGAGTCTGGCCCCAGGTCCTTAATGGTTTAAGCACCCAGACTCAGAATCTGGACTCTTGGAGGACCCGGTCTGCCTGCGCTGCTTTCTGCAGACCCACAGTACACGCACACTGAGGACTGTCTAAGAACTGCAGACATTGTCCAGAACTAGAGAACGTCATAGCTCAATGTAAACATAGAAGTCGACCAGTCCAGCCGTCTCATGTAACACATAATAAAAGCAAAACGCAGAGAGGGGAACTGGCAAAGCTGGGACCAGATTTCCAGGCTCTGGACTCCAGGCAAACCATTTTCCCCTTCACTCTTGATCCATTTAATGCAAGAATAAGGAACGTCTAGATGAGCAGGGCCTGTGTCTTTGGAGGACACAGGAACACAGGATGTGCTTCCTGCCCATTTTCAACCCAAGTCACATGGTCCCCCAACTCAGGAGGTCAGCAGGGCCCCGGCCAGGCTCACTGCTGAGCCGTACCTCACAGGGACGTGTATCAAATGCAACACGAGGTCCAACCCAAGTGCTCCCCTTCCTTCCTCTAGCCCCAGGGGTGAGAAGCAGGCTGAGAAACAGAAACACGGGATTCCTGGGATAGTTCAAAGGGGTGTGGGGACTATGGGACAGAGAACAGTCAAAACGCTTAATGTAGCCAAACAGGCCCCTATGAGGCCTTCCTGAGACAGGCCTTTCCCCACATCCCCTGCTTTAGCTCCTGTCTGCAGTACCTGTTGTTGTTGCTGAGTCATTAAGTGGTGTTTGACTCTTTATGACACTATGAACTACAGCAGCTGGCTCCTCTGTTCATGGAATTTTCCAGGCAAGTATACGAGTGTGCTGGAGTTCAGATCAGTTCAGTTGCTCAGTCGTGTCCGTCTCTTTGTGACGCCATGGACTGTAGCACTCCAGGCTTCCCTGTCCATCACCAACTCCCAGAGCCTACTTAAACTCATGTCCATCGCGTTGGTGATGCCATCCAACCATCTTATCCTCCGTTGTCCCCTTCTCCTCCCACCTTCAATCTTTCCCGGCATCAGGGTCTTTTCTAATGAGTCAGTTCTTTGCATCAGGTGGCCAAAGTATTGGAGTTTCAGCTTCAGCATCAGTCTTTCCAATGAATAGTCAGGACTGATTTCCTTTAGGATGGACTGGTTGGATCTCCTTGCTCCTGGAAGGACTCTCAAGCATCTTCCCCAACTCCACAATTCAAAAGCATCAATTCTTCAGTGCTCAGCTTTCTTTATAGTCCAACTCTCACAGCTATACATGACTACTGGAAAAACCATAGCCTTGACTAGATGGACCTTTATTGGCAAGTAATGTCTCTGCTTTTTAACACGCTGTCTAGGTTGGTCATAACTTTTCTTCCAAGGAGCAAGCATCTTTTAATTTCATGGCTACAGTCACCACCTGCAGTGGAGCCAAAAAAAAAATAAAGTCTGTCACTATTTCCACTGTTTCCACTCCTTTACTTGCTCTTTAAAAGTGCTTTGCCAAAACCCTTCTCGGAGCTTGAAGGTTTTCAGGGCATGAGCCACTCCGTCTCCTTTTCTGGCCTTGCACTAAACCTTTCTCTGCTCCAAACTCCAACGTTTCAGTTTGGCCTCACTGTGCTTCAAGCACGAAGTTAATAACTTGTGTTAACAGTAACACTGGTCTTACCACCATGCAAATTTCTCCAGAGAACTCCCAGCCCTGGTTGGCACTCTCTGATCCTTATCTTAGTGGCGCACCTGCACAGTTAGAAGACTGCTGTATTTCGCTGTACTAGGGGTTAAGTCTAAGTCTCCAGCACACTGAGCCTGCCCCAGGCTGCAGACCAGCTCACTGCAGGGCTGGCCCCCTCATGCTCCGCTCCACACGCTGTGTGCTAGTCACTGTTGCTGTCTCCTCATTCTGAATTGATCTTTAATCAAAGTGGGGCCACTCGTTTGAAGTCTGAGACATTGACACATGGCATTAAATGTTTTAAGGAGATAAGCGTTTCTCAGCTGGGGTAGTTTTGTTTCTCAGGGGATATTTGGCAACATGGACAGACGTTTTTAATTATCACAGCTTGGGAGGCGCTGCTGGCATCCAGTGGGTAGTGGTCAAAGAGGCTCCTCAATACCTTATAAGGCACAGAGAGCGCCCTCAACAAAGAATCATCTGACCCATTAACATCAGTAGCGTCCGGTCTCTAGATTCTTGAGTATGTTGGGGAAACGAGGGTAAGAAGAGATACAGTCAGTCAGTAAGTCAGTTCAGTCGCTCAGTCGTGTCCAACTTTTTGTGACCCCATGAATCACAGCACGCCAGGCCTCCCTGTCCATCACCAACTCCTGGAGTTCGCCTGAACTCATGTCCATTGCGTCGGTGATGCCATCCAGCCATCTCATCCTCTGTCGTCCCCTTCTCCTCCTGCCCCCAGTCCCTCCCAGCATCAGGGTCTTTTCCAATGAGTCAACTCTTCGCAAGAGGTGGCCAAAGAGGAGATACAGGGGGCAGTTATTTCAGATTAATCCAAGAAAAAGATAATCCAAACCGCTGCCTTGGGTCCAGGCCAGGGGGTACAATTAGAAGCCCTAGGTTTGACTCGGAGAAGGCAATGGCACCTCACTCCAGTACTCTTGCCTGGAAAATCCCATAGGCAGAGGAGCCTGGTAGGCTGCAGTCCATGGGGTAGCTAAAAGTCGGACACGACTGAGCGACTTCACTTTCACTTTTCACTTTCATGCATTGGAGAAGGAAATGGCAACCCACTCCAGTGTTCTTGCCTGGAGAATCCCAGGAATGGGGGAGCCTGGCGGGCTGCCGTCTATGGGGTTGCACAGAGTCGGACATGACTGAAGTGACTTAGCAGCAGCAGCAGGTTTGACTTGCCTTGTGTTTGTGTAAAGGGGAGACTGTCTATCTTCTCAAAAAGTCCTGTGTAATCGACTCCTTGCCTGTCATTCTTAGAGAGGCCTGCCAGCTCCGAGCAAGCAGGGGAAGTGAACCTTGGCTGTGTGCTGCCCCAGCTTCACCCCAGCCTCACCCGGGCTAATGAGTCATCCGGATGAAATGCCTGTGCACCTGGACTCCCAGGAAAGACATCACGCACCTCGGGACCCTCCTTCCCTCTCCCCTCAGGCAGCTCGCCCAGGATCGAGGGGCCACCTCTCAGGCTCCACTGGAGTCTGGCCCACATCTGTGGAGGAATGGTCTTGGGTAGAAATTCTTGGCAGTGAAGCTCCCCTGTGGGAAACACATCCTCCTCTCAGCCCCTACTTTTCAGCCAATGCCTCATACTCTTTGTGTCGGACCTGATTCCCCTGCCTTTGACCTACTTCCTCAGGCTGAAAGAGACAGGAAAATAGATGTGAGGTGTCACGTGGTAGGGAAAAAAGTTTGTGGCACATCCAGTTTTTCGGGCAAGTCCATAGCAAGGAAAATGAATAGCAAATTCATATATCAGGACCAGATTTTTATCTTAGAGTGACTCTGTTCTTTATCTCATGTCAATAAAGTTTTATGTTTTGGTTTTTTTTAAGGCATTGATTCCCATCAATATATGGGAAAATATTTCGATTGCCCTAGATATGTTTAATTTTGACATCATTTGTATTTTAGGGCAAGTGCCCAGATCAGATATGAGTTCTTATTGGCTAATCATACTTCACACCAGAATCTCGGAGGCATTGTTCTTCCTTGTTAAGGTTCTCACTAGAGGGCCATTTTCTGCAATCAATCCACTCTACAAACACTGGTGGAGCTCAGGTAAGGGCGAGGCCATGCGGACAAAAGTGAGTAAGCCGCGAATGCTCCCAAACTAGCACGCCATGGACTTGTAAGTAGTGATAGTAACTCATTACAGCACAGTCTCAGCACACCCCGTCAGCCTGCCCTGTAAGGAAGAATCCCCTAAGTGACATTCTCACCTGATTTTGCCCTCTGTGGAGCCATTATCTGACCTGCCCCTGGAACAGCAAGTGGGGATACTTCTGCAGGTGCCTAATAGATATATGTTGGATGAGACCAGGACTGTGAATGTAACTAAAGCCAACAGAAAGAATTAATGAGACACAAAAGGAAAATAACTGTATAAATTCACTTAAGGGTACCTGGAGTTGTCAAATTCATAGAGATAGAACGTTGAGCGGTGATTGCCAGGAGCTGGGGGGAGGGGGGAATGTGGAGTTACTGTTTAACAGGTGTAGAATTTCCCTTTGGGAAGATAAAATTGTTCTGGAGAGGGAACACTCTGATATAAATTGTAGCGATATATTTTTTTTTGGCTCTATCTCCCGAAGCAAAGGAAATAAAAGTGAAAATGAACAAATGAGACCTAAACTTAGCCTTTGCATGGCAGAGGAAACCATGAACAAAATGAAAAAATCTACTGAATGGAAGAAAATATTTGCAAACAATATGACCGATTAGGGGCTAATATCCAAAATGTATAAATAGCTCATACAACTCAACGTCAAAAAACCAAACAACCCAATTTTAAAATGGGTAGAACTGAATAGACGTTTTCCTGAAGAAGAAATGCAGATGGCCAAAAGGATGCTAATTATTAGGGAAATATAAATCAAAACCACAATGAGATATCACCTCACACTAGTCAGAGTGGCTAGGATCAAAAAGAAAACAAATAACAAACGTTGGTAAAGATGTAGAGAAGAGGGATCCCTCCTGCACTGTTAGTGGGAATTGGTACAGCCACAGTGGAAAACAGTATGGAGTTTCCTCCAAAAACTGAAAATAGAACAACCATACAACCCACCAAGTCCACTCTGGGTATATATGAAAACATTAATTTGAAAAGACACATGCAACCCAACATTCTTAGCTGCACTATTTATAATAGCCAGGATATGGAAGCAAACCAACTGTTTATCAATAGATGAATGAATGAGTAAAGAAGATATGGTGTATGTATACACACACACACACACAAATATATCTATATACACACACTACTCAGCCATGAAAAAGAACAAAATGTTGCCATTTGCAGCAACATGGAATGGACTTGGAGGGCACCCTGCTAAGTGAAATAAGTCAGAGAAAGACAAATACTGTATGATACCACTTACATGTGGAATCTAAAAAATTCTACTAGTGAATATAACAAAAAAGAAGAAAACTGACAGAGAAAACAAACTAGCGGTTACCAGTAGGGAGAGGGAAGTGGGGAGCGGCGATACAGGGGTAGGGGATTAAGAGGTACAAATTAGTGTGTCTGAAATAAGCTGCAAGATGTATTGTACAATTACAACACAGGGAATATAAGCAATAATGACTATAAAAGAAGTATAACCTTTAAAATTGTGAATCACTATACTGTACAGTTGTAACATATAATATTACACTCAACTATACCTCAATTTTTAAATTTCAATTAATTTATTTAATTTTGGCTGCCCTGGGTCTCCGCTGCCACGTGGGCTTTCTCTAGTTGCGGCGGGCAGCGGCGACTCTTCTTGCGGTGCTCAGGCTTCTTGTTGCAGTGGCCTCCCTTGTTGCGGAGCACAAGCTCTACGCACGGGCTTCAGCAGTTGCTGCTTGTGGACTTGAGAGCACGGGCTCAGAAGCTGTGGTGCATGGGCTTAGTTGCTCCACAGCACGTGTAACCTTCCCAGACCAGGGATCAAACCCGGGTCTCCTGCATTGGCAGGCAGATCCTTATCCACTGCACCACCAGGAAAGTCCTATACTTCAATTTTTAAAAATGTTTTGGATCAATATCTTGTAATAACCTATTATTGAAAAGAAATTGATAAAGGATGTATATCTATATCTATATCTATATCTGAATCACTTTGCTGTGCTAACCAGAAACTAGCACAATACTGCAAATCAACCATATTTCACTTTTAAAAAACATTCTGGAGATGGATAGTAGTGAGGGGGATGCAACAATGGAAATATTGTTAATGCCACAAAACTATAAATTTTTTATTTTAAATCTGAATTTTTAAATTTTTACTGTGATTTTATTTTATCACAGTAAAAATCAGTTAAAATTAAAAAAGAAGAAGAAGAAGAAGCAAGACAGCACTGGGGAAAGAGATAGTTGAGATAAAGATGCTTTAAAAACTCTCTAGTTGTTTCCCAGGAATTGATGCTTTCAAACTGTCGTGTTGGAGAAGACTCTTGAGAGTCCCTTGGACAATAAGGAGATCAAACCAGCCAATCCTAAAGGAAATCAACCCTTAATATTCATTGGAAGGACTGATGCTGAAGCTGAAGCTCCAATAATTTGGCTGCCTTATTCCAAGAGCCAACTCATTGGAAAAGATTCTGGTTCTGGGAAAGATTGAGGGTGGGAGAAGAAGTGGGCGACAGAGAATGAGATTGTTGGATGGCATCACTGACTCAATGGACATGAGTCTGAGCAAGCTCCAAGAGATAGTGAAGGATAGGGAAGCCTGGCGGGCATGCTGCAGTTCGTGGGGTCGCAAACTCAGACACGACTTAGCGACTGAACAACAACTTTATCTGTGCAGATAAAATTTACAGTGAAGAATGTGGCCTGGTTCTTAGACTTTAGACTCACTTCAAACCTCTGGGTTCCCTGGCTTCACACACCTGGGGTTTATCACATCATGATCTGATCCTTCACGAAGGTCTGGGCTGACACTCCTGTGACCCCCAAAGAACCTTTGCCTTCAAGAAGCCTGTCTGCTCAAGATGAGATACTAGGATGAAGGTGAAAGTGCTTTAAGAATCATGAGTGTCATAGAAGTTATTTTAGAATGTAGATAGGCTCCTGGGCAGAGACTTCCATTCCTCCCTCTCTGTCTTAAGGTCTGGGGACATGAGGCTCCTTGCAGGCAAGCTGCCCGCACCCACCCACCCCCGACTGCTCATTCGTTATTTTATCTGTAGAACTGGTCTTCAGCCTCAGTGCTACATTCTGACCTTGAGCGCCCCATTCCCAACATATTTCAGTGACACTTGTCCTCTCCCGATGACCCCAGGTGAGTCCAGTGAGGACCCTCCCTGAGACCCCCCAGACTCCTTCCTCCTTCCTTCCAATTAAAAAATCAGCACACACGACTATACTCACACACCTGCTTTCTCTGTTCCACAGTGGTTGCTGGTGTCGACACTGTGTGGTCACCTGCCCTTGATCAAAGCTCCTACCGGCCGTTTTGAACACAGGCAGGGAGAGATCAGAGGCTGAGTCTCATTCAGTGCGCATTTCTGTGCAGCCAGACGGACTCCAGGAACTAATTAAATCACCAGATCAGACTGCCCGCTTTTCTTTCCTCCTCTTCTCCTGCTTTGGGCTCCCTTCCCCATTCAAAGGGCTTCCCAGGAGGTGCTAGTGGTAAAGAACCCCCCAGCCAATGCAGGAGACCTAAGAGACATGGGTTCTATTCCTGGGTCTAGAAAGATCCTCTGAAGGAAGAGGCATAGCAACCCACTGCAATATTCCTGTCCGGAGACTCCCTTGGACAGCGGCGCCTGGAGGGCTACAATCCACAGTGTTGCAAAGAGTCCGACACAACTGAAGCGACTTAGCATGCACACTCGCCCCATTCAGAAGGCCCCAGGCCTTCAGGCCTCATCAGCTTAAGCTTTGGCCCCAGAGGCCTGTCTGAGGGGCTAAGCTGGCCACAGAAGAAGCCCCAGGCACCCAGGCCTCCCCAAGAATGCTGGGCCAGCAGGGCGAGGAGAGGGCAGAGAGAGAGGAAGTAGGCTGTCTGACCCTCCAGGGATACCTGAGTTCAACTCCCCAGGAGAAAGGGGAACTCGAGGCCTGGGGTTGAGGGGTCCTCAAGATATTTCTGGATCCCGTCTTCCTCCCCTTCAGCTCCATTCACCCTCCATCCCTGTGAGCTCTCCCTCAAGCCCAGCGTGGGTGTGTTTCCTCCCTTCTTAGCTCCCACTGTTCACAACTTCCAGCAAGCCTGTCTGCCCCGGGAGAAGAGAGAGGGGCTGGTAGCCTGGAAAGAGCTGGAAGCCCTGGGCATGTTCCTTGGCATCCCCTCACCCCCACTACTGAGGGCCGTGTGAGGGGAGCTGCAGGGGGCAGAGCTGGGGCACCCCTCCCTCTAGACACCATGGTACCATCAACACAGCCAGGGCACGAGAGAAAAAGAGGTGGGGGACACGGGCGGCATTGCCAGGGTAGAGCCATCTTTTACGTTCTAAATAAAAATCTGAAGGGAAAAAAAAAAAGCAAAACTCATGATATTTTTGCAGCTATGACTCAAACCTGGGGAGCCAGGTCAGGGAATAGGGGACGAGGGTGTCACTGAATTCCTGGCCCAGGAAGCCAGGCCCCAGCCTGGACACGGCAGCTTGGCAACGCGACCCGCTTCTCACCAGGGCCTGCACGAAAGGGAGGTTGAGACCCCAGCGCCAGCCCCGCCGCCTGCCCCGGAGACCGCACAGCCGCCTTTCCGGACTCTGAATTTTGTATCCTCCAATGGGCCTCCCATCAGGTTGGCCGCGGACCAGCCTGAGCGCAGCTGCACGCAGCTGCTGTCTCCCCGTGTCCCAACCCCACCACGCCTCCCTCCTCTCGCCACGCCCGCCCTGAGACAATGCGACAACGCTCTGCTGCAGAACACAGACGGGCCCGACCGCGCACTGGCAGTCCTGAGGCCGTCATGGAAAGAAACCAAGAGGGAACAAGAGGCACAGTGCGTGCCCAGCCCCACCTCGGCCCTGGAACGTGAGCCGGAGGGCTGCACATGCGGCGATCACACAGGAGAACGCGCCGGAACACGACACAGCCCTGCCCTTCTGCAAACGACCAGAGCCCGCGGCCACGCATGGTAGACCCTTCCCCGCTCCCTGGCGGATGGAGCGTCGGCCAGGCTCCCCAGGCTTGAGCTCTACTGAGAAGCTCTACCAAAAAGACCAGGAGGGAGCTTGTTGACCCTCGGACTGTGCTCTCGGCCCAAGAAGAGAGCCCAAACTGGCAATCGTTCTCACTCTCTCATATCCGGCCAAGGAGCGCTGGAGCAGAGAAAGTGGAGGATCTAAGGGGAGCCGCACTTAGGGCAGCCCTGGATGTGCCTGTTAGGGGGAGTGGGCCTTGAGGACTCAATAACTTGTCTGAATCTCCTTTTCCATATCTGTAAAAAGAGCCTAATGACACCCCACCGGCTGACTGTATTAAAGGAGAAAATAAGCAAGTACTCCCTGATCTGAGTTACCATTATGGCAATGATTATCCAGTTGCTTGGTTAATCATCATAAATTTATTGATCACCTACTATATGCCAAGGACATGCTCCACATTGCCTCATCTTATCTTCACAACAACCCTAAGAAGAAGGTATTATTCTTCCCTTTTTACAGACAAGGAAATGGAGGCTGGGCAGCCAGGTTAATCATTTGCTCCAAGTTACATTGCCAGTAAGTGAACATTCTTGCAGGTGTGGGGCCTCCGAAGCCCATGCTTTTTGCACCAAAGGCCTCTGCCCGGATCTCTAGGGCAGAAAACATGCACAAGAGACGGGACATATGTGGGTGGAATCAATGAAGGTGCGGACTCAGGCTGGAGGAGTTCAAACTCCAGGGAAATTCAGGTGTGCAGATGGTAGAAATCAGGCCCACTGTCCAGTGAGCCTGGAGACACCTGGGCCCAAGGTGAGGGCTAGGTGATAGCCTCTGGTAAAGGGCTCCTGTTGGCAGGGGGAGTGAAAGGGACTGGGTCAGTGCAACAGTTTACAGAGGCCCGGGGGACAAGTGTCTGTGAATGTTCTGCTAGAAGCTGTGACGGCTCCACTCCCCACCCCCATGCAGGGCACAATTACAACTCAGCCAGGTTCGGCTTCATTTTCTGCGGCTTCCCCATCTTCACCCTCTATCCCCTTGGGGGTTCCCTCCTATCTAAGCACCCAAGGTTTCCAGGTTCCCCCCTCCTTCCATTGGTACTCCACCCCTAGAATCGTCTAGGGCAGCATCCCCAGCTATTTTGGCATCAGGGACCGATTTCATGGAAGACAGTTTTTCCATGGACCCGGGTGGGTGTGATGGTTTGGGGATGATCCAACTGCATTTACCGCACACTTTATTTCTCATCTAATGCCTCTGCGTATCTGACAGGAGGAAGCAGTCTGAGGCCCAGAGGTTGGGGACCCATGTCCTAGGACNGGTGATAGCCTCTGGTAAAGGGCTCCTGTTGGCAGGGGGAGTGAAAGGGACTGGGTCAGTGCAACAGTTTACAGAGGCCCGGGGGACAAGTGTCTGTGAATGTTCTGCTAGAAGCTGTGACGGCTCCACTCCCCACCCCCATGCAGGGCACAATTACAACTCAGCCAGGTTCGGCTTCATTTTCTGCGGCTTCCCCATCTTCACCCTCTATCCCCTTGGGGGTTCCCTCCTATCTAAGCACCCAAGGTTTCCAGGTTCCCCCCTCCTTCCATTGGTACTCCACCCCTAGAATCGTCTAGGGCAGCATCCCCAGCTATTTTGGCATCAGGGACCGATTTCATGGAAGACAGTTTTTCCATGGACCCGGGTGGGTGTGATGGTTTGGGGATGATCCAACTGCATTTACCGCACACTTTATTTCTCATCTAATGCCTCTGCGTATCTGACAGGAGGAAGCAGTCTGAGGCCCAGAGGTTGGGGACCCATGTCCTAGGACACCTTTAAAAACACACATGTGGACCGTAAGCTAGAAATTCCATTTCAGTTGGTCTGGAGGAGGTGAAGAAGGCAGATGATCACCTGAGAGATAAAAGGACTTGCCCAGGGCAGCAGGGAGGCCTGGACTCCCCTAAGCCTTCCTAACTTGGAGCTCAGTTCCTGCAGGTTGAAATCACAAGCACATGCAGGGGGCATAGG
>SJYV01016743.1:0-14328 GCA_006410875.1 Neotragus pygmaeus | reverse complement strand
CCACCCACCGGTACCTCCCAACACCCCCCAACCTCACTCCACCCACCAGTACCTCCCTCTGCCACATGCCCACCACTGGGCCTTTGCACCTGTTCCTCTCCAGCCTCACCTCCTTGAGGTCGTCTGGGGGCCTTCTTTGACCACCTGTCTCTAAAAGAGCACCCCACTTCTATTCTCTGTCCTCTCACCCTGGTGCAACTTTCCTAGCAATGACTCACGGCTGTCAGTAAAGAATCTGCCTGCAAGGCAAGAGACCCAGGTTTAATCCCTGGGTCGGGAAGATCCCCTGAAGGAGGAGATGGCAACCCACTCCAGTATTCTTGCCTGGAGAATCCCAGGGACAGAGGAGCCTGGCGGGCTACATAGTCCATGGGGTCGCAAGACTCGGACGCGACTGAGCGACTAAAGCACCACCGTCACTCTGTGTGAGCACGTTCTGTTTTCCCTTCTCTGCTGGACTGTCCGCTCCTTGCAGCCCGGGACCACTGTCTCGCTCCTTCACTGCACCATCACTGGCTCCAGAACCGTGAAGGGCCTGCAGCCAGTGCTCAGAACAAAGGAAAGGGCCAGGAAATCCTGCTCAGAACCCCTTGCCAGCTGCTCTTCCCCGGGGTGCCCACCTCTGTGGGAAGATCCCCAGGGCTGGAAGGGACATGTCCCGCCGCATCCCAGGGACCCCGACCCACTCTACCTGCCTGCCACTCGTGGGCCCAGGCATGCCTTCCAAATTAACACAGAATCAACCCCTTCTCTTTCAGTTGCGAGGCCACCAGAGGCTGGGGCAATGTGGCCGCCAGAGGACCAGACTGTCTGGGCCAGGGGCCTGCTTCCAGCCTGACACTGCCATGTCACATGGGTCACATGGACGCAGACAGAGCCCACTGCCACCTGGAGCCCAGGCAGGGGGGCGGAGGTCTCAGGGTGGGGCCCAGGGCCGCGGGGCAGTCGCTGCCAGGACGGGAGGGGTGGGGACGAGGGTGTCTGGAGGCCCGAGGCCCCCCTTTGGTCCTCAAGGATACCCAGCCCCCCACGGTGCCTGGGGGTGGTCAATGCTCAGAGAACCTCAACCAGCAGAGAGGCCCTCTATCCAAGCTGGGGCGGGGACTCAAACCCCCTGAGTGGAGTCTGGGGGAGGGCTGAGGTAGGAAGAGCCCTGCACCTGTCTGGAGGGGGCTAGAACCCGGAGCTAGAGATGACCCAGGGCCTGCTTCAGGACCGCATCAACTGAGAGAGGGGAGAAACGAGAAAAAGGCAAGTCATGACTGAGGAAGCCAGAGCCTGCGCCTCTCCATCCTAGCTACTCCCCCGAGGCCGCCCCCAAAGGCAGGCACTCAGCACCCACCAGCCAGGGCCCCCGAAGGCAGCAGGANTCCATAGTTCATCAGGCACTCTGTCTATCAGATCTAATCCCTTAAATCTATTTCTCACTTCCACTGTACAGTCATAAGGGATTTGATCTAGGTCATACCTGAATGGTCTAGTGGTTTTCTCCACTTTCTTCAATTTCAGCCTGAATTTGACAATAAGGAGTTCATGATCTGAGCCACAGTCAGCTCCCAGTTTTGTTTTTGCTGACGGTATAGGGTTTCTCCATCTTTGGCTACAAAGAATATAATCAAGCTGATTTCGGTGTTGACCATCTGGTGATATCCACGTGTAGAGTCTTCTCTTGTGTTGTTGGAACCCCCTTAGACAGTAATAATCATAATCTCATTATGTACATAAAATGTCTTATATCATTTACATCATCCCATTGGCTCAAAAAAAAAAACCTTAAGACTTCCAGCATAAAATATTTTCATTTAAAAATTTTATTTACACACAATAGAAAATTAAAAAGTACGAAGAAATGGAAAAGTCAGCCTCCCACCCCTGACTTGCTCCCTCTTGCCACTCTCTGCTTCCCCCTCCTCCCTCCACCCCTGGGAGCAACACGCCCTGTGTATCTTTCTAGTGCTGGTGATGCACAAACAGAATCAAACGTGTGTAGACATATGGCCATTTTTTAATTAGCTATTCAGGACTTTATTATTATTATTCTACTATTTTAACCATTTTAACTGCATGGCTCACTGGCACGAAGTACATTCACATTGTTATGCAACTCTCACCACATATATAAGCATTAAAAAAAAAAACTTAAATATCAGCAGACTGTACCCACATTCCACGCGTTACCATTTGTACTTAGCACCTTATCTGGGAGAATATCAGTACATCAAGGCCTGCTTTTAACTGATAGGTCATATTTAAGTGAAAAGAATTTTATAAATCAGAAAATACATTCAAATCAGGAAACTAAGTTCAAGGAACACCAGTTTTCCTTGACCGTGACAAGGACAGAATGAGGGTGGGACCCAGGCCAACTGATTCCAGTGTCCTCATTTATGAAAGAACAGAAGCAACTCCTGATCCACCTACTTGAAGCTGATGTGGAGATTGAAAGAGCTAATAAAACCTAGAAAGTACAATTCAAACAAGAAGCACCATCATTACTGTCGTTGCAACTTTATTTCTTAACATTTCTCATTGTGGTAAAAGTCACAGAATATAAAACACACCGTTCTACAGGTGTAACTGCAGAGTTCAGTGGCCCTGAGTACATCCGCATCCTTGTGCAACCCTCACCATCATCCACCTCCCGCATTTTTCACCTTCCTAACCTGAAACTGTCCCCATTAAAACACTACGTCCCAATTCTCCCTCCCCACCCCCCAGCCCCTGGCATCCACCAATGGACTACTGACTTCATGAATTTGATTATTCTAGGGACCTCGTAAAAGCAAAATCAAACAGTATTTGTCTGCATCTAATAAATATATTTATTTTTAATGTATTTTTAAGGTTGCCTTAATGTATGTCCTACATACAGACTGTACCTTCCTTTTGTTCCCCCTGTGCTTTGTAGATTCTCATTGGTTATCTATTTTATACATAGGAGTATACCATTGTTAATCCCAACATCCCAATTTATCCCAGCCCCACTTCCCCCCGAGTCACACCTTGGAGAAATTTCAGCAACATAGGGGAGGGCAGGTGTACTGGGGCAGGGGGACTCTTCCTTCCTTCGAATCACACCATCCACGGGCCTGTACTATTGGATCCCACCCAGCACTGCTCTAGATCCTGGCTGCCTCCTTAAGAAGGTTTGGAATGTTCTGAAGGGCTCAGGTATCATGGATGAGACCCTCATCTCCTGGGGAGGAGGTGGTCCTCAAGGACAGGCTTCCTCAGGAAGGAGACTCTATTCATGGAACTGAGACATAAACACAGACAGAGACAGGCCCTGGAAGTCTGGAGCAAGGTGAGTGGAAAAGTGTCCTCAGCCCAGGAGTGGCTGGTGGTTTATGTACAGCCAGCTGCAGGCTGACATTTTCCAGGCCCGGGCCCAGCACGGGAAGCTGACTGCGTCCACCAGCACAGCTCCAACCCAGACACCAGGAGGAAGGTGAGCGATGGGAACTGCAGGGAATCTGCCTGGCCCAGGGGTCTGGCTTGCACCGCCCATGCGAGCAATCAACTGCTTAAAGGGGGGCTGCCTCATTTCACGTGGTGGCCTTGCCCACAGCCTTTGTGTCTGAGGCTTGCTTCTTAATTGTTCCTGGGTCTCCTCTGGCAATCAGGGTCTTGGGAGGGAAAAGGAGGGGGAGACGGAGAAGACAAACCTCCTGGGAAGAAAAAGCAAACCCAGACTTAGCCAGGCTACATCCAGCCACTGGCCAACCAGCCTGGAAGCGCCCCACAAGTCTTCCCAACTTTTCCAAGATGGCCCCGTGGCCCACAGACATGCAGGAAAGTTATGCTCACTCTGTGTGATCACAAAGACTGAGCTTCCCCAGGAAGGTTCTGGAGTCTGTTAGAAGAGCCCATGAGACACAGATCTCCAGAAAATGCACCTAACTTGGCTCCTCACCTTGGCAAAGATTCACACTGCCTCTGCCCAGAGAGGTGGAAGGCCAGTCCACTCATCCTGTTTGTAGAGAAGCGGCGGGGAGGGCAAGAAGACAAGCCCAGCCTCTAACAAGGCTTCTCATCAGCCTGCCCTGTTTGTGCAGTTCCTTGCCACACTCAGTCAACCATTCTTTCTTCCTAAAGCCAGCCTGTCAGTGATCCATGCAGCTGGTCCTAAGAAAGAAACAGGTATTCAAGGCTAAACATTCAAAGCAGACACATTGCTGAGAGTTATCCACTTAACAAAGAATTACGAAATTTCTCTGAAGAGACAACTTTCCTAGAGCAGATAAGACACAACTTTATTTATGTCGTATCAATGTATTCCCAAAAACTTTTTTGGTATAAACCTAGAAATGTGTATATGCTTGAATATAAATGTATTGGTTGTGCTGTCTTTTTAAAAAAATAATTTTATTTATTTATTTAGGCTGTGCTGAGCCTTTGCTGCTCGAGCTTTTCTCTAGCTGCAGAGAGCAGGGGCTGCTCTCTCGTTGGGGTGAGTTGGCATCTCTGCGGTGTCATCTTTTGTTGTGAAGTACAGGCTTTAGGGCACTCAGGCTTCAGTAGCTGCGGCAAGTGGGCTCAGTAATTGCGGTTCCCGGGCTCTAGAGCACAGGCTTAATTGCTGTGGCCCACTGGCTTAGTTGCTCTGAGGTAGGTGGGATCTTCCCAGACCAGGGATTGAACCCATGTCTCCTAGATTGGCAGGCAGATTCTTTACCACTTAGTCACCAGGGAAGCCCTTGTGTTATTTTTCAGTTCTCAGGATAAATACTTGACTTGGGCAGGTTTAGGGATGGTATCATTATTTCTACCATTCAGGTCAGGAGAGTGAGACTCAGAGTCTAAGCAAAAACAGACATCCCTACGGCTCCACAATGACCGGCTGAGGGTTCTGTTTCTCAACCTGCCAAAATCCCACTGCTGTACCTGTGCTGTTTACAGAAAGTGGAGTAGAGGGTACCAGGGGCTGGGATGAGGAGGGAAAGGGGGAATATTACTTACTTTGTGAAGAATCTCTATTTGGGATGATGGAAAAATTCTGGAAATGAATAGTGGTGATGACTGCAAAACATTATAAATGTACTTAGTATATACTGAATGTACACTTCAGTTCAGTCCAGTCGCTCAGTTATGTCCGACTCTTTGCGACCCCATGAATCGCAGCATGCCAGGCCTCCCTGTCCATCACCAACTCCCAGAGTTCACTTAGAATGGTTAAAATGGTAAACTGCATATATATATATATATATCCCTTGTGNATTAAAACACTACGTCCCAATTCTCCCTCCCCACCCCCCAGCCCCTGGCATCCACCAATGGACTACTGACTTCATGAATTTGATTATTCTAGGGACCTCGTAAAAGCAAAATCAAACAGTATTTGTCTGCATCTAATAAATATATTTATTTTTAATGTATTTTTAAGGTTGCCTTAATGTATGTCCTACATACAGACTGTACCTTCCTTTTGTTCCCCCTGTGCTTTGTAGATTCTCATTGGTTATCTATTTTATACATAGGAGTATACCATTGTTAATCCCAACATCCCAATTTATCCCAGCCCCACTTCCCCCCGAGTCACACCTTGGAGAAATTTCAGCAACATAGGGGAGGGCAGGTGTACTGGGGCAGGGGGACTCTTCCTTCCTTCGAATCACACCATCCACGGGCCTGTACTATTGGATCCCACCCAGCACTGCTCTAGATCCTGGCTGCCTCCTTAAGAAGGTTTGGAATGTTCTGAAGGGCTCAGGTATCATGGATGAGACCCTCATCTCCTGGGGAGGAGGTGGTCCTCAAGGACAGGCTTCCTCAGGAAGGAGACTCTATTCATGGAACTGAGACATAAACACAGACAGAGACAGGCCCTGGAAGTCTGGAGCAAGGTGAGTGGAAAAGTGTCCTCAGCCCAGGAGTGGCTGGTGGTTTATGTACAGCCAGCTGCAGGCTGACATTTTCCAGGCCCGGGCCCAGCACGGGAAGCTGACTGCGTCCACCAGCACAGCTCCAACCCAGACACCAGGAGGAAGGTGAGCGATGGGAACTGCAGGGAATCTGCCTGGCCCAGGGGTCTGGCTTGCACCGCCCATGCGAGCAATCAACTGCTTAAAGGGGGGCTGCCTCATTTCACGTGGTGGCCTTGCCCACAGCCTTTGTGTCTGAGGCTTGCTTCTTAATTGTTCCTGGGTCTCCTCTGGCAATCAGGGTCTTGGGAGGGAAAAGGAGGGGGAGACGGAGAAGACAAACCTCCTGGGAAGAAAAAGCAAACCCAGACTTAGCCAGGCTACATCCAGCCACTGGCCAACCAGCCTGGAAGCGCCCCACAAGTCTTCCCAACTTTTCCAAGATGGCCCCGTGGCCCACAGACATGCAGGAAAGTTATGCTCACTCTGTGTGATCACAAAGACTGAGCTTCCCCAGGAAGGTTCTGGAGTCTGTTAGAAGAGCCCATGAGACACAGATCTCCAGAAAATGCACCTAACTTGGCTCCTCACCTTGGCAAAGATTCACACTGCCTCTGCCCAGAGAGGTGGAAGGCCAGTCCACTCATCCTGTTTGTAGAGAAGCGGCGGGGAGGGCAAGAAGACAAGCCCAGCCTCTAACAAGGCTTCTCATCAGCCTGCCCTGTTTGTGCAGTTCCTTGCCACACTCAGTCAACCATTCTTTCTTCCTAAAGCCAGCCTGTCAGTGATCCATGCAGCTGGTCCTAAGAAAGAAACAGGTATTCAAGGCTAAACATTCAAAGCAGACACATTGCTGAGAGTTATCCACTTAACAAAGAATTACGAAATTTCTCTGAAGAGACAACTTTCCTAGAGCAGATAAGACACAACTTTATTTATGTCGTATCAATGTATTCCCAAAAACTTTTTTGGTATAAACCTAGAAATGTGTATATGCTTGAATATAAATGTATTGGTTGTGCTGTCTTTTTAAAAAAATAATTTTATTTATTTATTTAGGCTGTGCTGAGCCTTTGCTGCTCGAGCTTTTCTCTAGCTGCAGAGAGCAGGGGCTGCTCTCTCGTTGGGGTGAGTTGGCATCTCTGCGGTGTCATCTTTTGTTGTGAAGTACAGGCTTTAGGGCACTCAGGCTTCAGTAGCTGCGGCAAGTGGGCTCAGTAATTGCGGTTCCCGGGCTCTAGAGCACAGGCTTAATTGCTGTGGCCCACTGGCTTAGTTGCTCTGAGGTAGGTGGGATCTTCCCAGACCAGGGATTGAACCCATGTCTCCTAGATTGGCAGGCAGATTCTTTACCACTTAGTCACCAGGGAAGCCCTTGTGTTATTTTTCAGTTCTCAGGATAAATACTTGACTTGGGCAGGTTTAGGGATGGTATCATTATTTCTACCATTCAGGTCAGGAGAGTGAGACTCAGAGTCTAAGCAAAAACAGACATCCCTACGGCTCCACAATGACCGGCTGAGGGTTCTGTTTCTCAACCTGCCAAAATCCCACTGCTGTACCTGTGCTGTTTACAGAAAGTGGAGTAGAGGGTACCAGGGGCTGGGATGAGGAGGGAAAGGGGGAATATTACTTACTTTGTGAAGAATCTCTATTTGGGATGATGGAAAAATTCTGGAAATGAATAGTGGTGATGACTGCAAAACATTATAAATGTACTTAGTATATACTGAATGTACACTTCAGTTCAGTCCAGTCGCTCAGTTATGTCCGACTCTTTGCGACCCCATGAATCGCAGCATGCCAGGCCTCCCTGTCCATCACCAACTCCCAGAGTTCACTTAGAATGGTTAAAATGGTAAACTGCATATATATATATATATATCCCTTGTGGCTCAGATGGTAAAGAATCCGCCCGCAATGCAGGAGACCTGGGTTTGATCCCTGGGTTGGGAAGATCCCTTGGAGAAGGGAAAGGGTATCCACTCCAGCATCCTGGCCTGGAGAATTCCATGGACTGTATAGTCCATGGGGTCACTGAACACCTCCATGTACAAGACTCTGGGCTGTGTGCTGTGAGGTGGGGAAAGGAGGCAGGGTCAGTACCTTCTGTGAGCTCCTAAATCAGCCTGATAATGTGTGAGATAACTGTTACGATGCAACCTTTCTGGGAAATGTATAGAAACCACCTCCAGCCGAGGGAGGGCTCCCAGAGCTGGACCTAGATGGGCTGGTAGGATGTGATCGGTGTCTGAGGAGGAAGTGGGTGCACCACACCTGTGGGGCGACTGATACCTGGGACCGATGGCCTTTGGAACATCCAAGGGAGCAGCAAGAGGTGGGCAGAGAGCAGATCAGTCTGAGAAGATCTGAGTGAGGGCAAAGAGGCTGATGAGGCTGGACAGGACACTGGAAGTGAACAGTAGGGTGTCCACCGGACTCTGGGAACCTGGAGATTCCAAATGTGCCCACCAGCTTCCTGCCACTTCCAAAGTGAGTGGTAGCTGGGCTGGGTACGGCTGGGTTTTTTTAATGTGGGGAATGTGTCCAACAAAGATCATCTGTGGCCCACTTAGCTGGTGTCCATCTCCAAGTAACGTCTCTCCTGGGGTCCCTGCCAGCCCCAGACACCCTCCAGCACCCAAGGGAGCTCTGAGCCTCCCCAGCCTGACCCGGAGGCCTGGAGAGCCCATGGGCTCTTGAAGAGCTGGGCTCCAGTCTTCCTTGTTTCTTGCCCTCAGACAGCAGGGACTTCCTGTCCCATCAGCCTCTGACCACCCAGCCTCCCACCATTGCCAGCTAAAGGGGAGGAGAGGAAGCCCTGAGGCTCACAGCAAACCTCAGTGCACCCCTGAGTCCCAGGAGTGCTCAGATGGAGTCTGGGCCAGCCAGACCTGCTTGGCCATCTACTTGGCTGCAGGATACACAGAATGTACCTTTGGGTGCTTCCAGCAGGTGTGTGTGTGTGTGTGCATGCGCATGTGCAGATATGGGCTTCCTGGCACAGGTGTTGGGTAACCTAATGCCCAGCCCACAGCCAAAGAATCAAGACAGGCTTTGCTTTTAAGGGGTGCCGACAAGCAAATCTGAGAAGATTATTGCCCCTGAGAACCTCGACGTCACAATCCCATTGCACCGAGTCCTCCCTCTTCTCATGGACAGCCTGTCCAGCTGAAAGCAAATGCAGAGCTGCCCATGAATTCAAGCTGTGTGCCTAAGTTTCCACCAACACCTAGGGATGCAGTAAGTGCAAGCTGATCTAGTGGTAAAGGAAGACCAAGCCCAGGGAGTTTGTAGCAATTGGGAGTGGGGAGGGCTTGCCAAGCCCTTCCTCCCTTCCCTTAGGGTGGTGGTGATGGAGGCCAAGATGCTGCGACTGATAGGCAAGGAGAGAAGTTATAGGTTTGCTGCGGCAGAATCTCTGGGGCATTAGTAATCATGCATTAAAATTTCCTAACGCTTCTCAGATGGAGAAAAAGAAAAGTCAGCTGCCCCAAGGGAAAAGACATGAAGAGGAGCCTTCTTTCAAGTTGAATCATGTGCCCAGAATAAATCAATCCACACTGCTGTCAAATCCACCTGCTGGACCCTCTATAACTCAGGTTCTTTTTTAAAAATATTTATTTATTTACTTATTTATTTGGCCACACTGGGTCTTAGTTGCAGCATGCAGAATCTTCCATTTTCACTGTGGCATGTGGGATCTAGTTCCCTGACTAGGGATTGAACCCTGGCCCCCTGTATTGGGAGCATGGATGCTTAGCCCCTGGACTACCAGGGAAGTCCCATAACCCAGATTCTTGCCTCATTCTGTCAGCCACCTTCCGCATCTCCCCCGCCCCAGCCTTATTCCAGTTTAGCCCCTTTACTATCCCTGTCATCCACTGCCTGCCTTTCCGTTAGGACTTCACTCCAGACTCTGTTAAGAAAACCATACGATCACCAGCTTCCAGACTCTACTGCCTCCACTCAGCACACTCGAGGATCCCCCTTTAGATTGGAAGAAATAAGAAGAATTTGGAGTCTTTTCCCCCCAGGCAAGTGGGCATCCATAGTGGGTGAAATCGGAGCATACTCAGCATGCAACCTTCTGGGGTTGGGATGAACGTGTAGGCCAGGCCTCGGCCCTGCCAGGATGCCAGGCACTCGGCCTCTTTAAATGCAAATGTCCCTTGTGGCAGCCTTGGCCTCTTCTGCAGGGGTGGCAGCCACCCTGGGAGGAAAGATGAGATTTAAATTGGTAATCAAGCACTGTGTCAGACTGGACTCTGACCTTGTTCAGAATTCCACTGGCCCGTGTTCCCTGACCGGCCACCCCTCTTTCTGCCCAATTGTTCCCTTGGGTAGCCGCCTGCTATCTAGGCAGTAAGGCAGGCTGTCACCAGCTGCTGCCTCCCTGGCTGCCTTCCACCTGGCTGGATCGGAAGACCTTAGAAATCAAACAGCTCTGCCTTTCCAGTCTCTTTGCTACGTCTGCTGCTGGAGCATGAGAGTGGTCTGGATGAGGTCTGCTTGCAGGGCATGGGAAGAGGTGAGGGCAGGCCCAGGGAGCCTCTTTTATGCATTCTTGGTCACCAAAGCAATTCCCAGACAAGGTCAGGAATGGCCAGTGTGGGCCCACATGCCTGCTACATCCATGGAAGCAGCTGGAGCCACACTTCAATCTCTCCAGCTTCTTCCCCTGCCCCAGAACACCCTCTGCCTGCTGCAAAACACTACACTTTTGCTCTTTTCTTTTTCCTGGAAAGTCTTCCACATTCTCTTCTGCATATCTAAATTCTGCCCTTCCTCCCAGGGCCTGGAGAACCACTAGCCTCTATAGAGTACTTGCAACACTATCATCCCATCACTTAATGGCAAATAGATGGGGAAACAATAGAAACAGTGAGAGACTTTATTTTCTTGGGCTCCAAAATCACTGCAGATGGTGAGTGCAGCCATGAAATTAAAAGACGCTTGCTCATTGGAAGAGAAGCTATGACCAACCTAGACAGCATATTAAAAAGCAGAGATGTCTCTTTGCAAACAAAGGTCTGTCTAGTCAAAGTTATGGTTTTTTCAGTGGTCATGTATGCATGTGAGAGTTGGACTATAAGGAAAGCTGAGCATGGAATTGATGTTTTTGAACTACAGTTTTGGAGACGACTCTTGACAGTCCCTTGGACTGCAAGAAGATCCAACCAGTCAATCTTAAAGGAAATCAGTCCTGAAAATTCATTGGAAGGACTGATGCTGAAGCTGAAACTCCAATACTTTGGCCACTTGATCTGAAGAGCTGACTCACTGGAAAAGACCCTGATGTTGGGAAAGACTGAAGGCAGGAGGAGAAGGGGATGACAGAGGATGAGATGGTTGGATGGCATCATTGACTCAATAGACATGAGTCTGAGCAAACTCCAGGAGTTGGTGATGGACAGGGAAGCCTGGCGTGCTGCAGTCCATGGGGTCGCAAAGAGTTGGATACGACTGAGTGACTGAACTGACTGACTGATCCTTCTCTTACCTCCTCAATTCATGATTCAAACCAAGTATGTAGGGCATTTAGTTGCATGCTGATTTGCCATGCTCTCTCACTGTTTTTATCTCCCAAACAAGATGGTAAGCTCCCATGGCTTGTGTATCGCCTAGAATTGGCGCTTAAAAGGTCTACCAGGAATCAGTGGATGAAAGGACAAATGAAAGAATGCATGGATTGTGTGGGTCAGAGCAAAGTTTTCTTGAACACCCAGAATTCTTCCCAAGAAGAGAGCTCTCCTTTCTATTGGCTTTTGTTGCACTGATGGAAACTTTGCTTCCAATGTCTCCAAGAGCAGAGGGAAACTAGGAGAGTTTCACCAGGAGGAGTCAGTAGCCCGTTGAATTTCCACCAGCGTTCGGGGCACTGATGACTCCTGGGACCAGATGTCCTACTCTTTTTGATCTAATTAGGATCACAGAATGTGCCCACATGAAGTTGTGTTTCCTGTAAATGCACACAGTTTGTAAGTGCAGGAGGGAGCCAGGCAAGGCTGTCCAAACAGACAGCATGTGAAGGATGCAGAAAACAGGGCTGTTGAATGGAGGCAGGGAGGAGGCTGGCTGTCCAAGAGACATGAAACAGCTCCCTACTCCCTCTTCCCCAGCCAGGCTCCATCTGTCCACGTCTGCTCTCTCGCCCACGTGAGCAAGAGCCAAAGATGAGGCCAGTACAAGGGACAAGACTGGGAGTGGGGTGGAGGATGGATGGTTGATTCAGGCAGTTCATCCGAGAGACAGCACCTTGAGTGCAGCCCCATCGGAATGCAAGGAGGCTACCATGCATGCACTATCCATCCAAAGCAGAAGCAGGAAGGGAGGCTCAAAAAGCCAACAGAGGAACTTCATGGGTGGTCCATTGGTTAAGAATCCATCTTGCAATGCAGGGGAAGCAGGTTCAATCCCTGGTCAGGGAACTAAGATCCCACATTCCACGGAGCAACTGAGGCCCGCAGGCCTCAACTACTGACCCTGCAAGCTCTGGAGCGCATGTGCCACAACTAGAGTCAGCATGCCCCAGTGAAAGATCACACGTAATGCAGCAAAGGTCTTGTGGGCCCCAGTGAAGACCCGGGGCAGCCAAATGAATTTTTAAAAATTTAAAAAGGCAGTGGAATAGCAGACCACACAGGCAAGAATGAAGATCTGGAAAGACAGGTGAAGGGAGGGTTGTTATTGTACACAGAGGGCCCAGGGGTTAGGATAGCGGGTCATTGATGAGCTCTGTCCAGGGGCTTCCGCCTGCCGTCTCAGAAGGAAGTCAGGAGCCGACAGCCAAGCACACAGCAGCCTGTGTGGGACCCCGTGGGCCATCGGGCTCCTCTCTCCTAGGCTGCCGTGAGGGCAGAGATCCTCTGACAAGCAGAGGCTGCGTGCTCCTCTCCTGGGCAGAGGCGGGGCTCAGAGATGAGAACATGAACGGAAGGGGAGGTGGCAGCATCCTACCTACAGGCCAGAGGACCGAAAGTGGTGGGGTGTCGAGGAGTCATTCTGGGGCTCCCTGAGGAGCAGAAATGCCGCCGTGAGGTTTTCCAGCAGCGCCCCACCCCTGGGCCCTTCCCCTGTCTCGGGGCCACTCACCCGCCTGTGCACGCAACCCCATCACTGATGAGAGTGAGCTGAGTTTGCCAGTTCCACTCCTGTTATTACTCATACCTTTCCCAGGGAAAGGAACAGACCCGGAGGAGAAGGCAGTTGCCCTGAGCTGGTCTAACTCTCAGCTAACTCAGCCCCTTTCTCTCAAAAGGGATATTATGACTCACTTTACAGCACCTACTGACATCAGAACTGTTAGTCCCAGAACAGGTGTCCAGGCCAGAGAACACCCCACTCCCCGGGTGTATTTCCTCCTGCTCCAGGTTAGAGAACACCCCACTCCCCGGGTATACTTCCTCCTGCTCCAGGATGTCCCCCAGGACCCCGGGAGGAAAGGCAGGCAATGAAGGAGGAGAGTTCAAAGGCCCAAGTGTATGTACAGGGGAGCCTCCTGTCCCACTCTAGCCAGAGACACGGAAGTTAATACCCTCTCAGAACTGGGGAGGCAGGGGTGCATGTGGATGCCGTGGGGAGGGTGGGTCAAACAGCTGGCGCATCTGATGACCACACACTCCTGAGAGCACACACATGGCACCGTTGAGGCTGGGGACAGAAAGCAGGCCAATTAGGAAACCAGTGCTCCATCCCCAATCCCCCAGCACTGGTTAGGACCCTGGTTCCCATACTTGGCTGGGGGGCAGAATCTCCCGGCAAGCTCAGCAAACATGCAGATTCTTGGGGCCCCACTGCAGTCCCTCCAAGTCAGGACCACGTGGAGTGGGGAAACTGGGGTATGTGTGTCCAACAAGCTCCCCTGGGGTTCTCAGGCCGCATCCCCCTCCCTGAGTTTAGAGTTGCTGGATTTGAATAGGGTTCCTTGCAAACTGATGATGGCCTTGTCTGAGGCCACAGACAGTCCTCCCTAGACAGACCTTGTGCCCAGAACATGGACTGGATGGGCCAGACCTACTCTGAGAGAAGCACCTTATAGCCTGAGCATCCCGCTGGTGCACTTGGCCTCCCCGTTGATTACCTGGGATGGGGTGACTCCCATGACTCCACAGGACCTCTCTCCTAGCATTTTGTTTGTTTTCACAAAATCAACTATTGCACATACTTGATAACAGAAACTTGAATGCTGTTCTTCCTCCCGTTTAACATGTGTGCCAACCAACCTCACCTGCCAGAGGTAATGTGGAAACCCATCACCCACTGGCTTGTTCAAGATGAACCCAAGGGCACTAAACCATTACTTTGTTTTCTTTGGAGCTTCTGTTTGCCTGAACAACAGGCTGCAAAGCGATTTGAAAAGTCAGGCTTAGACCTGGGGTAAAATGGGCAAACGGGCAAAATGCCTGGCTAGGAGAGACAATTTCTTATCTGTTTTTTCTATTTGTTTTGGGGTGTTTTTTTTTTT
>SJYV01016740.1:0-13217 GCA_006410875.1 Neotragus pygmaeus | reverse complement strand
AGGTGGATGAACCTAGAACCTATTATACAGAGTGAAGTAAGTCAGAAAGAGAAAGATAAATATTACATTCTAATGCATATATACAGAAGCTAGAAAAATGGTACTGAATAATTTATTTACAGGGCAGCAATGGAGAAACAGACATAAAGAACAGACTTATGGAGATGGGGAGAGGGGAACAAAGGGTGAGATGTATGGAAAGAGTAAGATGGAAAGGTACATGACCATGTAATATAGACAGCCAATGGGAATTTGCTGTATAGCTCAGGAAACTCAAACAGGGGCTCTGTATCAACCTAGAGGGCTGGGATGGGAGGAAGATGGGAGGAAGGTTCAAAAGGGAGGGGGTTTATGTATACCTATGGCTGATTCATGTTAAGGTTTGACAGAAAACCACAAAATTATCCTTCAATTAAAAAGTAAGTTTACTTTATATATATATACTTTTATATATATATTTGATGAATTGAATTCATTCTCTTAAAAATTTTAGGACCTCAACTTACAATTAAAGACATTTATCTTCTCTACCTTATCACATTTTCTTTAAATGTTATCTATTTAATTTAACCTTATTAGAAACATTAGCTAATAGAATTTCTGCAAAAACCCTTCCCTCTACTACACAGGAAGACTGTTGCTCTGTGCTGCTGTCAGGAAGACTTGAATCACAGAACGTGAGCTTGTGGGTGAGATGAGGGCTCTTAGAAAGTTTTGTGGGGGTTAAGGAAGGAGCTTCTTCCTTGAATTATGAGGGTTTCCATAAACAGAGAAGGATTGGATGAGGGAGACATTCAAATGTAAGATTTGGAAGTGAGATGATCTTTCTGGAACAAGTGTTCAGATCACTCCAGCAAAAGATGCAGGATTTCAGTTTGAAGATGAGCCTGGAAATGTTCATTGCAATCAGGTTTCAATGACCATATACCTTGAGCACAAGTTTGGTTTTCTTGCTAACCATTCCTACATAAATGCAATCAACTGATTTTTTCTTCATCTTTCATTATCTAGGAACTGCTGTCTATTTCTAAATGTTTTCAATATTTTCTGAAGAAGATAGCTTGAATGATGCTGTTCAAGTTTCTTCTTACTTCTAAAACTCAATATGCCTCTTCTGTTTTCCACATCTCTGATTATTTTTGGTCTATAAATTCCTCTTGATGTATTTCCACCTCTCTGTGTGGAAAGAAATACTAGTAATGAAATGCTTCTGATTTTGTAAAAATCACACAAGGTTCACGCATAACACAGGGTAGTCACAAAACATTTTAGTTAGAAAGAAACTTAAGTCTGTTTACAATTCTCCTTACTTTCTGTTCAAAAGGATTATTTTAAGATATTGTGCAAAGATTTATAGGCAAAATCCTTCTGCTATCAACTATCAGAGAATGAGCCCCTGCTTCTTTTTTACAGGTCTCTGTGTACCTTTATAGAGGTAATAAGATGATAAAGAGACAGGAAGATAATACTGGGTTTAAGAAAGAGGTTTAAATACAATTATTTCTGGATCAGGTCAGACCTGGATCTGATTTAGAGACAGAATAATAGACCACTATTTACAATAAAATAATGGAAATATTTTTACATACCACAATATCAAAACAGAGAAGTCTTTGTATGTAGAGATGGAGCCAGTTTACCATATCACTGACTTTAAAATGATATATTTTATTTGAGGTAGTTTGTCTTCTTAATGCTGAACTGGTACTACATATTTTATGCTTAAGTAATACTGTCACTTTCCATTTGCTGAGTTATACATTTTGCCTATAACATTTCTATGAATCCATTCATTTGTAGTGAACCAAACCAAAACTAGAGGATCACTAAGTCAGGTAATTTATCATGCTCATAGTAAAAGAGAACGCGAATATTCAGGAAGTAGGTTAGATGACCTTTCATTATTCAAACATCACAAATGAACAAAATGTTTTTGAATCACGCTGACTGTGTTAAATGTCTATAAATAAGGTGCATTTCTAATAAGTCACTTAGGATATAATTAAATTTTCTTGAAGACTGTGAGCCCATATACTCTTTTTTCTTATTCCTTTTCATTTTTACAGTTTGGCCCAGTAATCATTCATACGGGTATATATTTTAAAATTTCAAGAGTTGGGAAAAGCTATATGTATTTAAATATTTATTTCAATGTTAACATAGTGAAGAATGGGAGTCACTCTAAATATCCAAAGATAGAATGTGATGAATTAAAGTAGGCCACAGTTGCAACTTAATTTACACTCTCAAAGTACAATTACATAGATTCTACGACAACATAGAAATAAATTCAGACCAGGTAAAATTTTGCTATAGACTCGGACTGCAATTATATATATTCTGCTCTAGAAAATGGTTTAGAATGATAGTTTGAAAAATGGATACCCATATACAATCATAAAAAATACAAAGACAGAGAAAGGAAACAGTGATACACAACAGCTGTGTTTAAAATGGTAAAATTGAAAGCAATTCTAGTTTTCAGCACTACTATGATGTTGTTTACATAAGTTTATATGGAAGTAGCTAAAGCTGTAGTTATTTTTATAGTTATTTATTATTCTATCATTGATGATATAGGCAACTTGCCAAAAAATTATTGACAGTGTAAAAATATGACACTGATTTTTCCATCAATAATTTTTATATGGCAACAGTGTTAGCATTTGAATACCATTTTTGTTGTTGAGTATTGTGTGTGTTGAGGTTGGTATCAAGTGTTTTCATAAGTTAAAGACAATAAACTCCCTGTACTTGTGATTATTAGGATTGGTTAATGGGGGAAACATAAAGTGAATTGGCTGAGAAATGGTCAGATTTCAAAAGAAATAACTGCTAATCTAGGGCCGAAGGTACATTTCATCCTAAGGAAAGCTATTTTTTTGGAAGAATGCCATAGTAAGGTACTTTCCACTTGCTTAGGGAATATCAAATTAGCACTTATTTTGAGACATAATTATTAATAGTGCCACTTATTCTTCTCANAGGTACATTTCATCCTAAGGAAAGCTATTTTTTTGGAAGAATGCCATAGTAAGGTACTTTCCACTTGCTTAGGGAATATCAAATTAGCACTTATTTTGAGACATAATTATTAATAGTGCCACTTATTCTTCTCAGAATGTGCAAATTTAAATGTTAAATTATGTGGTCAATTTATCATTCTGTTTAGGGGATTAAAGATAGCTTGTTGATATCACAAAACAGACAAGTTTCATCAGTGGAGCGGAAAATGATATTGTAAATAACTCTGAAAAAAACATAGGAAATGTAAACTTGGTAGGCTGCAGTAGATGTTCTTAGGTCCATTTCAGACCCAGGTCTTGTTTGCCTGAGTTCTTACAACCTTCTAATGGATGTGGCATTAGAAGACCATGCTTTTTCAGCACTCAGCTCTCTATCTGTCTTTGAAGTTGCTATGTTTTACTTTGATCTTGAAATCATTTTTCTCAGTGTTTTGATGATTTACTAATGGTGAAAGTCACAAAGTCAGAACATGATTTTACTTATTCCCTTTTGTAAGCTTAATGAGAATGTCATAGCTAAATTCCTTAGTTCTTCTTTGGTAATATATCCTAAGTCATTTTCTCAAACTCATTTTTCCCTTTTACTGAAAATAAAAGAAAGAATGCACACATTTGTGGGGGAGGGAGAACCAAATATGTGTTAGAGTTTTTCTTCTTTTTCTCAGGTAAAGCTTGTGTTGTCATAAAAAACATAGGCATGCTCAGAGGGTTACCTTGGTTATTTTAAATATACAAAGATATTAAACTAGAGTTTGAAAGAGTTTTAGTTGTTGGTTCTAGAGTCAGATTACAGAAAAATCCAGAGGATTTCAAATAGAAGGCTGGGCAGTTAAACCTAAGGTTCAAATATCCTAGAAGATTTTCACAAACTAATTTCTCTTAAATGGAAGTGTCTAGATAGTCTGACAAAATAATTCATGTTCTGTCCCCTGCTTTTGATTTTAAGAGAATTCTGATATAAAAATAATGGGTCATTATCAAATGGAACATAAATACCTAATAAAACACATGCAAACCTGCTATGATCTGAGAAGTAGGTTAAATGGACACAGTCACTGCCCCATCGGTATTTTCACCTCCTGTGTCAATTATTGGCAAGCAGGGTTGACCTCTCACTGAGGGCGAATGAGATGGCAAGCCAATGCCCACTTAATTGTGTTTGCAAAGTTTCTGGAAAAGCCAAAGAAGTTTCTTGGAGTTGAAAATTGTTTCAGTGGCTAAACAGTTACTTAATTGAGAAATCTGTATGGGAGAAATGAAATTTAAAAGAAAAGGCATTCTGAGCACACAAAGCAGCAGGTGTATGGATTAAACATCAAGTTAACAGCATACAAAGTAGGGAACATTTGTGAGAGTCAGTGATACAGGGTGTCTCTCAATAAGGAAGTTTATTGTGACAGCAAGTGTGCCTCATGGTTTCCAAACAGAAAGGCAAGTTAAAGATAATGAGGTGCAAAACAGCGCGTAGCAATTCTCTCTCCCTGCTTCTCTCTAAAGCCGATTGTTCCACCTGTGACACTGAGCTCATCCTCCGCTACCTTCTCTGGAGTTTGTCCACCTTTTCTTCCTGTTCAGTTTTCCATGAGTTTTTCCATCTTTCTGCAAACATGCTCAGGTCTATCCCACCTGTCAACCCCTTAAAGCAAGATAATCTTTTTTTCACCCTGCATCCGTTTCCTGTCACTGGCCCTCTAACATCGTGAATTTCTGTTGTCACTACTCGTTGCTAGTCTGTCCGAACCTTTCAGGCTGCCCTAAGTGCCCTGTTGCTTTGGGCTTTATTTCCTTATATTGTGGGGAAACGTATAGAGCTTCAGTTAGTTTCATACTATTAGGCTTGTGATAAAGACCAGGTTCTGTTCTGGTGACCTTAATTTATTTAATTTTCATGATGACACACTGAGGAAGGCACTATTATTAGCTCTGTTTTAAAGAAAAGATGAGGAATGAACGAGGCACAATGGGAAGGACCGGGTCTGGTCAACAGAACTCTGGGAGGAGAGTTCAAGTCGCAGTGCTCCGGCGTCAGGATTCCTGCTCACCGCTGCTGCACCACACTTCTTCTCAGAGAACTCTCTATCAGGTTCCTTAGAAAGGGCCAGGCTGGCACGAATCAAGAAGTGTAGTTTAAGAGTTCCATAAGTTGATGTTCTAGGCCTTGTCTAATTCTCTAACATCAACTGATAGAGCTCTTATTGGGCGTCCCTTGTGGCTCAGCTGGTAAAGAATCCACCTGCAAGGCGAGACACCTGGANATCAAGAAGTGTAGTTTAAGAGTTCCATAAGTTGATGTTCTAGGCCTTGTCTAATTCTCTAACATCAACTGATAGAGCTCTTATTGGGCGTCCCTTGTGGCTCAGCTGGTAAAGAATCCACCTGCAAGGCGAGACACCTGGATTCAATCCCTGGGTTGGGAAGATCCCCTGGAGAAGGAAAGGCTACCCACTCCAGTATTCTGGCCTGGAGAAGGCCATGGACTGTACAGTATAGGCCACGGGGTCGCAAAGAGTCGGGACACAACTGAGCGACTTTCTCTTTCACTTTTCAGCCTGTGATTGAGTCCAGATTCATACTGCTAACCACACAGCAGGCTAATATATTGACAGACACGTTGTCAGGGCAAGGAAGAGCACCTTTATTCAGAAGGTCAGCAGACCAAGAAGACGGCAGACTGGTGTCACACAGAGCTATCTTGTCCAGGTTTGTATGCTAGCATCTTTTATAGAATAAATAAGGGGAGGGGAGGAGGCAAAGTTAAACAGAAGAGTTGTTGTTTTGTTTAGTTGCTAAGCCATGTCTGACTCTTTCCGACCCCACAGACTGTAGCCTGCCAGGCTCTTTTGTCCATGAGATTTCCCAGACAAGAATACTGGAGTGCATTGCCACTTCCTTCTCCAGGGAATTTTCCAGACACAGGGAACAAACCCCAAACTCCTGCTTGGCAGGCAGATTCTTTACCGCTGAGACACCTGGAAATCCCTATGGAGCCACATGGGAAGCTGGGGGCTTAAAAAAAAGAATGTGTGCACTCAGTCATGTCTGACTGCTTGCAACCCCAGGAATGCAGCCTGTCAAGGTCCTCTGTCCATGGAATTTTCTAGGCAGGAATAATGGAGTGGATTGCCATTTCCTTCTCCAGTAATCTTCCAGACCCAGGGATCAAACCCGCATCTGTTGCATCTCCTGAATTGGCAAGCAGGTTATGCAATGATTAAAAAAGATGGTGCTAAAAAATATTGTTGTTGTTCAGTAGTTCAGTTGTGTCCAACTTTTGTGACCCCATGGACTTCAGCATACCAGGCTTCCCTATCATGACCTACCAGAGTTTGATCAAACTCATGTCCATCGAGTTGGTGATGCCATCCAACCATCTCATCTTCTGTTGTCCCCTTCTCCTCCTGCCTTCAATTTTCCCCAGCATCAGGGTCTTTTCCAATGAGTCAGCTCTTCACATCAGGTAGCCAAATTATTGGAGCTTCAGCTTCAGCACCAGTCATTCCAATGAATATTCAGGGTTGATTTCCTTTAGGATGGACTGGTTGGATCTCCTTACTGTCCAAGGGACTCTCAAGAGTTTTCTCCAACACCACAGTTCAAAAGCATCAGTTCCTCGGTGTTCAGCCTTCTTTATGGTCCAACTGTCACATCCATACATGACTACAGGAAAAGCCATAGCTTTTACTATATGGACCTATGAAGGCAAAGTAACATCTCTACTTTTTAATATGCCACCTATGTTTGTTATAGTTTTTCTCCCAAGGAGCAAAGCATCTTTTAATTTCATGGCTGCAGTCACCATCTGAAGTGACTTTGGAACCCAAGAAAATAAAGTCTGTCATTGTTTCTATTGTTTCCCCGTCTATTTGCCATGAAGTGATGGGATCAGTTGCCATTATTTATTTTTCTTTGAATATTGAGTTTTAAGTCAGCTTTTCCACTCTTCTCTTTCAACTTCATCAAGAGACTCTGTAATTCCTCTTCACTTTCTGCCATAAGGGTGGTATCATCTGCATATATGAAGTTATTTATATTTCTCCTGGCAATCTTGATTCCAGCTTATGTTTCATCCAGCTTGGCATTTCACATGATGTACTTTGCATGTAAATTAAATGAGCAAGATGACAAAATACAGCATTGATGTACTCCTTTCCCAATTTGGAACTAGTTGTTGTTCTATATCCAGTTTTAACTGTTGTTTATTTACCTGCGTACAGGTTTCTCAGGAGGCAGGTGAGGTGATCTGCTATTCTCATCTCCTGAAGAATTTTCCACAGTTTGTTGGGATCCATACTGTCAAAGTCTTTGGCATAGTCAATAACGCAGAAGTAGATGTTTTTTTCTAGAACTCTCTTACTTTTTCTATGATTCAACAGAAGTTGGCAATTTGATCTCTGGTTCCTCTGCCTTTTCTAAATCCATCTGAGCATCTAGAAGTTCTCAGTTCACATACTGTCGAAGTATATATAGCTTGGAGAATTTTGAGCATTACTTTGCAGGCCTGTGAAATGAGTATAATTGTATGGTAGTTTGAGCATTCTTTCACATTGCTTTTCTTTGGGATTGGAATGAAAACAGATCTCTTCCAGTACTGTGGCCACTGCTGTGTTTTCCAAATTTGCTCGCATATTGAGTGCAGCACATTCACAGCATCACCTTTTAGAATTTGAAGTAGCTCAGCTGGAATTCCATCACCTCCACTAGCTTTGTTCATAGTGCTGCTTCCTAAGCAAGCTTGATTTTGCACATCAAGATGTCTGGCTCTTGGTGAGTGATCACATCATTTTGGTTATCTGAGTCATTAAGATTTTTTTTGTATAGTTCTGTGCATTCTTGCCATCTTTTCTTAATATCTTCTGCTTCTGTGAGTTCCATACCATTTCTGTCCTTTATTGTGCCCATCTTTCATGAAATGGTCCCTTGGTATCTCTAATTCTCTTGAAGAGATCTCTAGGCATTCCCATTCTACTGTTTTACTCTATTTCTTTGCATTGATCACTTAGGAAAGCTTTTTATCTCTCCTTGCTGTTCTTTCAAACTCTGCCTTCAGATGGGTATGTCTTTCCTTTTCTCCTTTGCCTTTCGCTTCTGTTTTCTCAGCTATTTGTAAGCCCTCTTCAGACAACTATTTTGCATTTTTGCATTTCTTTTTCTTGGGGATGGTTTTGATCACTGCCTCCTGTACGGTCTTATGAACCTTTGTCCATAGTTCTTCAGGCACTCTCTCTATCAGATTTAATCCCTTTAATCTATTTGTCACTTCCACTGTATAGTCACTGGGCTTCCCTGGTGGCTCAGAGGTTAAAGCGTCTGCCTCCAATGCAGGAGACCTGGGTTCAATCCCTGGGTCGGGAAGATCCCCTGCAGAAGGAAATGGTAACCCACTCCAGTATTCTTGCCTGGAGAATCCCCTGGATGGAGAAGCCTGGTAGGCTACAGTCCACGGGGTCACAAGGAGTTGGACACAACTGAACGACTTCACTCACTCACTCACTGTATAGTCAGAAGAGATGTGATTTAGGTCATATCTGAATGGCCTAGTGGTTTCCCCTACTTTCTTTAATTTACATCTGATTTTGCAATAAAGATTCCATGATCTGAGCCACAGTCCACTCCTGGTCTTGTTTTTGCTGACTGTATAGAGCTTCTCCATCTTTGGCTGCAAAAAAGAAGATGGGGTGGCGTAAAAAAGATGATAAATATTTCCTGGTTCAGGCCTGATTTTTTTCTTTCTCCTTTCCTGTAGCCATTCAGCAGTGAATCTGGTCAGGATGTTTCTTGTCAGCTCAAACAAAGATATTTTAGCTTAACATCCAGGTATGGGAGACAGGTTCCCAGGAGATGAGCTGTTATACATACTTTAAGCTGTACATAACAACCCTTTAGTGAATAATTTGTAAGAAAAGAAGTAGAATGTAACAGTTTAAGTGAAAGAAACAGAACCAATATGGAGTCAGACGTTTCTTCTTTGTTACAGGATGATTCTCCTTTGTGGACTATATTGGCTATTCAAACATTCATTTTTTTAAAGAAGTGAGAGGGATAAGCAGGCTTCAAGGCCTAATGGGCTGCCCTTAGAGCATATTAACCAGTATGTTTAATCTTTAACCCAGTTATACAAGTGTTAAACACTGCCATTTATCGCATTGAGAATACAACATTTTATTGATTTATTTCTAGGAAAATACAAAGGTACACTATAATAAATGGATTATGAAATCAACATATTTCTTTTTTATTTATATCATAAATTTCTCAAATCTGATAAAAATGGCATGTGACCCCTACAGAATCTCAAACTTGAGCAGATATTTCTTAGATATTAATGTCTCATGAGACTAGAAATAGTTCCAACTTGTCTAGGTTACTTTCCTTTTGATAGTCACATAGCAACATACTTTATTGTTAGCAATGTTGATCACTTACAAATGTTCTATTGTCTAGTCCTGTGAAAGAAACAAAAATCATCTACCTCACTAAGGATGACTGCTTATTTCTTCATATGGATCAACATAGGGCAGAAATGTGCAGCTCTCTTCACTTAGCATGATGTAGTAGAAAGAATATGAATTTTGGTGTCAAAGTGGATTAAAATTCTTTGTTTTCAGATGCATACAATTACTGTAAATAAAGCTGCCCAACATTTCTGAAATTATCTTCTGTTATCTCTAAAGCAAGGAAAGGACTGTCTAACTGTTAATGCTCATGTTATCATAAAATTAGATATTTTATCTACAGTGCCTGCTATACTATCCTTCACAGCTTGGGTATATAATACATAGTAATCATGACTCATAATGTCGTAACCACCAGTCACTGAAAAATTACAATGTTTTTTCCAAAACACCATTTTCAATAAGGCATAGTTTTTCACTCAGAATTTTGTGTTAGTTTCACATAAAAGAAAATTCAAAATACTCTTTAGAACAAACACTTGAATCCAAACAAGCTCACCTTCTTGACCCATGAGCAAACCTTGCTCTCTCTTTTTCTTATTTATGATGTTCAACCTGTTGAGAATCCAGTTCTCTTTTATGCTTAAGTTCTATCAGTTTTCTCAAGGCTGAGCTCAAATCCACCCTGCTTATGAATCCTTTCAGTCCTCCTCCAGTCTGCAATGATCTCATTTCTGAATACTTTTTTTCACTTATATTGGCAAGTAGCTCTATAGACACAATAGCTGTATATACTTTTTCACCCTGTGGGGTTAGCAGTATATTCTCACATGTGGCCATGACTTGTCAGTACAATTTTATTTTAAGCTTTTATGTTGATCACAATAAAACATTCTCGTTCTGAATCATCTCAGTGACCACCTTCTAAGCAATTATTGTATAAGTGTTCCTAGCTCATATTTGTGTTAGCATTCACAATTCAGTTGGGGTCAAAAGAGCACCCATACAAAATGGCAGCTATTGTTTAATTGTCAGTATACTGAGAAACACATCTTATTATTTACAGTTCTGATGTAAAAACAATAACAATCATCTGTCTACTCTTGCATTTAGGTTTGATAAATCACCAGTAATAGAACTAAATTTGGTTTTTATTTTGCACGGTAACTGTAAATGTTTACTAAACAGAAGCCTCACTTAAACTGACTTGGGAGACTAGAACGGGACTCTCTCCTTCCCTTTGATGATAGAAGAGCCCAACTGGAAGAAGACAGACTCCTCTTCTTCATGGAAAGGATGCAGCCAATGAAAGTCACAGGCTTTTTGTTTACCATAACCCTCCCAGCTCCCTTTTCCCCTCTATAAAAGCCATCTCTTTCCTTGACATGCAGGGATTTACATGTGTCTCCTCATGGTTGCAGGCCCCAAACTGCCATTCTCTATTGATCCCAACCCATCTTCCTGGTGAAAGATTTTATAGTCTACATGTTTTAGGACAATGTAACTCATGATTTTAAAGTATTTTAGAGTAACAGATTTCATTTTTTAGATTGTGATCATCTTTATTTGCATTCAGCAATATCTATTGGAATGTTGCTCTTGGATGCATAACAACCCACAATTCCCAGCCCTCTTACAGCTATGGGGAGCCAGACAACTAGTTGTAATCAGTATTCAAGACTGAAGCAGTAAAAATCATTCTGTGTCACTCCAATTATTTCTCTGCCTTGGCAGCAAGAATGGAAATCCTGAATTTAAATGGTGCAGCATCCTATAGAGTCACCTGACATACATACAATAGAAATCTGTTAAGCCACTGAGATTCAAGGTTTGTTGTCATTGAAGCAAAATTTAAGCTATCAAGACTAATACAGAGTCTGGAGCATAGCCATCAATGCATAATTCAAATTTTATTAAATTTATAAACAAAAATGGTTCATAGTAATACTGTTATGTTGAATTTTTTTCTATTTTTCTTTTTACTTAGTTTGTAAAATTTTTTAAACCAAATTTTTTTGTAGTTCTATAAATTTTCAAGCAAAATAATTTCATGCTGCTGCTACTGCTGCTCAGTCACTTCAGTCATGTCCTACTCTGTGTGACCCCATAGACGGCAGCCCACCAGGCTCCCCCGTCCCTGGGATTCTCCAGGCAAGAACACGAGTGGACTGCCGTTTCCTTCTCCAGTGCAAGAAAGTGAAAAGTGAAAGTGAAGTTGCTCAGTCATGTCCGACTCCTAGTGACCCCATGGACTGCAACCTACCAGGCTCCTCCATCCATGGGATTTTCTAGGCAAGAGTGCTGGAGTAGGGTGCCATTGTCTTCTCCATTGTTATTTATAAATTTAGGAAATGTCATAGTGTTAATTTAATTCTATAGCACAAAGTTTCAGAAATATTTTTATCTCTTAATGAGGGTTCAAATATTACTGAAATTTGAGTTCATTGATTTTAAAATCAAACAGACCTGAAGTATATGCAAAACAGTTCACTTACTAGCTGTGTGGACTAGGATATAATTCACATTTTGAAGCCTCAATTTTCTTTGCTCCAAAATTAATACATCAGTATCTTTCTTCTGTCAGACTAACAAGCATTAAGTGAGATATTTTGAAGATTTATTACAGTGCATATGCATAGCAAATGTTCTATAAAAATAATGTTTATTAGTTTACTTCTGTCTTGTTTCCAATATGTTTTAAGAAGGTTATAAGAGTTATAAGATAGAGGTTTTATTTGATCTTTAGTTTTTTACATTTTATTATATTTATACTGTTCAGTATAGAGCTGCCATAGATTAAGCTCTGTTATCTTTTTTAAAATATATGTTACATTTAGTTGAATTATTAATTACTTCCATGCAAACACAAGATACAAGCACTAATATTCCCTTATAACAGCAACTGCCTAAGTACTCTGAAGATACTTACTAGGTTCAGGATCCCCCATATTTTTTTCTAGTCCATTTTCTTAAAACCTTATTCTTGGCACTGAGACTGAAAAAAATTATAAAATCCATACTCATGTGACACGCAATGAATGACTTCTCCAGGCAACAGAAGCCATTCATTCAAGCGTCATCTAGGTGCTAAAACTAGAAAGTTGAATCAAAAGAGAAAATATCTCTGTCCTTGCAAAGCTTATTATGGACTGCAGAGACATAAATCACAGACTCTCCTACAAGCATGAAATTATAACTGTGATAGATACAACTAAAGAATTCTTCTAAAGGAGAGGTATACAGGGCTAAAAGGGCTTCTCTTTGGATGAAATTGATTGTCAGAGCAGTCAGGTTGGGGAGAATTTTCTGAGAAAGTAATAATTGACCTAAGAAGGAGTGAGAATGAGCTGCCTGAAGGATTTATGGAAAAGGTAGATATTTCAGGAGAAAAGAAAAACACTATCTGAAGCCCTGAGGGGAGAAGATACGTTCAGATGCAGAAAGGAATGGAGAGCATTCTAACTCAAGTGGAGACAATAAGGAAAAGAGAACTGTATAAAAAGTTCAGAGAAATAAGCAGGTTTCTTTCTATAGGCAACATTGCAGAGTCTTGCATTTATCCCAAGAGCATTAGAAAGTGATTGAAATATTTTAAATAGGGTAGAAAAAGCTAGCACTGTTTGATTTTTTTTAAACTGAGGATGTAATAGAGAGTTTGGGGACCAGTATGTATGCAGGGGAGCAAACAGAGTGGCTACAGCTGGAACCCAGGAAAGAGGTAATGATATCCTGGACTACGGAGAAGGCAATGGCATCCCACTCCAGTACTCTTGCCTAGAAACTCCCATGGACGGAGGAA
>SJYV01016739.1:0-10537 GCA_006410875.1 Neotragus pygmaeus | reverse complement strand
AACAAACCCTGGACTGTATATATGTTTAGAAATCTGGGTAGGAAATTGCAAATCTTGGGAACACAGGTGGTGGTTTTATTTCTTCTAATTGAAGGTCAGGACTTTGGAAGATAAAGAAGGAACTGAAAAGTGAACAGCTGGCTCTGTGGATGGTGTTGAACAGAATTTAGTTTTCTGGACCATGATGCATGGTACTAAACTAATGCTCCTGGCAAAAGAAAAGTACATCTAATGAAGAGGGGGAAGAACAAGCTTGGCAAAAGTTTTGCTGACCGGAAAAAGAAGGCATTGATATATGAGTAGGGTAGAAAAACGGATCAAACAAGCTGTTAAATTGTACCCTAGGGAGGGAAATAAGCTGACTTAGGAAAAGAAAAAATAATGGCAGAGGAGTAGTAAATCAAGAGAAGGTAACAGGAAAGAAGATAAAGGAGAAATGTTTCTCCTGATGGTTTCATGTATTTACATCTGTATTCAGATAATGTAGGTAATGATAATATTTAAAAACAAGTATTTAAAATTTTTCCTTATGACTTAATGGGGATGAGAACTTTGGCCGAGTAAAACTATTTGACCCTGAAATTCTAGTTCTTACTGCTTCTAGCAAAGAAACTATAGAACACAGAGGAATGTAAGGTTGAGTCTGATGAATTTTCCAGTAAATTCCCTGGTAAGAGACTCAGGAAAGGGCTAGCAGTGATTCTTTGTTGAACAATTTAAAGCACTGTAGGAAAAGAAAATTAGCAATTTTCAAAGGGAAGTTTTGGTTTCTCCCTTTTCCCTTCCACTTAGGCTGTTATGTATTTACAACAAATTTTAAAAAACCCAGGGTATGTAGAACTCCAGATCCCTGTGATAGATAATGTAGAGAAGTTGATGATCCAATAGTGGAAGGTGTGGTGGTGGAAACAGACAGGTATGGAATTAGGCAATTTCAGCTTTTATAGGTCTCTTATGGCCTGCTGTGGGCTTGGTGGATGTCAAAATCTAGCATGGAAAATTGAAGACTTTCCCCCCCATAGCTGAGTTTAATTTCCATTCTGATTTTTTTGCTCTCAATACTAGAAAAATTGGTCTGCTCTTATCCAGGTAGATATTTACTCCACAATAATGATTTCTTAGTCTTCTGGGGTGGAAACTACAGCAAAGTCAGTGATCAGTCATTTAAGATTTAAAGCTCTGTCACTTCAGGATTTACGGAACCCTGTTCACCTACCTCTGGCCTTGCAGTTGTTTTGCAGGTACTTGGAATCTGTTGCTGTAGTGTCACTGAGAGGCAGAGATATCCTCTTTGGTCCTTTCCTTCCTCTTTCTGATATGTGCAGTCCAGTCATGATCTTCACTTTTCAGTATCCATCTCTCCGTTTGCATGGATGGCCAACCACTTTAGTGTCAGTCTATAATGCCTGTCCCGCTTGCTAGCTTTCTCTGTGTTAACTTTCTTATATACTTAAGGGCATGGGTCAGGTTAAGCGGATCTCCTGTGCTTTTCTCGGGATTTTAGGCTCATGGCCATCAAAACTTCTCTACTTCTATTACATTTCATTTATCTCTATTTTTCTTTGCCTGTGCCATTTTGGTTGGGTTAGGGGAACATGAATGGATTTTCTTGAAGATCTCCAGTTACACAGTTTTCTACTCTTGGGTGTCCAAATTTAAGAGTTCCCATCTAACTCACAATCCAGGCCTAAATAAGGGAGCACATTGTATACCACTATGTACACCAATATCTATTCTTGTCTTCCTACTTTCTTTCTTCTTCCTTTTTTAGTAACTCATGTGCTTTTGTTGGGGGTGGTAAGTAAAACACTTGCTTAGCATTTCCCCCCCAAATTTTCTTCAAATTAGACTCCTTTAATACTTTAAAACTCTAAAATCAATTATTGTACTTATTTCACCTTGATATTCTTCATTGAAACACTATTCAATAGAGATGCTTCAAGATTTGATGATAATTACATTGAAGAAAGAAACATAATATTTCATAATCATACTATGAGGTATATTTAAATTCAAGGTAGATTATATTCTGATAAATTTGTATTAAAGTATTATATTAAAGTATATTAAATTATATTAAATTGTATTAAAGTGATTGACAAAATTCTTTATTATCATACTTGTCTATAATATAAACATTCCAGAAAAACATATTTATTGGAAAAACCAACAATTTGTTATATTTTCAAAAGTTTCTCTATCATCAGTGGAGTTGCCTGTAAAACAGAATTAGTAAACTGTACCTATTTCATGAAGTTTTTCCAATGATTGCATGTTGATAAAATATTTACCCTAGTACCTAAAATGTGCTAAGTACTTAATATGTGTTAGTAGCTATTTTTATACTTTCATTGTAATCTTGATCTTGGATAAAAACACACTCTAGATGAAGGGAAATAAATGAATCTTTACAGATTGTTGGGACAAATTGTGTCTTCCTCATATTCACTAACCATCAAGAGTTTTTGACACACAGGAGTGTTTAAATGAATGCAAGAATGTTTCTTAATCTGTTTCATATTTCTTTACCTGTTGCACTTCCTTCCATGTTTAACAAAAGCATCTGAGTCTAAGAGAAGTCATGAAGAAAGAACATTTTGGGAAAGAAAGAGAAAAATGTTTAAGTGGTTGTTGGCATTTGGGAATTTAACTGTCATACACTGATCTGTGATACGGCTTCCCTGGTGGCTCAGATGGTAAAGAATCCAGCTGCAATGCATGAGACCTGGGTTTGACCCCTGAGTAGGGAAGATCCCCTTAAGGAGGTCATGGCAACCCACTCCAGTATTTTTGCCTGGAGAATCCCCATGGGCAGAGGAGCCTGGTGGGCTACAGTCCATGGGATTGCAAAGAGCTGAACATGACTGAGCGACTAAACACACATCTGTGATATACTTCACAAATAGCTATGGTTTATAGAAGGATGAATCTGGTGGCGAGGCTTCTTTAATGTGCAGATGGAATAATGTTTCACTTCCGCTCAGCCGCTCAGTTGTGTCCGACTCTTTGCAATCCCACGGACTGCAGCACACTAGGTCTCTCTGTCCATCACCAACTCCTGGAGTTTACTCAAACTCATGTCCATTGAGTCGCTGATGCCATCCAACCATCTCATCCTCATCCAACCATCTCATCCTCTGTTGTCCCCTTCTCCTCCCACCTTCAATCTTTCCCAACATCAGGGTCTTTTCCAATGAGTCAGTCAGTTCTTTGCATCAGTTTCAGCTTCAGCATCAGTCCTTCCAGTGAATATTCAGGACTGATTTCCTTTAGGATGAACTGGTTGTATCTCCTTGCAGTCCAAGTGACTGTCAAAGAGTCTTCTCCAACACCACAGTTCAAAAGCCTCAAATCTTTGGTGCTCAGCTTTCTTTATAGTCCAACTCTCACATCCATACATGACTACTGGAAAAACCATAGCCTTAACTAGATGGACCTTTTTTTTGGCAAAGTAATGTCTCTGCTTTTTAATATGCTGTCTAGGTTAGTCATAACTTTTCTCCCAACGAGTAAGCTTCTTTTAATTTCATGGCGCAATCACCATCTGCAGTGATTTTGGAGCCCCCCAAAAGTCAGCCACTGTTTCCACTGTTTCCCTATTTGCCATGAAGTGATGGGACCGGATGCCATGATCTTTGCAATGTTTCACTTACATGAAACTAAATGACACTAAGAGATTATCTAAGCATCTACTGTTTTCATTATAATTTTGTGACTTTTCTGAATCTCAGTGACCTGGGGTGTTGCTGAAGTAGTGGAGTTTCTGTGTGGAAGTGAAGATGGCTGCTGACAAGTGCTTTTTAGTAGAGCATGAGAGCAAAGCAAATTATTTCTTCTCTGGGAATCCTAGCCACATTGAGATGGGTTGGGAAAACAGCAATAGTGCTGTTGTTGAAATCTCCCCGGAACAATTTTAAATACAATTATAGACATCATTTTGTTGTTGTTGTTGATCAGGAGCTTGTCTTTCAGGGCATAAGAAGGAATGAGAGGAGTTAAAGAGTTTTTTTCAAACCACCATAGAGCTTCCAAAGACAAAGTGTAATAGGGTTCTAGTATAACAGGAACTGGCCATGGCTAAAAATTGAGTTTTTGTGAAAAAATGTTGAGGAGTTCATGGAAACTGTGAGGAAACACAAAATGCAATCACAAGACAATTTGAGATTTTTTTCTTTAATTTATCATCATATATTGTAGCTAATACTATATAGAAGTATATGCTAAAGAGGTACTTCCCACTTTTAGCTTCACTGTGCAGAAATACTATAGGTTAAAATATGAGCTATATCTTCCAATCCATGTAAGAACATAACATGCAGAACTATAATATATATGCTGCTCTATAACCTGATTCTTTACTCAGTAGATTATGTACTTTTGTTTATATCAGAACATGTAGCTCTATTTGACCATTTTAGAGGCGCCACAGCATTTTGTTGTTTAAAAACCACAATTTAGTTAACTAAAGTGGAGGTTCAGCTAGATTATTTCTAATCAAAATTTTGCTTCATGTTTCAGTGAATATTTCTCTTTCATGTATATTTGGTGAACTTGTACACGTTTTTCCCTGGGCTAAATTCTTGGGAGTAGAAATAGTGTGTTCAAGGGAGAAACATATATAAAAACTTGAGTCATTACCAATTGACTTTTAGAAGGTTGAAAAACTTTTCAATCACAGTAGCAGGATATGAGAACGCCAAATTCCCTGTAACTTGTATGTATGCGCTATTATGCTCAGATAAATTTCAGTGGAACCATATTTTTCAGAGATGACTGACTAGATTTATTAAGCTGTTCTGAGTTTTTCCTTCAAAATATCTGAAAGCAAAAGAACACACTCCGGTAACCCTTTCTACATTTTAGGTATTTTTCTAAAGTTTTGTTAATTTATTAAACGAATTAAAGTGAAAGTGAATTTGCTCAGTCGTGTCTGACTCTTTGCTATCCCATGGACAGTAGCCTACCAGGTTCTACCGTTCATGGGGATTTTCCAGGCAAGAATACTGGAGTGGGTTGCCATTTCCTTCTCCAGGAGATGTTCCTGACCGAGGGATTGAACCCGGGTCTCCCGCATTGTAGGCAGACGCTTTACTGTCTGAGCCACCAGGGAAGTTAAAAGAATTAAAGTATGGTATTAAAATGTAGGTGGAAAAAAGGCCAACTTTTCAAAAATACTAGAGACTGAATAATTTGATAATCATTGTTATTAAGTCAGATAAATGTTTTCCTTAAGAATAACTTAGTTCTTAAAATTTCAGCATCTTTTTTTTTTTTTTTTAGTGAATTTGGAAGAACATTAAAATAAAATGTTGCTTTCTTCTCTAACACAAGAAAGTCTTAAGGAATTTGTGTTCTACACAAGTCTAATTATTTTCCTTTACAAATAATATATTGGGTTGAAATTTTTCTGTCTAATCAAAAAAGAAAAATGTAGGAAAGGAAATGACATAACAAGCCTATATAAGAATTTTTACAAATTGTGAAAGAATAGTTACATTCATATATAACTAGTTCAGCCATTTCTCTACATTAAACATTTTTAACACCACTGGGTAAACTAGCTGCTTATATTGCTATTGTTTTGTATAAATGCAATAATTCTGCAATAATAACCTTCTTGACATTGTACTGGTAAATATACTTTTCATTGACGTACTCAGTTATACAATCCACACAAGTATGAGCATATGTGTTAGTTGCTTATGATATTTCATTTGCTTTTATATTTTAACAATGAAAATGGGAATTTGATGAAAAAACCCAACTTGCTCAGGTAGCTACCTCTTATTTATTTTGAGTTTCACCTTTTTTTAATCTTAAGAACAAACATCAGAAAGGTAACAGGTCCTTGGGATAAACATCTCAGTTTACTTGGTTGTGATTGTGAAGTGTGGCACAACTTTGGTTACAATTGCTAAAGGATAAAAATGATATATCTTGAAGAGGAGTTCTTTTCAGGATCACATATCTGCTACAACTGTCATATAAGCAAGAGAGAATATCATGTTTAGAATTTGTTTTAAATACAGTCTTGTGTTGGACGTATTTATTTGCTTGCCCTAAATTTTTATAAATCCGTACTTAAACTTAATTGACTATTGTATTGTAGTACAAAGAACATGGAGTTGGGCTTCACAGGCCCTGGGTTGTAATTCTGGTTCTTTAATCACCTGCTAACTGAGTGATTGTAGTCAATTTAACTTGCTGAGCCTTGGTTTCTTCATTTCTAAAATAGAGTTAACAATACCTACTTCAAAGAGTTGGTGTATGTTTTGGGGAAGTACAACTGAAGCATTTCAGCTAATACTTGCAAGGTATTAAATAAATGTTTGGAGAAGGCAATGGCACCCCACTCCAGTACTCTAGCCTGGAAAATCCCATGGATGGAGGAGCCTGGTAGGCTGTAGTCCATGGGGTCGCTAAGAGTCGGATAGGACTGAGCGACTTCCCTTTCACTTTTCACTTTCATGCATTGGAGAAGGAAATGGCAACCCATTCCAGTGTTCTTGCTTGGAGAATCCCAGGGACAGGGAAGCCTGGTGGGCTGCCGTCTATGGGGTCGCACAGAGTCNACTGAGCGACTTCCCTTTCACTTTTCACTTTCATGCATTGGAGAAGGAAGTGGCAACCCATTCCAGTGTTCTTGCTTGGAGAATCCCAGGGACAGGGAAGCCTGGTGGGCTGCCGTCTATGGGGTCGCACAGAGTCAGACACGACTGAAGCAACTTAGCAGCAGTAGCAGCAAATAAATGTTAGTCTCCTTCTCCCCTTCAAATACCCAATTGAAGCCTTACCTTACATGCCTGTGAATCATACATTTTTCTTGAGTTGAGTGATATTTTACCATCTCTACATCAAAAAAGAAACCCTTATACAAGAATTACTGTATCTTCTGTGAGTCTCAGAGAAAAAACTCAAGTCTCAGGAGTTCTTGAGCTACTGTTTCTCAACTAGTCATGTTTTAATTAAACTTTAATGCTCTTAGTGTGGATGTGATTGCTACTTACAGAACCTCTTTACATATTTTTTGTGTTCTTACTATGCCAAAGTGTTACCTTAAAAATTAGTTTTTGAATTAATGAACCTGAATAATTATGACATTAAGGTAATTTCAACAATTTCCTTAAATTATTACAGAATCTTCATACTAAACTATTCAAGTCTTAATAAGCACCATTGCCCATTCATCTTTTGTGCATGTATTTAGAGAAGTCATTACTGTGCAAAGAATTTTCCCTAACATGAATTGGTTCCTTAGCACAGATTGTAATTTCTTTATTGCTCTCCTGTTAGATCTTTATAGCACCAGTCCACAGTAGATGCTAAAAAAAAGTCTTTATGGTCCTCAAGAACTTAGCTTTACCTTTGCCCTCTTTACTCAAGAAAGATCATCTTGCTGCTTAGATGACTTGCTAACTGCCTCCATCTTTTCAATTCATCCTGTGCGCTACTTCATACATCCTGTTTTTCTGTGGAGTGCTCAATGAATAGTTACCAATGCTGAGGAAAAATTTTCCAAATCCACCTTTAATCATGTCATTATTCGATCAAAAATCTTTGCTACTTGGCCCTCAAGACCCTCTCCAAATAGCTTTCCTCACCAATTTAGTGAATTGTAAATCAGAATGTGATGCAGGATTCTGAAACTTTCCATACTATTTCAAGTTGTAAAATTGAATTTTTTTTTTCCCATTCACTCATACCTATCTCAAACTTTAATGACAGAAAAATAATTACCAAGGTGTCTGAAGCTTTGTGTCTGTAACAGTCTGTATTGCTAGATTACAGATTTTTTTTCCTCCCTTAGATACCTTAGTATTCTAATCTTCATTCTATTTACTTTATATGGCCTATTTATTCTGATATTGAGGCCAAAGTCTACTTCTTAAGACAGAAAAGGGACAAAAAATTTTCTTATAAGGAAAGAGTTTAAAGAATGCTCTAGAAGACAGGGTAGAAGATAGATTACATGTCATGAACACTTATGTGCCAGATGTTATTCCATTACACAATATTTATTTTCACAGTAATAGTGAGTGTTATTCCCCTTTTCTAGAATTGATCATGGATAGGTTTAGGACCTTAAGTCATTTGCCCATGACCATACAGCTAATAAGTGGCAGAAGCATGATGTGAACTCAGATCCCTCACCACCTAGTATGAACTTTCTCTTCTACTCATGCTGTAAAAATTTTATTAAAATATTGACTTTCATAAATACTATGAGCCTAACATTAATAGACACCTCCAAGGAATATAATAAGTGGGAAATGTTAGCACTGTAGGTCATGCCCTTCTGATTTTTTTCTGCCATGATTTGAAGACAGGTGAGTGACTCTTGAGGAATATTTCACATCTGTACTCTTCTGTTATTTATGACGAGGTGGGTGGTGGTTCCTGGCTATCATTCTTACTNGGTCATGCCCTTCTGATTTTTTTCTGCCATGATTTGAAGACAGGTGAGTGACTCTTGAGGAATATTTCACATCTGTACTCTTCTGTTATTTATGACGAGGTGGGTGGTGGTTCCTGGCTATCATTCTTACTGCCTCCCTGAAGAATTCCTACATATTTAGGTATGTTCACTAAGTACTAGTACTGCTGGCATCACCTCCAATGTACTTGAATTTGGGGTGATGATTTCTAAGCTACAACTCTGAGAAGCAGTTTTGAACTTATAATGTCTATGCCACAATCCTGCTCTCAGTTTCCCATGCAGTAACATTGGTGCTGTGCTGAAACTATTTCTGGGATAAATTATTTTTAAATGTGATCAGAGACTAAGCAGACGGATTGGCTCAACCCGCTCTTGTATGTCTTCATAACAACTTTTCCTCTCTTTTCATCTTCTACTAGAGATATCTCCTAGGAGATGATTATACTTGAGTTGTGTTTCTTCTCGATTCTGATTCTTCACGGAAATTATTTTACTTCCTGCTTTCTTTTAATTTCTTTCCCACACCCTCTGTCTCTCTTTGCATGCTTCCTGAACACTGAACTCTACTTGGATATTGACTTACTTAGTGGGTTGCCTTTCAAAGTTTTAAAAATCTTAATAACATATTACATGTAAATATAACTTTCTCTTACACCACAGCGACCCTTTGCTCAGGTTTTTTGTTCTTACTTTCAGTTCCTGTGCTATGCCTCAGAGCTGCAATTACCCTGAGGGAAGAAATGACTGTAGAAGACTGGATGGCTAGTTCAGTATTCCTTGGCTTACTTTAAAAGTGTAGTTTAACTTGTGGCTGTGACTGACAGTTTATAAATGGAGTTATAGGCTACATGGTTAAATTTTAGGACAACAGCATTTTTTTTCATTTGCACACATTTTGTGGTTTACTTCAGATACTGAAGTAATGCCTTGGCTCTTGTTGAAATCCCACCTACTTAGTTCTCTCTGTGCAGATCAGTGGATGGGGAGAGTGTGTGGTGTTGCCCATACTTGGTCCTTGTGGGAAAGCCTTAGAGAGAACTGCTGAATAAAAATGAAAACAGGCCACATTAGAGCTGAAAACACTTNATCCCACCTACTTAGTTCTCTCTGTGCAGATCAGTGGATGGGGAGAGTGTGTGGTGTTGCCCATACTTGGTCCTTGTGGGAAAGCCTTAGAGAGAACTGCTGAATAAAAATGAAAACAGGCCACATTAGAGCTGAAAACACTTTTTATCAAGAGACCAGTCCAGTAAAACATGGTTGAAATAGAGTATTATATAATTATTTGAAGTATATGTAAATAAAAATCCTAGAAATTAGGAAGAACAATCCAGTTAAAAATGAGCAAAGGACATGAAAAGAAAAATCACAGGGTAAAATGTAAACAGCACTTAAGCATTTAAAAAGGTGTTCAACCTCTCTCATGATAAAATAAATTTAACTGCAGTAATGAACCATTTCTTAAGAATCAAGTTGAGAAAAATGAGGAATATACAGAAAATAATTCCTTCGGGTATACATGTGCAATTTCTTGAAGGAGTACAAAATGGTATACCACCTACGGAGAATTTGGTAGTATTTAACAGCATCAAAAATATTTTAATCCTCAAATATGACAATATTCTAGAAATATATACTACAGATATACCTGATAAGCATGAAATTTCATGTTCCATGCTATTCATTATGCTACTACTTGACACCTGAGTTTGGCAAAAGAAGACTGGTTGAGTAGATGATACATCCATGTAGTAAAATATAATAGTTCTTTTTTAAATGAAGACATTCTTTATGTATTACTGATAAGGAGAAGATAAATTGTTATTTACAAATAAACAATATAGTGGGGAGCAATAATTAGAAAGCACCTCTATATTCATTGTTCAATTCAGTTCAGTTCAGTTGCTCAGTTGCGTCCAACTCTTTGCGACCCCATGAATGGCAGCACGCCAGGCCTCCTTGTCCATCACCAACTCCCGGAGTTTACTCACACTCATGTCCATCGAGTCCGCGATGCCATCCAACCATCTTATCCTCTGTCTCCCCTTCTCCTCCTGCCCCCAATCCCTCCCAGCATCAGAGTCTTTTCCAGTGAGTCAA
>SJYV01016738.1:0-16522 GCA_006410875.1 Neotragus pygmaeus | reverse complement strand
GCATAAGGCTGGAGCTTTGGAGAGTAGGTAGGGTTGAGGTTCAGATATGGACTCCTGGGCACAGATTTGATGATAGATTCATTCAGTGAGGAGTAGGCATCTTTTAATTTCATGGTTGCAATTACCATCTGCAGTGATTTTTGGAGCCCCAAAAAATAAAGTCTGCCACTGTTTCCCCATCTATTTCCCACCTAGACAAAACACAATTCATTGATATTCACCTACCACTCCAGTTCTTAATCACTGAGCCTCATCAGCAGAAATTATTATCAAGTCAAACTTGGGTCGGCTCAGCCGCTGAGCAGCAAAGCCAATTTACTGACACCACTTTGTTGTGAAGCAAAGCCCAGCATTTTCTGCAAGGCCCAGCCAGGAGAACTGACAGCTCAGGCTTAGAAGACCTCAACTCCCTGATGCCTTTCAGGGGAAGGTTTTTTAAAGCAATTATTTGTGATGAGGGATGCAGGGTTCATGACTTCCTACTGACTGGTTGGTGGTGAGGTAACAGTTTCAGGAACCTTCATCATCAACTTTCTATTTCTAACCAGTCTGAGGTCCACAAGTTTATGCTCAGCAAACAATCACATCTTCCACCCCGGCAGGTGTCTGAGTTTCTGTAGAACTCAAGGGTATGCATCAGATCCTATGCATATCCCTTAAGGAGGAACTAAGAGTCCGTGAACTATTGTTTCTTGACTGTTTTTTCCTTAGTTTCTTCATTCCCTCACTTCCCACTTCCCTAATTAGTCAGCTCTTTGGATATCCCTCAAAGTTCAGGGGATCAAAGCCTTTTTCTACAAGAAAGGGGGCTGAGAGAGAGGGCCTTTGGTACCCAAGAGGGCCCTTCAGGATCCAGCTCACTTTCAATCCCCCTTTCCTTTGATAGTCCTCAACCCTGAGGGGAACAGGGTGGGACACGGAAAAGAAAAGTTTTGGTTTGAGAGGTCAATTATAAAGTCAGCAAGGGATTTTAGGAAGGCTGGGTTTCAAAACACACAGACACAAACCCTCAGTCAGCGCCTCGATCGCTTCTCTCTTCAGAGATTTAACAGCACTGACTGCCAAAGGGCGTATGACTAAAGCCACGCCTCCCCGGTGGCTGAACCCCCCAAAAAACCCGCCCGAAGGCCTTCCACTGGCCTCGCAGGCCCTTCACTCAGGATCGACGTCCCGAACACTGCCCACCTGACACTGAGATTCTCAAGGCTCCGGGCAGCTACCAAAGGCTGAATTCACTTCCAAAANGAAGGCCTTCCACTGGCCTCGCAGGCCCTTCACTCAGGATCGACGTCCCGAACACTGCCCACCTGACACTGAGATTCTCAAGGCTCCGGGCAGCTACCAAAGGCTGAATTCACTTCCAAAACGATTCCCATTACCATTTCGTCGAGCGCAAGTCCCCTCTCTGGCAGTCGCTAGTGACGCTTGTGATCCGGCGCATCCTCAAAGCCTGTCGAGGTCTTGGAGTTCTGGCCTCCCGCACAGGTCTATGACGTAACGAGACCACGCCCACTGCAGCGATCCGAGAGGAAACGGTCATCGCAGAGGCTAGGGCTCAGAGCAGGAACTGAAATCATTGTGGGACACTTCCCTCCCTTTTCCTCCTCGTTGTCGGTCAAACGCACCATGCTGAACAAGTTTTGAGAGGCTGGACCCTATCCAAGACCGTGGCGGCGCGGGCTGGATTCTATTTTGCCTTCTGGTGCATACGGAGATGGCAGCGCCCGCCACCACCACAGAGAAGCACTATGGGGGCGGCCATCTTGCAGGAAGTGCAGTTCCGTACGGCGGAAAGACGAGAGGACCTAGCGTAAGGAGCCGCCTTTGGAAGGTCAAAGAAGTTTGTAGGAGTGAAGACACGTTATAAACGCGGCTGTCAAAGACAGGGTGAAATCTGGAAAGGAGGTGGAGCGGGGATGGAGAATGAGTAAGGTCGGTCTGAGACCTGTTGAAGGGGCGGAGTCGCCGATGCTGAAGAGCCCAGCACTGTAAACACATATACCGGGGGCGGGCATTGTGGCTATTTCCAACTGCGAACCGAGAGGGGTGAGGCTTAAAAGGAATGCAAATATTTCCTTAGAAAACAAAGGGCAATTCCGAATAATTACATGGTGATATAAAGTATTACATTGTTTGGCATCATTCCCAAATAAAACACTTAAATATTAGCCATTATTTTACACAGAGGGGTAGTAGAGGATATTATCTGTACATCCTTTCTAGAGGGCAATTTAGAAATTATCTATACAATTTAAATTTTTCATTCTCATTGATGTAGAATTTCCAATGCTAGGAACTTTTGTTTTTTTTTTTTTTTTTTTTAACTAGGAATAACCTGTGTACAATCAGCAGGTGAATAGTTTGGTAAATTAACCATAGATCTCTTCAACAGAACAGTCTACAGTAGCCTTTAAAAAGCCAGTTATAGGGACTTCCTTTATGGTCCAGTGGTGATGACGATGCTTCCAGTACAGCCCTGCGGGTTGATCCCTGAACCAGGAACTACAATCCCGTATACCATGTGGTGTGACCAAATTGAAAATAATATAAATAAATATACCAATTATAGAATTACCTGTATTTTTTAAGTGACTTATTGAAAGGATGAAATACTGACCTCCAGAACAGCATTCATAATATGCCATGGCAAACATTACTAAGCATTTCAAAAATTTGAAGGGATTAAGAAAAACTTGAAAGTTTGATTAAATTTGGGGTATGGACTTGGAGACAGAATCTTCACTAAACTCAAAGATTAACATAGCATCACAACATACATATTGCCTGCTCCAGTCTGGAAGCTCCTCAAAGTGCACAACTCTAAAATGTAAGCCTTCTCCCTTCCAGATTGAATTTCCCCTTATTTTGTTTCTCATCTAGCAGCCACTACTACACAGTAAATCAAGAATGGATATGTGTTACCTGGATTGTAAGTTGATGTGAAGGTCAGAGGATCAACCCAAAATATAACCTATGTGTCACCATCACACTGGCCACTGATTCCTGTTAATACCATCTCAAAAATAACCCCAGAATCACTCCCTGTGCTCGCCCTCATTGCTTTACTCCGTTTATATGAATTATTACTGAATTTGCCCACCACACCAGCCTCAGGAGTGAATGCCTCTCCAACTACCGCTTTCCCATACCACAACCATCTTTGTTATTATACCCTCCACAAAACCCTGAATTAGTTTACTAATAACAGACTAAAGCAAGATCTTAAGAGAATGCTTTTAAGGCTATATAGAGGCACACACTGAACAGATTCTCCATTATCATCTTCATTACTCCCTGCCTCCCACTTAATTCTTCCACTACTCTGCTTACTTCCAAGACCTTGTGGTCTCATAGGCTACCAAGAATTTGTGAATACTTTCCCTCCACTGAAGTCCTTGGCACACAAGAAGCAATGAGAGAATATTAGTTACTATGGCTGTTCTCTCATGAGTCATCTTAGATGTTACTTCTTCAGATAGCAGTCAGGGACACCTTCTAGGCCAGGCTCAAAAACAATAATACAATTATTAAATATAAAATTGCAACTACATCGTGGTACTAACAATAGAAAGTACAAAAGGCATCCAATAGAGAAAAAGACATGTCAATACAAGGGATGACTGAAGATCATTATCTTTCTAGACCATCATGCTGACTTGACTGCCCTCCAAAAGGTACTATGAATTCCTCAGACAGAAACTCTGTAATATTTTTGTTTCCAGTTCTCAGAAAACTTGAATGGGTTTCAATAATGGACTATTAAATGCTAACTGGCTTCCCAAGTGGCGCTAGTGGTAAAGAACCCACTGGCCAATGTAGGAGACCTTCAATCCCTGGGTCAGGAAGATCCCCTGGGGAAGGAAATGGCAACCCACTCCAGTATTCTTGCCTGGANGTTTCAATAATGGACTATTAAATGCTAACTGGCTTCCCAAGTGGCGCTAGTGGTAAAGAACCCACTGGCCAATGTAGGAGACCTTCAATCCCTGGGTCAGGAAGATCCCCTGGGGAAGGAAATGGCAACCCACTCCAGTATTCTTGCCTGGAGAATCCCATAGACAGAGGAGTCTGGTAGGCTACAGTCCACAGGGCTGCAGAGTCAGCCATGACTGAAAGGACTTAACACACATCCAGAAAAGCCTTTCCTTGGGGAGGGGAAATCTCCCTCATTACTGCTGCTGCTGCTGCTAAGTCGCTTTAGTCGTGTCCGATTCTGCGCGACCCCATAGACAGCAGCCCACCAGGCTCCCCCATCCCTGAGATTCTCCAGGCAAGAATACTGGAGTGGGTTGCCGTTTCCTTCTCCAATGCATGAAAGTGAAAAGTGAAAGTGAAGTCGCTCAGTCGTGTCTGGCTCTCAGCAACGCCACAGACTACAGCCCACCAGGCTCCTCTGTCCATGGGATTTTCCAGGCAAGAGTACTGGAGTGGGTTGCCAGTGCCTTCTCTGTCCCTCATTACTACCTTACTGTAAATTACTATTATTACTATTAATCATTTCTCCTTTATTTCTCCTCATAGAATTTATCACTTCCCAACATTTTATAATCAATTCACTCTCTCTGTCCTTCACTAGATTGTATGGTCCACTGTGAAGGCTGTTCCTATGCCCATTTTGTTCACTGATGTTTCCTCACTGTGGAAAACAGTGATTTGCAGTGATGGTGTTTAAAATATTTCTGGAGGAATAAATGACCCAAACCCAGGATTGCTATTGCATTCTGAGTTGGCCATAACATGGCAAATTTCCATTGCCTTTCCAATGAGTTGGACTCACTGTTTGTAATTGCGATCTTCTATTCTCATGGTACTGTGGGAAATAACTCCTGATAAAGGAGAAAGCAAAGACCCCACTTCAATGAGAGTGGGAAGGAAAGAGAAGTAACCTGTCTCAAATCAAGAGGATCACAGAGGAGTTGAGACTTTTTTTATACTTAGTTTTGGGCTGCATCACGTGGCATATGGGATCTTAGTTCCCAGACTAGGGATCAAACCCATGCCCCCTACATTGGAAGCATGGAGTCTTAACCACTAGACACCCAGGGAAGTTCCAGGATATTTAAATGGGAGCTCTTCACAGGTGTCAGGCCTGTGGACAAATCTCAAGATTTAGCTCCAAGTCCTCCCAGAAAGATCTTACCAACTCCCTATACACTCCACCACTCTTAAAGACTAAGGCTTCTATTTCGCATTTTGTTCTATTTATTCGAGCAATCATTTTCCTTTCCTGCTTTGTCCCCTTATAATCAGTTAAGTCTCTCTGACACGTCAGACAGTGTGCTCCTTAGAACCATCATTCCCTCCAGTGATAGAATGCATTTTGATTGGCCCATGAGTTTATTCATTCATATTCCAAATCTATATATGATATGAGTTTTGAGTGTTTCCCCCCCACCCCCTGCTGGGAAACAGAAAATCATGAATACCAGCACTCTACTCTCCAGTAGGAGGAAATGATGGTGGAGCATCCCACCCCAGTCTGACCATTATGCGGTCTGTGCTGTCCAGTTTGATCTAGTGCTGGGAGTCACATGACTGTTGAGCACTAGAAATACTGCCATCGCAACTGAGAAACTGGTTTTTTTCATCTTACTGGTTTTCTGGTTTTTTAAACATTGAAATTTAAGGAAATTCACTAAAATTAAGGAATTTATTATTTCCTTGGTAGAGATAACAAATAAGCATTTCAAAAATAATTTATTTGAAACAACGGCCCTCCTGTATAGCACAGGGCTCTATATTATCTTGGGATTAAACCATAATGGATAAGAATATGAAAAAGAATGTGTATATTTGTATACCTGAATCACTTTGCCATACAGCAAAAATGAACATTGTATGTCAAGAAAATAAAATTTTAAAAAATCTACTTGTGTTCTGTGGTGCTTAAATACCATTAAGTCCTTCCCCAATCCCCCAGATGAGGTGCTCCTTCAACAATAAACTGTCTTTTTCCCTTGAGCCAATTACTCCACGTGTATTGCATTTATTAGAAACACTTACATCCTCTCACTAAATTAGCTTGAGTGTAGAGATACACTGAGATAGACACTTGAAGATAATCCTACCTCCTCAATGGTATCTCCAGGAGACCATGGGTTTTCTTTGTTTTGATCACCACAATCTCCTCAGCTTCTAGGACTGAACCAAGTACCAAGGAAGTATTTGCCAAATACTCTGTAAATGAACAGACTGACTCAACCTAAGGCTGTTGCTTGCCAAGTCTCCTTTGGCAATATCATCTTTGCCAGGTTTAAAGGATAACATCCCAGTTTTGAATTCACACTTCACCTTGGCTGGGGGTAACTGAATTGATACCAACACACCCCATATGCCACCAACTCAGTGTTAGCCCTCTTGTGCTTTTTCCACATACACATTATATGCTTAAAAATTCACCTCCTCATTTCCTCCACTTAGTTGAATTCAGGCTTCCTTCATTTGCTTCTTGATGGTTCAGCAGATAAAGAATCTGCCTGCAATGTAGAAAACACAGATGTGGGTTCCATTCCTGGGTCAGTAAGATCCCCTGGAGAAGGAAATGGCAACCCACTCCAGTATTCTTGCCTGGGAAATCCCATGGACAGAGGAACCTGGGGGGCTACAGTCTATGGGGTCACAAAGAGTCAGACACGACTAACCACACACATCTTATCTTACCTTCCTTCATTTATTCGACACAGAACTGAAGTGTATCTGTTGGGTTAACATGAGATTATTCCTCTGTACCAATGCATATATCTAACTGGATGAGGACATTATGCCCTTCCAGTCTCCACATTCATGTGATTTCTTATGGTGTATACTTTTAGCCACCATCTGAGGTAGAAATTTTTGCTCAACCCTTTTCCTCAATGTGTTTTGTTTTTTCCTACTAGTTTCCAGTGACATAAAATAAAATGTAATTGACCACTGAAGGCACGACCACATTCACTGAGTTCATAAGGGTCCTCTCCTGGGCCAGCCCCCTGTTGTCTCCAGTGGGTGGCCATCGGGTCACAGGCTGTCCCACTAAGACTACGCTCCTGTTAGCCAGGAGCCCACTGATGCCGACTGGCGACTGAGGGGCCAAAGGAGGCAGGTTCACTGTCACCGTGTTCAAGTTTTTCTCCTGGAGGACAACACTGCTCTGGGGGGACTTCGCTGAGGGAGAGATTTCCTTGACTGAGTGAGTTTTCAGGTGTTTATTGAGGACCGACTTTCCTCTGAATGATTTCCCACACTTGCTGCATCTGTAGGGTTTCTCCCCTGTGTGGATTCTCTGGTGTACCACGAGCTGTAGTTTCTCGATAAATCTCTTTCCACAGTGGCTGCATTCAAAGGGCTTCTCTCCTGTGTGAGTCCTCTGGTGCTTGATGAGACCCATTCTCCGGGAAAGCATCTTCCCACACTCGCCACACACAAAGGGACTCGTGCCAGTGTGAATCCGCTGGTGTGCCGTGAGACACGTCTTCTGGCTGAAGCCTTTCCCACACTCGGTGCACGTGTAAGGTTTCTCCCCTGTGTGGATCCGCAGATGGACCATGAGGTTTCCCTTCTGGATGAAGCCCTTGCCACACTCACTGCAAATAAATGGTTTCTCTCCCGTGTGGGTTTTCTGGTGCACACTGAGCCCTGATTTTTTGAGGAAGGCTTTGCCACATTCGGCGCACTCATAAGGTTTGTCCCCCATGTGCATCCTCTGGTGATCAGTGAGCTGGAACTTTCTGAAGAAGGCTTTCCCACAGCGGTTACATCGATGGGGCTTCTCTCCTGTATGAAGATTCTGGTGATCAGCGAGCCAAGACTTCTTAACAAATGCTTTCCCACATTCACTGCACATATGAGGCTTCTTCATTTGTTTAGTGTGCTGATGCTCCATGAGTTGGGACTTAGTGCTGAGGAGTTCAGGATGAAATGGTTCCCTGTCAGCATGCGGGCAGTATTTCCCATCTGCAGGAGGCTCAATGGGGCTTTTTATTTCACAGTTTGGACTCTTGGAGAATAAACTTGAATTTGATGTCACGCTTCTTCCATGTAAGTCAAACACATCATGATTGTGCCTGAACTGAGTTCTGCTCTGATGACCAGAATTGTCCAGTGGGTTCTGTTCAAGCCATTGTTCTAGTCTTTTCTCCACTCCCTTGTTTTGTAAGTGTTCCAGCAGGTGGCCATCAATTTTCCAGACTTCTAGGAAAGAAAAGAAGAATGAATTCCTCTATCTTTTAGATCTGGAATAAAAGATGATTTTTCTTTTTTGCCTTACGGCATGTGAGATCTTGGGGCTTCCCTGATGGCTCAGATGGTAAAGAACCCACCTGCAATGCAGGAGACATCAGTGTGATCCCTGGGTCAGGAATATCTGGAAAAGCAAATGGCAGCTAACTCCAGTATTCTTGCCAGGAGAATCCCATGGACAGAGGAGCCTGGCAGGCTGCAGTCCATGGGGTCGCCAAGAGTCAGTCAGGACTGAGTGACTAATACACACGTGAGATCTTAGTTTCCCAACCAGAGATCAAACCTGCACATCTGCAGTGGAAGTGCACAGTCCAAACCCAGGAACCACCAGGGGAGTCCCAGAATAAAGCTATTTTTTAAAATACTTCGATGTGAGATGTCTTTTTAGTGATGAGCCTAGAGCATGAGTGTAAATAAGACTCTTTAATGTTCTTCATNGGTGGACCAGGAATGGTGCTAGTGTTGGGGAGTCACAACCTCAGGTGCACAGAGCCTATGCTATAGTGGGGTCAAACCACTTCATAGGGCAGAGACAGACCACGAGGAAAACAGCTGTAAGCTGTGAAAACTGGTGGGAAGGAGCAATGAAGAGGGAGAGGGGTGGAGGAAATCCAGGCTCAATTTGGAGGAAGATAGGCCTCCCCGTGGATCCAGCATTGGGGTTGCCGGGAGGGGAAATGAAGAAAATGATACAATGACTTCCCTGATGGTTTAGCAGTTAAGACTCTGCGCCTCCAGTACAGGGGGCTTGGGTTCAATCCATAGTGTGTCAGTTGCTCAGTCGTGTCCATGACTCTTTGCGACCCCATGGACTGTAGCCCACCAGGTTTCTCTGTCCATAGAATTCTCCAGGCAAGAATACAGGAGTAGGTAGCCATTTCCTTCTCCAGGGGCTCATTCCAGCATCACAAGCAGATTCCTTACCATCTGAGTAAGATCCCATATGTCATATAGCAAAAAAAAAAAAAAAAAAAAAATTTAAGGAGAAAAAACAGAAAATGACACAGCAGAGAATTGCAACCACATCTAAGTTACATCCTACATCCCAGAAAGCTGCTCCCTTTCCTAAAAGGGGAGCCCCAGCTCACACTGGTCCATGACACAATTTAATTCCATCACAGCCCTTTTCACCCCCGGTCATATTATTTATTTTAAATTTTGATTAAATTGATGTCTCATCCTCTTAGAATGAAAGCTCTCAGGCTATTAGTTTTCTCAGCTGCTGTAACATTCCAGTTTACAACAGATTACCAAAAAAAGTCATAGAGGAAGGAATCAAGGAAGCAGTCCCATGTATGAAACAGACTGGGAGGTTTAGGAATAAGACAGAAATCTCTGGGAATAAGATGATCTGTCATGATGATCACAAAAAGAATTTTTATGTCATAATAGGGAACATGGTTACCTGGGACTTAATGCTATCAGGATATGAGGGGGAAAAAATGAAAGCCTTCAGGAATACAATGTTAAGGTCTACAACAAATGAGAAGAAAGTTCAAAACTAGTACATATACAAAGGAATTAACTGGAAGCAGACAAGAGTGAGGGCTTCCCAGGTGGCTTTAGTGGTAAAGAATCCACCTGCCAATTCAGAAGATGTAAGTGATGCAGGTTCAATCCCTGGGTTGGGAAGAACCCTGGAGAAGTGAATGGCTAACTTCATCCAGTATCTTGCCTGGGGGAGCATAACATCAGGAGAGAGATGCACAGAGCCTCCAACCCCTGGCAGCTGTGGCTCTTCTCTGACAGGGTCATTTCCGCAGCCTGTCCCCTTGCTGGTCTCTCACTCACCTGAACGGGTTTGAGAGTAGATTTCATCATCCATCATCCATGGTTCTCCTTGATCCAATTTGGAGAGTACCTCTGGTGTGCTTGCTTGAAAACCTGTTCGTGGGAAATGACAGACTATTTAGGTCCAGTGAGTTCGCCTTAGGGTCAGAGAGGACACCGAGCATCACAGACCACTCCAGAGCTTTCCGAAACTGAGAAAGGAAAGGCCACTGACTGGGAACCTGGTCAGTGACCCAGGGGAGCCGTCCTCACCCGCAGACACCAGGTTGCTATAGTTCTCCAGCATCACGTGCCGGTACAGGGCCTTCTGAACAGGGGCCAGGAGCTGCCACTCCTCCCATGTGAAGTCCACGGCCACATCGTCAAATGTGAGGGTTTCCTATAATAAGAGAGGTGTGTAATGATGATGTCATCTTGATGATGTGGAAGAAATGTTAAAGGTGTTCTGCTCATTTCCACTTTACAGGCTGCACTGAGATATCCAGTAGGGCTTTTATTTTAATGTATCATTAAAGAAGCAAATGCTGAATACAATATTCTTTAATTGCATAGTCAGCCATCCATTCCTTTATCCAATTGGAACTTTCTATATAGTATGTAGAACTAAATCTTCTTGTTAAGCTGGAAACATTACAACCTCACATATATATGTGTGTGTGTATGTCACACACACACATATATATGACACAAAAAGATATACAAATTTATACTTTATGGAATAATGAAAGTGATTTTTTACAGGCCTCTAAAAATCCATTAGGAACAAAGGAAAGAATAAAACAAATCAAAAGTCACCTGGGCCTGGATCATTTTCTTCTGTTCTCTGAAAACACCTGGTACTATTGATGTGTCTCGTGGATCTGCTCTCAATTTCTGTTCTGAAACTTGTCTTCAACCAAGCATATCCCAAGAAAATGCTGCTATCAAATCTGTAACTTCTTCCTCTTTCAACTGATCATTTTGCTCCTGGGGACTCAGACCTTGGGTGGAGGAGAAAATTCAAGCTGAGGGTACGTTTCCTCTGGGCTCAGATGCTATCGCTGCTCCTGGGTGCTCATCTTAGCCCAAGACCCACAGCATTGCTGAGTGTCCCTTCATTTGCTGGCCCAGAAGAATTTATACCTCTGGCCAAGAAGTCTAAGCTTCTCACTGTGCTGGTGATATATTCTTTTATTCTGTGAACTTGAAGTGGTATGACTGTCAAAGGAGATGAGGGAATCGAGATCCATCCTAGCAGCAAGCCTCAGGGGCATGAGAATCACTAGTGGCTCTGTTATACAAAAGGGACCACATGGCAGGAGAGGTGCTGAGCACTGTTTCCTTTAAATCGTGTGCACTCAGGACCTTGTCAAATGTTCTTATACGCCCCGTGAGTACATGCACTCATTTTGAAAATCAATGCACTGGTCAAACCAGAAATGTAAGCAATAATGGTAATATCTTAGGAGGTTTCAAATACGTAAAAATTAAAATACAAAATAATTATACATAATTAAAATTGAAGTGCTCTAAAACTACCATATTGTCCAGAAGCACAAAAGTACAAATTAACAAGAATTTGACAAAAATTATATGTGGTACATACTCTTCAGTGTCATAATGTACACTAACAATTGTCTTAAAGAACATTGATTGTGGCGCTCTCAAAAGAGGGAAATGTAATAACAGAAACTCATACACAACAAGGTGTGATTCTGACAGCAATTTGATACATAGTTCTTTTCTAACACATCACGAAGCAGTTCTATAACACAGGCTGGATGTCCTACACTTCAGCTCAATTCTGCCGCTATGAACCTGAAGATAATATCAATTGCACGAGTTACAGATTCAGTCCTGAGACTGGTCTCTGCCCTCTGCTTCATGTGCAAACACAAGTCCAGGTTATCACCTGTGCTTCTGAGCAACTGGCCACCGATCCCAGGTTCCAACGGTCCCCTCCTTGAGCTGATTAATTTGTTAGAGCAGGGAATTATCTGGTGGTCCAGTGGTTAGGACTCCATGCTTCTACTGTAGGGGGCATGGGTTTGATCCCTGGTCTTAGGACTATGATCCCACATGCTGTGTGGCACAGCCAAACACAAAACAAACATAAACAAAACCAAGACCAAAAACAAAACAAACAAAAATATGCTAAAACACCTCATAAAACGCAGAGAAATATATTAGGTTCTATATTTATTTATAAAAAGATGTAACTCAGGAACAGGTAGATGGAAGAGGTTCCCAAGACAGGGTATGTGTGCAAGGCTGAGGCGTGCCCCCTACAGGAGGGTCGCTCTCCCTGCATCTCCACATGTTCAAGCCAGAAGCAACTTCACTCTGAAGAATACCTCTAGGAAATAACATCCCTCCAAAAATCTGGGTTGAACCAGAGGACACTGTCATGAATTTCCATAGTAACATTATTCATAATAAACCAAAATGTAAACAACACACATTTCATAAATAGTCGGAAAATCATATATTCAAACAGAATAATATTGGAAAAGTACAGTCTTTGCTCAGCTTCAAGCTAAAAATGCCTTTTACACTTAAGGAATATAAAATAAAAATAAAGAAATATACATGAGAGAATGGTGGCATGAAAACCCCCAAATTACTATGTGGATATTTAATATTTGCCTGACCCTATTACACAGAGCGGGGGGAAAGTACACCTATGTGCAAAAACATGAATGATTCTCACAAATATTGAACCTGACATTAAAAAAAAAAAAAAACGATGTGGAGAAAACTCTAATTTGAAAAGATACAGGTATCCCAGTGTTCACAGCAGAACTAACTTATAATAGCCAAGACACAGATGCAACCCAAGTGTCCTTCAACAGATGAACAGATAAAGAAGATGTGCTATATAAATATGTGCAGTTGAAAATTAAAAAAAAAAAACTAAATAAACTATAATGAGGAATGAATAATTATAACACCATAAAGAAAAATGTGAAAGAATAAGTTAACATTGAAAATCGGGCCAATATTTTTCAGCAATGTCATTATCAACATGAAATGATACTTATTTGAAAGAAAAAAATGCTCCCCTAGAAACCCCAAAGGACATCTACATACATAGCTGGTTAGAAATGCCCAAGCTCATTTCTTAGTACTAACTCAATCACTAGCAATGGGAACTTGAAATACACGATTGACTAAGACCAGCCAGGACTTCCCAATAAACTGGGATATGGGTGGCCTTTCCAGAGGTCACCTTGCCAGATGATTAAACAAAAAGAAGATTCTGTTAGCAAATAACAGTACACAAGTATGTCAGGGAGGTAAGTAATGGTGCTGTTGCAACATACCAATATTAGGAGGTGAGTGCAGGTGTTGACAAACATTTTCTGCAAAAAAGAACAGACAGATTTTCAAATTTGCAGGCCATAATGTCTGTCACAACTATATTCTGCCTTTGCTATGTGAAAGCAGCACAGGCAGTACAAAACAGATTGGCATTGCTGGTTCAGCCTCTCGTCCTGTAGTCAACTCCTCAATTAAAGCTAAACAAGGTCCTCCAGTATAGCACAGGGAACTATATTCAGTGTCCTGTCATAAATCATGATGGAAATTAATATCAAGGAGAATGTGTGTGTGTGTGTATATATATATATATATATATATNCGTCCTGTAGTCAACTCCTCAATTAAAGCTAAACAAGGTCCTCCAGTATAGCACAGGGAACTATATTCAGTGTCCTGTCATAAATCATGATGGAAATTAATATCAAGAAGAATGTGTGTGTGTGTATATATATATATATGTAAGTGAATCACCTTGCTGTACAGTAGAAACTAACATACCATTGTAAATCAACTATACTTCAGCAAATTTAAAAGAAAAACACACACACAAAAGCTAAAATACAGATGGTTTGGAACTACTGCCCTGGGATGTACAGTCTTCCGTTGCACCAGCAGAAACTGGAACCTCAACGCAACCATCCTTGGCGTCCAAATCTTCAGCCATCACACACCCCTCTGTACCAGACACTGACTACACTACACACTTCCTTATTAACCCAAACCCTGGGCCAGACACCCTCATGTGATGATCCAGTCCCCGCCACCACTGAACCCCAAATTAAATCCCCAACCTGAATCCAAAACTGCAATCGTTGTCAATGCCACTGAAGAGGAAAAGTTAAAATTTTACATAACCTCCTGCTTGTTCTGCCTCTGCTTGCTCCTTGCAAAGTCTGGATCACAGGTCACGTAGTCTCAGGGAGTGAGGACTCACAATACTAGGAACTGGAGCTTATCTCACTTACCCTTGTCCAGCTCTTTGCGATTACCCGGCCCCTGCAATCCTGCTTAATCATGCCTGTCCCTGTAAAGGTCAGGCATCCCCCTCTCCGTCTTGACTGCTTGTTCCCGCGCGCGCGAAATCCCTGTTTAAACCACCCTCTTAGCAGTAATGTTGCCTACTATAGTCTGTCTATAAAAACTCTATAAACCCTTTGTTTATGGCTCAGAGCTCAGAGTGTTAACTCCTCTGGGCTCACCTGCTTAATAAACCTGAGTTCTCCAACACAGAGTGCGGTGCTTGGTTTCTCCATTACTGCTTTCTGCAACACATGTACACCTTGCAAGCCGAATGATCTACAAAAGCCCAAGGCCTGACAACTGGAAGAGTATTGATCTCTACACAATCTAATTACACTGATTCACAGGACACGCTCCCATTCCGAACCACACACAAACTCCACGTCTGGTTCTCCACAAATCCGGTACCCACCTGGTTCCCCTTATATATAACCACCTCGGCATTTCTACCCTCCCCCTCGGCCCTCTGGCAATAATCTCATGGGTCCACGCGGCACCAAGTCCCTCTATCACCCTGGACGAAACAATACCACCACTGTGACAACAAAAGCAACAACAAATTCCAGGGACAAAAATTGCACACTAACCGGATTTTCCTCAGACTGACCAACCGCCGAAACAGCATCGTGCTTTCGTGAACTGCTTTGACCTCCAGAACTATCTACGGAAGCCGAGGTGGATCTGGAGTGTGCAAGAGCTGAGACTCCGACTTCCGGTACGTCCTAGAGAAGCAATATGTCTGCGCCCAGCTCACAGCGGCCCTTTGGCAGCAGCCATGTTGGCACACCCGACGTACACAATACCCAGGGATGCGTTTGTGCCCCAGAAGCTGGGGATGCCTGGAGGGTGAGAAGCACTGAACTCTCATTTCCTGGCACTTCGATTATTGCAGAAAATAGATACATTTTCAGTCTCAGGCTTCGCGAGACAAAACTGATGCAGACTAAGGTGATTTCAAGCCTGCTAGGCAGGAAAGTAAAAGGCCACGGTGTATATTATCCACTTTGTATTAAAAAAAAAAAAAAAATCCAAACAGAAAGGTAAGAGTAAAATCGTCCAATTGGCAGCAGAGATGCACTCCCAGAAAGGGAAAACAATAAGTCCGGTAAACGGACACCACGGAAAGCTTCTGGAGGGAAAACAGTTTGCAGGAAGCTGTTTTTTTTTAGAACAGAAAACAATCTCCGGGAGCTGTACAGTATTGGGCTGGCCATTAACAGGGAAAAGAGCAGCAGGGGCTACCCAAGTTGTGACTGGGGGTGGGGGCTGGGGAAAAGGCCGCCAGAAGTGAGGGCATTAATGGTGTGGACTCGATGGAAAAAGCTCGACTTGAATCCATCCCACTATAATGTGAGCGTGGTGATGGGGACAGTAACCCAAAATGTAGGGCAAAGAACGTCAAAATTAAGTGTGCCTCGGGGCGTTGTTAAAAAAGAGGAGTCCTCAATTGTAGCCCCAGAGGTTCTGGTTTCAGAGCTGGGGGGACAGGGCTAGGATATTTGCATTAAGTTTCTCAGAGAATCTGAGGCAGGAAGGCTGTCAAATACAATCACTAGAAACAGTCCTGGAATATTCTCTCAGTTCAGTTCAGTCGCTCAGTCGTGTCCGACTCTTTGCCACCCCATGATTCACAGCACACCAGGCCTCCCTGTCCATCACCAACTCCCAGAGTTCACTCAGACTCACGTCCATCGAGTCCGTGATGCCATCCAGCCATCTCATCCTCTCTTGTCCCCTTCTCTTCCTGTCCCCAATCCCTCCCAGCATCAGAAGAAGAGTCAACTCTTCGCATGAGGTGGCCAAAGTACTGGAGTTTCAGCTTCAGCATCGTTCCTTCCAAAGAAATCCCAGGGCTGATTTCCTTCAGAATGGACTGGTTGGATCACCTTGCAGTCCAAGGGACTCTCAAGAGTCTTCTCCAACACCACAGTTCCAAAGCATCAATTCTTTGGCGCTCAGCCTTCTTCACAGTCCAGCTCTCACATCCATACATGACTACTGGAAAAACCATAGCCTTGACTAGACGGACCATAGTCGGCAAAGTAATGTCTCTGCTTTTGAATATACTATCTAGGTTGGTCATAACTTTTCTTCCAAGGAGTAAGCGTCTTCTAATTTCATGGCTGCAGTCACCATCTGCAGTGATTTTGGAGCCCAAAAGTATAAAGTCTGACACTGTTTCCACTGCTTCCCC
>SJYV01016736.1:0-13340 GCA_006410875.1 Neotragus pygmaeus | reverse complement strand
ACCCGAGTAGCCTCTGTGTGCCACTCTGCGGAGGAACACTGCGCACACCTGCGCCTGCCAGGACGCTCAGCTCCGCACACCAGCTGCTCTGCTCTTAGATGTCCCTCCTCCTTGGCCCCTTCCCAGGTGTTCTGTCTCTTCCGTTTTTCAGCACATCCCTTAAAGGCGGTGCTCCCAGGGGTGCGGTGCCGCCAACCTGTACCGACTTGTGAGAGGTTAGTCAATTTCCCAGAATTTTCCAAGCCAGTTGTTAAACACGGCCATCATTAAAAATGAGTTTATGTAAATCTACAATTTATATTAAAAACCATAGTAGTAAACACTCAAAATGTGCCTCTTCTTAATTATTTTATTCTTTGTTACCTGTGATTTTCAGGTTATTTTCACCCGTTTCCATCTGCATGCTATGCTAGGTCACTTCGGTCGTGTCAGACTCTGTGAGACCCCAGAGACGGCAGCCCACCAGGCTCCCCCGTACCTGAGATCTCCAGGCAAGAATACTGGAGTGGGTTGCCATTTCCTTCTCCAGTGCATGAAAGCGAAAAGTGAAAGTGAAGTCGCTCAGTCGAGTCCGACTCCTAGCGACCCCATGGACTGCAGCCTACCAGGCTCCTCCGTCCGTGGGAGTTTCCAGGCAAGAATACTGGAGTGGGATGCCATTGCCTTCTCCGTTCCATCTAAATAGAGGCAATATATTACAGGGTACACTGCACGTCTCCTTCTGCCTCTCTGGTTAGTAACCCCATGGCTGCAGCTTGAAATCGGCCATGGTCAGGGTATTTCCGCCACAGAAACTGGCAAGTGTTAGCAATCAGGCCTTGATTTATGTCTTCTGCAGTGTCTAGACTCCCTAGACTTCATTGAGAAAGTGATAGGGAAAATGTGAATAGTGCAGATTAAATTTAGAGGTGTATCTTGGGTGTAGACTATATTTCTACTTTTTTAATGTGCTGTCTGTAAGCCATCGCAATGTGAGCAGCACAAAAAAAACTGAGGAAATTTGGCCAGCATTCAGCAACTACTACCTGATTGAGCAATTGCTCATGTCATCAATGAGTGAAGTTCTGATATACATCTTTAGCTTGTTTCACTTTCATCTTACTTGCTAGCATAAAACATCAACTGACATTCACATTGGAACTACACGCAGTCATCTCTTGCAGGCATAGGCTGGCTATAAATACATAGGCTTGGCAAAAATCAGTGAGAGCATTCTAAGAGAATCCATTGACTCTATGGATTTTGTAATAAAAGTATGTATTTTATATATGGTTTATTTGTAAATTATGTCATAGCCCTTTATATCTGTAAATATGTGTGTGTGTATGTACAGTCCCTCACCCTGGTTGGCTGATAAATATTTTGGCTGGATGTTTAATGTTGGCTGGTGCTTCCCAACGTTTGCCCTATGCTTTCTCATTTTCTCACTTTAGTGTATTCCACAGGATAGCCCCTTGTCCCACGTGCAAATCATGCCTGATTCTTTGTGACCCTATGGACTGTAGCTCCTCTGTCCATGGGATTCTCCAGGAAAGAGTACTGGAGTGGGTTGTCATTTCCTTCTCCAGGGGATCTTCCCGACCCAGGATCAAACTTGTGTCTCTTGCATCTCCTACATTGGCATTTATCTCTTATGTCTCCTGCACTTATCACTAGTGCCACCTGGGAGGGCCACAGAGGATCCCGTCTCCCTCCAGGCAGCAGTGGGCATGAAAATCCAGTGGCCACTTGGATATTTCCCAGACACTGGGTCACATGTCTCCCAGGCCAGTGCAGAGAGGATGGGGCCTAGGAGCGCAGAAGCAGCATGATCTGGGGTGCCCCCCTCAGCGACAGGGCCCAGGGTACCATCCAGAGAACCATCCCCTGGGGCTGGCTGTGTATGAGTGAGGTGTGGAGCCAGCTGATGGAGTGATGGATAGGGTGTGGGGAGGAGAGGGGGTCATCAAAGGCTGCCTGGAGGAACGAGATGGGGGGAGGACAGGGAATTGTGTGTTGAGCACTTTGAGTTGGCAGTGTCTTGGGACTTCCCAGCTGAGAACAGATCTGGAGGTTTCCAGCGAGAGGTTAGGGCTGGAGCTATGTTTGGAGCCTCTGCGAACAGATTGAAATGAAAGTTGTGGATGTGTATGAACTTGTCTGGGGCCAAAGGAGGGAGTGAGAAGAGGGCTGGGTGTGCCTTGAGGTGAGCCCAAGGACCAACCAAACCACAAAGGGCTGGGTGTGGCAGGTGTGGAGGTCACCCGGGGTGAATGTCCTGAGGTGCTATGAGGGCTGAGCTGTCTGAGGCTGGCAGACTAGTTGGCAGGCTCCCACCAACACCCAGGGTCAGGGGTGTGTGTGTGTGTGTGATCTAGGATGAGAATATCTGGCTGAGACGAGGATACCAGAGTGCACATGCACCCTCAGGTCCAGGATGTGATCCATGAAACATGGGATGAGAAGAGATGAGGGGTCAGGCTCACATCACACAGGGCTGTGCTCGAGTGACAGCTTGGTATTGCTGGAGGAGCCAGGGAGAGAAGTTGAGGAAGCCTGGTGTCCAGGCGGGGGCTCTGAGGGGCAGTCAGCACTTGGGAGTGGGGCAGGGGGCCAGCTCTGAAGAGGTTCAAGGGGAAAAAGGTCTGGAAGGCAGAGCCTAGGATTTGGCACACAGGAAGCTTCTGATGAACCTCTGTGGAAGGAGTAAGTGAATGAATGATGGGCTGGCAAGTCGGCGCTGAAGAGCCATACCACAGTGGGGAGAATTGGGAGACAGAGAGTGAGGGTTGCAAGGGGTGATTGGCCAGGTGTCAAAATCTGCACAGGCCACACGGCATGAAGCCTGCAAGGTGGCTGCTGTTCCTATGCTAGAGGTAGCTCCGCTGAGTGGTCAGATGCACAGATCACAGAGGCTGGGGAAAGAATGGGCAGAGAGAGAAGAGGAGACCCTTTGTCTAATTTTATTTTTTGGCCACACCAAGAGGCATGTGGGTTCTTAGTTCCCTGAACAGGGATTGAACCTGCGGCCCCTGCATTGGACGCTAGGAGTCTTAACTACTGGACCGCTGGGGAAGTCCTGAGAGGAGAGCCTCTTGAAGTCTGGTGAAAAAGAAAGGAGACACCGAGGCAGCAGCTGGACAGAAATCCCCCAGAAGAAAGATTTTGATGTATGGATATTTATACGCCTTCCTTCCTTCTGACTTCCGCCAACCCGTTCCCCTGCCCCCACCCCCTCACATCCATCCATCTGATTTAAGCACCTGATCTGAGGCCTCCAAAGGTCTAAATTGAAGGTCTGATACTTTCTCATCAGGTAGCTTTGGGAACATCCAAAGGACCCTTGTGAGCTGAGCTCCTGCCAGACACAAATCCCATATTGAAATAGGATTCAATTTTCACAAAGTTAAAATAAAATTCAAGTCTGGAAACAAAAAAAAGCTGCCATAAAGAGAGAAACCTTGCTCTCTACATTCTCTGACCTAGTGGCCAAAGGAGCTGCGGATTCCAGTGGCCAGTGCCAAGGCAGGAACCCTGAGCTCCCAGCGCATGGCCAATGATGCCATGATGAATGGTGAGGAAAACTAGGGCTCAGCACTGGTCCACGTCCTTTTATTACAATCCTGTCCTGTGTTCCAGAATGAATGGCTTTTTAATACACAACCCGAAGCACTCTGAAAAGCGATCTTAACTTCCCATTTTTTTCTCAGTATATCGAATCTAAAGGAAAAATCACATTTAGTACATCCCAGAAAAAGCACCTTTACTAAACAACAGGACACAAAACGTGCTAGGAATCTGACCAAAGAGACGAAGCAGCAGGTGAGATTCCCGATAGGAAAGAATGACTCCCAACGGAACATAAATAGATCCCCCTCAAAGTACATACATTTCACATGAGTGTGTACATACATAGGTAATATATTAAAGGAAATTTGGTTTCTACCATGAGAAGTTTACTCAGAAATAATAAATCAACATCTCACCTGAGATGGGGAGGTCGGGGCGCTGCAGACACGGTATAAATCGAGGTACACCTCACTGCTGCACACACCTCCCCTCTTTACACTATATACACTTGCTGGGTGGGGGACTGGGGCGAGGGTTTCTCCCTGCCCCTCCCGCCATGACCAGCAGATCCAGTGTTTGTAGAAAAGTGAGCCAGGGAAGGCAGGTGGCTATAATGGCCCGGGACCCCACCCTGCAGAGCCCAGGAGCTGGATCCAGCAGGGAAGGCAAACGCCCGAAGCCACCCCCACCTGCCGGGAGAGCCGTGTCGGCTCTGGGGTGAAGGCAAGTGCACAGGACCCCAACAACGGCATGACAACCAGCCTGCCTCTGGGGTCCACCCATGGCCTCCAGATTTTTGTAGTTTGGCCAGTGGGGGCTTCTCCTGGGATCAAACGGCTTTGGGGAATAGAGTTTCCAGACCCACCAGGGCTCAGCCCTGGGAATGTGTGTACATGTGTGTACACACGCCCATATACATACGTGCCTCAGTGGAGGTCAGGAAGTTGCAAACAAAAGTGTTCTACAGGGGCACGCTCAAATAGTGTCTGCTTCAGGGGCTGCCTTGTCACTGCGTTCTGAGTGTCCCCTTGCCAAAGTGGATTTGTTCAAAAGATAGCAGTTGCTGGAGGCTACAGATACAGAAGACAGGTTGCATACCAGCGGGGCGCAACCCTCTCAGGGCTTGGCACAGCATTTTTAGCAACAGAACAGAAGACACGCACAGGAACCCTCTCCTCCTCAAACCCCTTCCTGGCGCCGCAGGCGGACAGGGAAAAGGCCGTGGAGATCAGCAGGTGCGACCCAGGAGCTGCGGGCCAGGAGCCAGGTCACACGCAGCCGTACTCGTACCACACCGTCTGCTGGTCGCCACCCGGCTCGGGGGATGCCGGTGTGCTCTTGGAGCTGCTCCCACGCCCAAAGTCCTCTTGGGTCCGACTGCCCTGGGGCGCCAGGTCCGGAGATCTGCCTGGGACCTTAGCAGCGAGGCCCTCGCTGTGGCCCTGCCCCGGGACCCCGTCCCCTTCCGAGGGGCTGAGCCCCCCTCGGACAGGGGGGATGGTGGCCAACTCTCCCAGGTGCAGGGGGCCTTGGGGCTTAGTCCTGGCGGCTGGGGCTGCAGCAGGTGAGAAGTGCTGGAGCTGCAAACTGCTGCTGCCACCGCTGCCACCAGCTCCAGTGGCAATGGCTGGGGATGTTGCGGACTGCTGCAGGGGGGCCGGCCCCTCCTCCTTCGGGGGAGCCAGTGAGAAGCGCCTCAGGTCCAGCGGCCGGCTTCGGGGGCTGGGGCCCTGACAGGAGCCGCCAGCCTTTCCCGCAAGCGGGGTCCGCTCGCGGGCCAGGCCATGGGAGCCAGGGGCGGTGGAGCTCTGCAGGTTGTGGCTGCCTGGGTCTCTGCCCCCCGAGTCCTCAGGACCCCCCAGCTCCTGTTTGCAGGCCTCCGGCCCACTGGCCCGGAGGAGGTCAGCGGAGGCCAGGCTGAAGGCTCGGTTTAGGGATGCACTCCGGCTGGCAGGTGCGTGGGAAGCAGGGGGCATCGCGGCCTGTCGGGCTCTGCCCAGGGACAGGCTCTGGGGTGGCTGGGCCTGCCTCTGGGGGACACTGGGCATGGCCTCGGCCTCAGCGGCTCTCAAGTTCGGCTTTACATACTGCCCGGGCTTTAGCGGCTTTCCCTCGGAGGTGCAGACAGGCATCTTGACGGTGGGGGCCACAAAGCTGGTGGGCATCTTGGCCCCTTCTTTCCTGGGCGGTGGGCCCGGCTGGCCTCCAATGGACGGGAGATCACTGGCCTTTCTGAAGTAATCACTCAGCAGGTCATCCCGGCAACTGGGAGCATCCTACAGGGAAAAGAAGACCTGAATGAGTCCAGGGGCGGTGGGTGAGGGTGTGTGACTTGGCGGTCCCTCCTCCCACCCATGATGTCCCCTGGGCTGCCCACACGGCCGGGACTGAAGTTTCTTGCTTGGCCTGTTGAGGGCCTAATGTCCCCACTGCACACACTGTCCCGGTCGGGTTGGGGGGTGGGGGTCAATGCGAAATGAGGATCATAATGGAGCCAACCCAGGCACCACTCAGTCGCCCCCTAACTTCACAAGCAAGAAAGCAGATTCAGAGGGGAAATGAATTCCCACAAAGCTCATCCATTTTATGAAAGGATCAGGACAACCGTTTAGACCTGGGTCTCCTTTTCCACCAGGCGGCAGAAAGCTGACGGGCAGGACTGGACCTTCTTTGTCAGACCACCAGGCTCAGACATGCTGCAAGCGCCTTCCAGTGGGCCACAGAGAGGAAAACAAGGCCAGCTCCGCAGAAGCCAGAACCAACCACACACAGCATCCTCACTGCCTCTCAGATCTTTCTCCTGATTTTAGGAAGGGGAGAGCCAGGCACAAGGGGCAGAGGGAACCAGAAAGGCCCAGGAGAAGGCAGAGGCGGCCCAGCCCTCCAGACTTTCCCCTGTGCAGCCACCACCTGGCTGGGCTTCCTCTGGCCAGGAAGCAGTATCCTCTGTCACCATCCTGGGGGCAGGCGGAGCCCCCGGAGGCCCACACGCTTGGTGGGCCTCTTCAGGTCAACTTCAGCCTTCTGCCAGCACCTCCCAGCCTGGAGGAGCCCAGCTAGAGGTTTCTCCCGAGGCTGGGGATGGAGCAGGGGAAAGGTCAGGGCTGAGAACTATTGCAATCAGACCCTAGCCGGCTGGGACCTGTCAGCGGGGAGTCAGCCTGCAGGATGGGTCTGCAGCTTAGGAACCACTTGCCAACAACTCCTGGCCCCTGAAAACATTTGGATGCTCAACTTGACAGAGGCACACTCTGTGGTTTCATGTTAGCTTGAAGCCTTACTCTTGGGTGTGTGTGTGTGTGTGTGTGTGTGTGTGTGNGAACTGCTGCTGCCACCGCTGCCACCAGCTCCAGTGGCAATGGCTGGGGATGTTGCGGACTGCTGCAGGGGGGCCGGCCCCTCCTCCTTCGGGGGAGCCAGTGAGAAGCGCCTCAGGTCCAGCGGCCGGCTTCGGGGGCTGGGGCCCTGACAGGAGCCGCCAGCCTTTCCCGCAAGCGGGGTCCGCTCGCGGGCCAGGCCATGGGAGCCAGGGGCGGTGGAGCTCTGCAGGTTGTGGCTGCCTGGGTCTCTGCCCCCCGAGTCCTCAGGACCCCCCAGCTCCTGTTTGCAGGCCTCCGGCCCACTGGCCCGGAGGAGGTCAGCGGAGGCCAGGCTGAAGGCTCGGTTTAGGGATGCACTCCGGCTGGCAGGTGCGTGGGAAGCAGGGGGCATCGCGGCCTGTCGGGCTCTGCCCAGGGACAGGCTCTGGGGTGGCTGGGCCTGCCTCTGGGGGACACTGGGCATGGCCTCGGCCTCAGCGGCTCTCAAGTTCGGCTTTACATACTGCCCGGGCTTTAGCGGCTTTCCCTCGGAGGTGCAGACAGGCATCTTGACGGTGGGGGCCACAAAGCTGGTGGGCATCTTGGCCCCTTCTTTCCTGGGCGGTGGGCCCGGCTGGCCTCCAATGGACGGGAGATCACTGGCCTTTCTGAAGTAATCACTCAGCAGGTCATCCCGGCAACTGGGAGCATCCTACAGGGAAAAGAAGACCTGAATGAGTCCAGGGGCGGTGGGTGAGGGTGTGTGACTTGGCGGTCCCTCCTCCCACCCATGATGTCCCCTGGGCTGCCCACACGGCCGGGACTGAAGTTTCTTGCTTGGCCTGTTGAGGGCCTAATGTCCCCACTGCACACACTGTCCCGGTCGGGTTGGGGGGTGGGGGTCAATGCGAAATGAGGATCATAATGGAGCCAACCCAGGCACCACTCAGTCGCCCCCTAACTTCACAAGCAAGAAAGCAGATTCAGAGGGGAAATGAATTCCCACAAAGCTCATCCATTTTATGAAAGGATCAGGACAACCGTTTAGACCTGGGTCTCCTTTTCCACCAGGCGGCAGAAAGCTGACGGGTAGGACTGGACCTTCTTTGTCAGACCACCAGGCTCAGACATGCTGCAAGCGCCTTCCAGTGGGCCACAGAGAGGAAAACAAGGCCAGCTCCGCAGAAGCCAGAACCAACCACACACAGCATCCTCACTGCCTCTCAGATCTTTCTCCTGATTTTAGGAAGGGGAGAGCCAGGCACAAGGGGCAGAGGGAACCAGAAAGGCCCAGGAGAAGGCAGAGGCGGCCCAGCCCTCCAGACTTTCCCCTGTGCAGCCACCACCTGGCTGGGCTTCCTCTGGCCAGGAAGCAGTATCCTCTGTCACCATCCTGGGGGCAGGCGGAGCCCCCGGAGGCCCACACGCTTGGTGGGCCTCTTCAGGTCAACTTCAGCCTTCTGCCAGCACCTCCCAGCCTGGAGGAGCCCAGCTAGAGGTTTCTCCCGAGGCTGGGGATGGAGCAGGGGAAAGGTCAGGGCTGAGAACTATTGCAATCAGACCCTAGCCGGCTGGGACCTGTCAGCGGGGAGTCAGCCTGCAGGATGGGTCTGCAGCTTAGGAACCACTTGCCAACAACTCCTGGCCCCTGAAAACATTTGGATGCTCAACTTGACAGAGGCACACTCTGTGGTTTCATGTTAGCTTGAAGCCTTACTCTTGGGTGTGTGTGTGTGTGTGTGTGTGTGTGTGTGTGTGTGTGCAATAAGAACCTGGGTCATCAATATGGACAAGAACCATTTATCAGGTTCTTGAGGCACCGTGCTAGGAACCAGGAGTGTAATCCAAAAAACTTAAATTTGAAAGCAACCTTGTGCAAGCGTTGTTTAAGGTTGTATTAAAACATCACTTAATATGTAAGAAAGGACTTCCCAGGTGGTTCAGTGAGTGGTAAAGAATCCGCCTGCCAATGCAGAAGACGTAGGTTTGATCCTTGGGTCGGGAAGATGCCCTGGAGTAGGAAATCGCAATCCACTCCAGCATTCTTGCCTGGGAAACCCCATGGACAGAGGAGCCTAGCAGGCTACAGTCTATGGGGAGGCAAAGAGTTGGACACGACTTTGCGACTAAACAACAACAAATATGTAAGAAAACTGAGGTCACAAAGATTAGGCATCTGAAGAATGGCAGACTGAGGATTAGAGCCTACGGCTGTCTGACTCTGGAGCTGTCTGCTGTACCTCCTGGCCCCTTTCTGCACACTTCTAATTAGCCTCTTCATCCCCACTTTCAGGAAGCCACCCAGGGAGCCCATCATGTGACTCTGCTCTCCCAGAATCACCAGTACTCAGGGAGTGGAGGCGTGGGTGGCTTCTCTAGGCCTGATCAGGGGAGGATGGAAGTGTCAGGTGGGGTGAGCACCTGGGCCAGTGGACGGGGAAGGAGGGGGCTCTCAGAGGCTGAGCATCAGCTTCCAACAGAAACTGTTGCAGTGAGACAGCTTTGGCCTCATTTAGGCTGAAAAGGGACATGTGCTGATAGTGGCCTGAGCAACAGTGTCTGTTAGGTCCAAGCTGAGTGTGGAGGGGCCGTGCCGCATGTGAGCAAGGGGACCTGACCCCTGAGATCTGTCCAGGGATAAGAAACCCACTGGGACAGGCACACGATCAGAAATGGGTTGAGGAGAAAAGCCATCCAATTGCAGGCACCCTCGATTTCCGGACTTTTCTCGTTTGCTCCACCAGGTCCGCGCTCCTCAGCCTGTGATGCCTGGACCCCCAGTGACAGTGCAAAAATCTCAGAATCCCTGGGGTCCAGCCTGTGTCCTGCCAGGCGAGTCTGATGAACGCTAGAGCTTAAGAGCCACTGCATCAGACCATGAACTTCTGGAGGGCGAGGTTTTGGTCCTTCTCAGCTTGGTTTCCCTAGATTCTAGCCCACAGTAAGTGTTTGATAGACAAGTAAATGAAGAGAGGGGAGGGGCCATGTTTTACAATTCTTTGGCGCTACCCACAAGACCAAGCATCTAGCAAGTATGCTATAAAAATTGGCCCGTTTGCTTTGTTTTCTGAGAGCAGGCAACATACATATTGTCTAAGACACTGCTCAATAAATATCTCCAAGACAAATATTTTGTGTTCTCTGTGTCAATGTGACGCATTAATGTGGGTCACAGAGTTTACCATGTGGCTACAGAAAGTTCAACTGTATTTATTTAAGGGAAGTGAGATGCCATCACTGAAGCACTAAACCTTAAAAGATCTCAATTATGGAAAAGACCCTGATGCTGGGAAACATTGAGGGCAAGAGGAGAAGGGGGCGACAGAGGATGAGATGGTTGGATGGCATCACCGACTCAACGGACATGAGTTTGAGCAAACTCTGGGAGATAGTAAAGGACAGGGAAGCCTGGTGTGCTGCAGTCCATGGGTTGCAAAGAGTTAAACGTGACTTAGGGACTAAACAACAAGACAGTATATAAGCCATGTGTTCAATAACCCAATCGCTCATGGGACTGAATTTAGACAGCATATATTAAAAAAAAAAAAAGGCAACCCACTCCAGTATTCTTGCTGGGAAAATCCCATGGACAGAGTAGCCTGGTGGGCTACAGTCCATAGGGTCGCAAAGAGTCAGACACAACTGACTATGCACATATACACATGTGAAAAAACAGATGCGCAGCTTCAGAAAAGCTAAATGGAGACACTGGAAAGGTGACATGGAGGGAATCCTAATAATGGGGGTATCTGGGGTTAGATCTGCAAAACAGAGGTTAGCAAACCAGAGCTGTGGGCCAGGTCCAATGTGCGGCCCCTTTTTGTATGGCCTGTGAGCTAAGAATAGTTTTTATACTTTTAAAATGATTGGAAAAAACTTTTTCTTAAAAAACAATCTTTTGGGACATGAGACAACTGCATGAAATTCAAATGTCTATGTCCACAAGTCAAGTTTTATTGGAACACAGCCGTGCCGACTCATTGACAGATGGTCTAGAGCTGCTTCCCTACTAAAATCGCAGTGTCGAGAGGCGGCAACAGAGACCGTCCTGCCTGGGAAGCCTCAAATATTTACTCTCTGGCTCTTTATAGAAGAAACTGATCTCCGTTGGAAGGGCTCAGGGGAAGTGGGCACGCAGAGCTCTGCCTCAAAACCTGGTGAGATGCCAAGCCCAGAGTGGGTGCTGGGCACATCTCTCAAGAAGCTTGCAGCGGTGGGCACACACCATCCCCGCCCTTCATGCCAGCACCAGGACCTGCAGGCTTGTGGACTTCCTCCCCATCTAAGGAGCTCCACACCTAGGCTGCCCCCCGCTCCATCCCTGTATCTCTGCTGCCAGTTTCTGCCTGCTATCCCAATCCAGGGAGGGTGCAAGGGATGATGGACCCCACTTTGGCCACTTACGGGGGATGGGGAGTTCCGGTTGCTCTCCTGCAGGAACTCCTCCAGGGTGACCATCTCGCTGCTCGGGGAGGTGGAACAGGGCCGCACCCCACCGTGGGGCTGGGCCGTGCTCCTCCTCTGGACACCCTCCTGGGGGAGAGGCCCGTTCCGCGGTGGGGGGTACTCATGGCGGCCGAGGGCGGGGCGCCCCGAGGTGCTGGCATCTCGTGGCAGAGTGGCCGTGTCCCTGCTGGGGATTAGGTCTTCGCTGCTGAAGCTCTCGGACCTGCCGTGGAGCTGGTCGGAGGAACCTGGAGTCAGGGCGGGCAACACAGAGCACACATCAGACCTCTGCCTCCAGTGGGCTCCGTGCTGCCTGCCGTTCACCTAGAAGAGGCCCCTGCCTGAGAACCCAGGGCACACTTCTCCCAGGCTGGGATTCTCCACATGAAGAATACTCTGGGATGCTTAGAATTCGGAACAAAATAGTTCGAGATAAACATGGAAAGTTTCTGCTAAAGTTCATACTGTTAGTAGTGCTAAGGTCCCTGGTGGCTCAGCTGGTAAAGAATCCGTCTGCCATGCGGGAGACCTGGGTTCGATCCCTGGAATGGGAAGATCCCTTGGAGAAGGGAACAGCTACACGCTCCAGCTGCAAAGAGCTGGACACGACTGAGCAACTTTCACCACACTCATTAGCTCTCATCCATTCATATATTTAAAAGCTTTATTGAGCACTTGCTATATGTCAGATGGTCACATGGACATTAAGTGAAAAAAAATCTGTGTAAGAGTTTATGGTCCTGGGACAGCAAACACATTCTTGCAGACGTACAGGAAACATTCATTAAGACAGACTATACTTTGCACCATAAAATCAACTTTAAAAACCCTGAGAATCAAAGCCACTCTGACCACAGCGGGATGGAACTAGTGTCATGATCCCCTTCTAAAGATGAAGTAACTCGGATTCAGAGGGTGGGTGACTCGCCTAGGTGCCCAGACTCTGTCAGTGGGGGTGAAGGGATTTGAACTAAAATCCATTTAAACTCCTGGCCTGCACTTGAAACCATGTGATGTGGCCTTGGAATGCAATGAATGTCGAATGCACGAAAGATCTTGGGGAACTGTATTTTAAAAATTACAAATATAATATAAACACAAAGACCCACAGACAGTGCAAAGTGCCCAGAAGGAGGGCCGGCTCACCTTTCAGGTTAAGAGGTGAGCTGTCACTGGACGCGTTTCTACTGCTCTCCAAGCTCCCTGGCCGGGATGCTGAAAGGAAATGCCAACATTCAATCTAAAGGCCCGTGACCAGGTCTAGCCTGGACCCAACCATCTAATCTGAGAAAAATTATAGAACAAAGTCACTCTGCGGAAGTGGAGCTGGGCATGCTCCGGAAGGATGGGCTTCAGGACATCCCATGTTCTCCCATGAGGATGGCTAACTTCCCCGAGTGCCAGGTATGGGCGTCCAGAAACGACAGTGTGAAGTTTTTTGTTTTTTCAAGTTAGGTCTAGGGCTGTGGCTTCAAACAATTTTGTTAGTGAAGAAACTCTCATGCAGAACTGAAAAAGCAGATGAAAAAAGGGCTGCCCCAGGTGAGCCAAGGGTTGGGTGCAGGTCCTCACCCCTATTCCTGCACGGATCTTCCTGGAACACGTGTGAAATCTCCTGCCTAGATGACAGCGCAGCTCGGTGAGGGCGGGAGCCAGGAAATGGTGGTGTGTGTTCACGTGCGTACATGTATGCAACCTCAGTTCCCTGATCCCGGGAGGAGGAGCTGGAACCCTCAGCAGGACAGGGAGCACTCGCTTTTCCCAGCTGTCTGCTGTCCTTCAGCCCATCTGTTTCAAATTCACATCTGCCCCGGAGTGACCTTTATGGTGACAAGTGCTGGAGGGAACCAGGCCTTGGGGCTGCCATCTGCACTGAGCGTGTCTGTGGTGGCTCTTGGATCAGAGACTGAGTGCCAGGACCAGGGACGGTGCCTCCCTGCCCTGCCAAGGGCAGGCTGTGCCTTCAAGGCCTATCGGCCACCCCTCTGGGTCTCCTCCGCTGGTTGCACTGGGCACCATCGCTCTTATCAGCCTGCCCTGTATCAC
>SJYV01016732.1:1826622-1862763 GCA_006410875.1 Neotragus pygmaeus | reverse complement strand
ACGGTGGAGCCTGATGGTCTGCCATCTATGGGGTCGCACAGAGTCGGACACAACTGATGCAACTTAGCAGCAGCAGCAGATTATACAGTATTTTTCTTTCCCTTTTTGACTTATTTCACTTAGCTTACTGCCCTCCAGGTCAATCTGTTTTGTCACAAATCGTAGGATTTCCTTTTTGTGGCTGAATAATATTCCATTGTATAGATATACCACATTTTCTTTAAACATTCATCCACTGGCATACACTTAGATTGTTTCCATGTCTTGGCTCTTGTGAATAAACTGCAGTGAACATAGTAATGCAGATATCTCTTCAATTATTTCTCTTCCTTTGAGAATATACTCAGAAGGAGGATGCTGAATCATACATCAGTCCTATTATTATCAATTTTTCAGGACCCTCCATACTGTTTTCTATAATGGCTATACTAATTTATATTCCCAACAACAGTGCACAAGGGTTCCTTTTTCTCCACATCCTTGGCAACACTTGTTATCTATTCAGACATGCATTTTTTAAATGACTTTGATTAATATGTTCAAGAAAATATATGACAAAATGGAGAATGTCTCTAGAGGACTGGATTCTATAAAATACAATCAACAGTAAACTCTAGAATTAAAAAGTATAATAACCAAAATTACACAGATTAGAAACACGAGAAGATAATAAAACTAGAATGTGGGTCAACAAAAAATATCCTAACTGAAAGAGATTTTTTAAAAGAGAAATATAGCATAAAATCATCAGAGTCTTGTGGGAAATAGTAAAGATCTAACATATTTAGAATTATAGAAAGAGAGGACAGACAGAATGGGACAGAGCAATATAATTTAATATGGAAACACAGTTAAACAGAAGTTGAAAAATTAGAAAAGTGAAAAGGGAACATTACTGTAATACAGAGATAGTAATCACAAGAACTGGGGCTAAGGAAACAAAGATAAGAGTTTGGATCATCAGCAACTGAAAGCCTGCAAGAGATTCTCTGTGAGCTGGGACTCAGATCCTTAAGGGGGATGCTGTCCATCTGTGCTGCCATCTCAGTAGCTCAGAGAAGGGGGTGTCTCATGGAGCTGGGAAGGGGTGCTTTCTTGCTGCTTCTATGTCTGAGAGGGCATGGGGAGACTAGTTCCAGGAGTGCTAAAAAAAGCTGAACCTGGAACCCCAGCTATTGTGGTGGGCACAGGAGGTGATGTTAATAGAAACATCAAGTAGTCTGCCTTTAGTGCCACAACCTAAGAGGAGTGGTATGTCAAAGAAGAAATATACTTTCCATATTCTGCACATCACAAAGCGTAAGAGTGGGTTTAGACACAAGAGTAGCTCAGTAACCACTATGAATCTCCAGAAAGATCAATACAAAAAAAACCACATCTAGGCATTCATAATAAAATACTGAAAAACAAAGACACAAAGAACAATTTTAAAACAGCCTGAGACAAAAGACAAATTGCCTTTAAACAGTACAGAGACAGGCTGCGACCTGGGGACCTTTGCTGCAGTGTTTGCACCTGGACAAACATCTCCTCCAGTGACAGAATACATAAAGGACTGAAATTAACGGCAAGCCTGTGCAACTGGGGCAAATCAAGAGCAACAAGATACAAAGAGACCAAAATCCAATTGCTACTTGTGAGGTGTCAGTAGCAAAAACAGGATATGACCTAGGACCCCTGCAAACAGCACCATCAAGGGAGTGGGCAGACCATCTAAGTCACTCACTGGCCTGAGCCATGTGTCTGCCCCTACCCTCGGCCCATTTTAGGGACTAGGTCGCCCCACCATCTCAAGGAGTGAGCAAGGGCCCCTGTTACTTGTTTTCACTTCCTCCAGCTGCAGCAAGTCCCAGTAAAGCCTTGCCTGAATGTCTCATCTGACCTCGCATCAATTTGTATTGATCAAATAAAGAGTTTAAGAACCCAAGCTGGTAAGGGTACCACCTTTAGACACGGGGCAACCGTGGTCCAGGCCTGAAACTGTGTTAGGACTTGTTTGACCTCCTTTCCCGCCTGTTATTCTTCACAGGGTAAGGGTCTTGCAGAGTTAAGTGTATACAGCCAACCACAACCAACACACTCTAGCTCGTGCTCCAAAGAGCTAGGCCTCAGAAATCTCTGCCCAAACAACCTCAGGTCGCTTCTGGGTCTCAGGGCCTTCTTTCCACAGAAGCACACACACCAGGCGGGAGGAGTGAGCATTGAGCTCCACGGTGTGTGCTGAATTACGCAATCATGTTCAGACTCCCTCACTTCATGAATGACACAAAGGCCTCCATCTGTACCTTTTACTCAGGAAATAAGTAAATATGCGCCTGCCTTCCAAGGAGCCAACATCAGACTGAAATTGATTTCCCAACAGAAGTGACGGAAGCCTAAAGATTGTGGGTTAATATTCNTCTGTACCTTTTACTCAGGAAATAAGTAAATATGCGCCTGCCTTCCAAGGAGCCAACATCAGACTGAAATTGATTTCCCAACAGAAGTGACGGAAGCCTAAAGATTGTGGGTTAATATTCTGGAAAGCATGAAAGAAAATAAGTGAAAACGTGCTCTATAATCAAAATGTACTTCAAAAGGAAAGAAAACATACCTCACAAAGCCCTGGCAAGGCGAGGCGAGGTGAAGGGAGGCCGACGTCCCGCGCGCTGGATGCCTGGTTCCACACCACTGTTTACCGTGTGGTTTGACACCAACAGACGGATCCGGCTCCTCCAGATCCTGTGGCAAGAAGGGAGAGGACTGTGAAGAAAGTTCGAGCTTAGAAGGCAGCCTGCCCCAGGGCCAACGCAAGCACACCTTTCCTCGTGGCCCCTCCACAGCACTCAACCAGGCTTTGGCCCTTGGCCTCCGTCCAACCACGCAGGCCGGCTCCACCCACCTGGCGGCACCATGGCAACCGTGGTGAAACTTAAAGCTGGTTTCTTCAAGCTGGCTCCTTCGGCCATGGCGTTAGCATAATGGAGGACAAGCTGATGGAAGTCTTCGAGACCAAGGAGAGTGAGGAGCAGAAGCAGTGCGTGGCATCCTGAGAACTATCAAACCCTGCAAGCAAGTGCATATCTGGTCCATCCCCATCCTGTGCCGGTGCGGCTCCTGGGAGGTCACTGAGGGGTACTGGGTCCAGCAGAGCTTAGCATTGCACGTCCTGCAAAGTAAGTATTGGCTAGTGAGAAGATGTGAGTGTAGATAAAGTAAAAGCTTTGGTTTGCCTGATGACGTATAAATGTGCTATGTTGATGTGCCATTTGGCGGTGCTAAAGCTGATGTTAAGCTCAATCCCAGGAACCACATTGATAATAAAGTGGAAAAGATCACAAGGAGGTTCACCACGGAGCTGGAAAAACAGAGCTTTATTGGTCCTGGCATTGATGTGCCTTCCCCAGTCAGGGCCACAGGTGAGCGAGAAAATGTCCTGGATTGCTGATACCTGTGCCAGCACCATTGGGCACTGAGATATTAATGCACGTGCCTGCTATTACTGGTAAATCCATCAATCAGAGTGGCATCCACAGAGGTATCCCTGCCACTGGTCATGGTGTTTGCCATGGGATTGAAAATTTCCTCAATGAAGTTTCTTACACAAGCATTTTACGAATACACCAAGATTTGGAGATAAAACATTTTTTCAGAGATTTGGCAATGTGAATCTATACTGTATGGCATATTTACATCATATTGATGCTAAATGTGTTGATGGTGGTGAAGTCGATGGGAGCATATGAAATTCAGATGGCACTGATCCAAAGGAACTAGAAGACTTCAAATTGCAACATGAATCAATTCTGGACTTCCCCAAGGCAAGACCCTTGGAAGGAAGCATCTTGGAAGCAGACTGTGACATACCAGTCCCTGCAGCCAATGAGAAGCAGTTGACCAAATCCAGTGCACTGAAAGCAAGGATCATTGCTGAAGCTGCCAGTGGGTCAACAACTCCAGAATGTTAGGTTTTTCTGAGGAAGAACAGTATGGTTATTTCCGATCTCTACTTGAATGCTAAGGGCGTCCCTGGTGACTCAGACAGTAAAGATTCGGCCCACAATGCAGGAGACCAGGTTTGATCCCTGGGTCGGGAAGATCCCCTGGAGAAGGGAATGGCAACCCACTCCAGTATTCTTTCCTGGAGAATCCCATAGACAGAGGAGCCTGGCAGGCTACAGTTCATGGGGTCTCAAGAGTTGGACACAACTGAGCAACTAACACACATATACACACCTGAATGCTAAGGGAGTGGCTGAGGAATATAATCAAGTCAGCTATGGCCATTTGACCTTCAAATGTGACAGATTCTAACCACCACTTGCTCACATTCTTTTCAAGAGAATTTAGAAAGAAAATTTGGAGGATGTGGTGGAAATAGTCCCATTGTACCCACAGCAGATTCTAAAACAGACTACCAGTTACATCCAAGAAAGATATTGTGTAGTTTGGTTTAGCTTACACTATGGAATTTTCTGCCAGGCAAATCACCCCCACAGCCGCAAAGCATAACCTAGGATTGGCTGCCTATGTCAGTGCCATTGAAAATGTCTTTGGGGTATACAATGAAGCTGGTTAACTTCTTCACTACCCTACTTAATCTATAACTTCTGCTAAACTATCATAAATTCTATAACCACAGATATCTTTTTCTGTTACGGACATTATTCTCAACAAGTCAACCCAAATCAGCCCTTTAAGAAAGAAATTAAGGTTTAGAATATCATAGGCAGGTTGAAAAGTGTGAAAGTATTACAGAAATTAACTGTGCCAGAGGGCTGTTTGGGATATCATACCTTTAAATAAAAAGACTCTTTTCATCTAGTCATGCTCCCTTGCTCCATAGCTTGTTCTCAATATGTTAGTTACCTGTTGTTTGACCTCAGTAATCAGTTGCTTGCAATATTTTGCTCTGGCCAAGTCTGAGATGGGACTGTAACTTTGCATTTAAGAAGTGGGTGTGTAGCATTTTCAGAAAGTGGTATGGTCCTTAAGTGAGTTTTATTACTTCACATCAGCAAAATAACTCAATTTCCTAGGTTGCAAGCAAAAATAACAGTTGTTACTCTATGCAATCTATTATTTTAGAATGAAATAAGGACACGATGCTGTAATAAAATTGCCTTCAATCACTTAAGCCTATACTAGAAGCAATGAATGCTTATAAACGTGAATTTAGAAAGCTAGCATTTTTATGATATCAGCGGTATCATTTGTAGCTCATCAGTTCTGTATTGTTATCCTACAAACATAAAAAGCTAGAGGGATAATTGCTACAGTTTTGAATATAACAACTGTCCTTCGATAGAGGAGTCCTTCGATAGAGGATAGATGGTGGAAGCTGTTTTTGTTATGGCTCTTTGAATTTGCTAAATGCAAATATGACATGCAGTCCAAAAAATGCAGTAATCTCCTTATCATGTTGATTAGTTTTTCATTTCTCTAATTATCTATTGAATTCAAGTAGAGTATAATAATTCAGTAGAGTAACCCAGAAAAATTCTACTTAGTCTCCTTGTCTGGAGTCTGCCTGGCAGTTCTAAGCACTGCCGATGTCCCCAGCCCCGCCTGATTTTGTATCCCTTTTCTTTTAGAGGCCTCACATATACACATAAGCTTAATTAACACAGTGTAGCTTAAAACATTGAGTTGAGTGTTTTGTTTGGGATTTTTTGGTTAAGGCCTTTTGAACAGCAGAATATCAGTGAAATACTAGACATTATTTATGTAATGAGTGAGTCATTTTTTAAAAACAGTCNGTGCATTTTGTACAGAGTTGTTATTCCCTTTCCCCTCCACTGAGGTTATGAGAAAACGTTAGTCACTGTCGTGTCCAACTCTTTGCAACCGCATGGACCGTGGCCCGCCAGGCTCCTCTGATCATGGGATTTCCCAGGCGTGAATACTGGAGTGGGTTGCCGTTTCCTTCTTCAGGAGACCTTCCTGACCCTGGGATCGAACTCGGTCTTCTGCATGGCAGGCAGATTCTTTGTCGTCTGAGCCAGCAGGGAAGCCCCTGAGAATATGAAATCGATTCCCCAAAAATAGCAGGACAAAGGGTGAGAGAGGAAGGATTTAACGTAACGTGAAAGTCTCGAGTCCTTTGTTTTTACAGTTTTACTTTTTTATTTTCGGCTGTGCTGGATCTTTGTTGCCGTGCGCGAGCTTTCCCTGGTTGGCTTCTCTTTTGCAGAGCACAGGCGCTAGGGCACGCAGGCTTCAGTAGATGTGGCACACGGGCTTAGTCGCCCCGCGGCACGTGGGCTGTCCCTGGGCCTGAGATCGAACCTGTGTCTCCCGCAGGGGCCGGCGAANCTTTCCCTGGTTGGCTTCTCTTTTGCAGAGCACAGGCGCTAGGGCACGCAGGCTTCAGTAGATGTGGCACACGGGCTTAGTCGCCCCGCGGCACGTGGGCTGTCCCTGGGCCTGAGATCGAACCTGTGTCTCCTGCAGGGGCCGGCGAATTCTTCACCACTGAGCCACCAGGGAAGCCCCCGAGTTCTTACTGAAGCATCTTCTTACGGGATGTCCACTGTGATCCTCACTGTGCCTCAGCTTCCCCGACTTTGAGAATAGCCCAGTCATTTCCCAAGGCCTTCCCGGGACTCGTAAGCCAGTGTTTAAGGCCTTTGTGGTCCCCGATGAGAGGCGTGGCCCCGGCTGGAAGCGTCACTGGGGCCTTTGAGGCCGGCGCCTCGCTCAGCAGCCTCCTTGTTCTCTGGCCTGGACTGCCCACTTTTATCTCTGTCCCTGGCTTGTCTGGGAAAAGACCAGCAGGACACGAGGGTGGGGCAAGGGGGAATAAAGCAGCTTCCGGCACGGATGAGTCAGAAGAAGCCTCAGCTGTGGCTGGCAGAGCCATGTTACTCACAGACCCGAGGGTGAAAGGGGCAGGAATTTTTCCCTGTGCTTCTGTGATGAGAGGGGGCCCCCGGCCTCTGGGCCCCAGCCCCAGGGCATGGTCGGGCAGCAGGTCGGTCTTCACATACCTGACATTATACATTATGGAGGTAAACAGATGGCCATGACCCGCAAAATGGGTTTTAGACACAGGTGTGCAATGAAAGGTCTGTACCTCGGGGCTTTAAAGAAGTGACTGCAAACGGGCAGCTCCCAGAGCAAAACACATCCCAGATGTGCCTGGCTTCAGAGGATTAAGTACATGCAATCTAAGCATCTGAGATTAGTGAGGGGGAGGCGGTGTGATGCCTGACGTCATTCAAGAGACTTTGCTTTACAGCAGGACTCACCTACAGCTCTTTTTTCAATTGTCGAAAACATGCAATAACTTGAACCGTCTTAACCATTTTTAAGTGTACGGTTCCGCGGCATGTAGTCCCTTCACATTGCTGCCGCCGTCCCCACATCCATCTCCAGAACCTTTCCATCTTCCCAACTGAACGCTGGGGGCTTCCCAGGTGGCTCAGTGGTAAAGAAGCTGCCTGCAATGCAGGAGACCCGGGTTCGATCCCTGGGTCTGGAAGATTCCCTTGGAGAAGGAAATGGCAACCCGCTCCAGTATTCTTGCTGGGAAAATCCCATGGACAGAGGAGTCTGGCAGGCTACAGCCCGTGGGGTCGCAAAGAGTCAGACACGTCCTCGTGACTGAACACCACCACACCGAANTAATTATCTATTGAATTCAAGTAGAGTATAATAATTCAGTAGAGTAACCCAGAAAAATTCTACTTAGTCTCCTTGTCTGGAGTCTGCCTGGCAGTTCTAAGCACTGCCGATGTCCCCAGCCCCGCCTGATTTTGTATCCCTTTTCTTTTAGAGGCCTCACATATACACATAAGCTTAATTAACACAGTGTAGCTTAAAACATTGAGTTGAGTGTTTTGTTTGGGATTTTTTGGTTAAGGCCTTTTGAACAGCAGAATATCAGTGAAATACTAGACATTATTTATGTAATGAGTGAGTCATATTTTAAAAAGAGTCATTCTCTTTCAGAAATTTCTAATTACTTTGTAACTTTGTGACTTAACCTGGTAATAAAAATAACTGTTTAAAATTTACCTTTTCAAAACAAAATAAATGAAAGGGAAATATTTACACACAAGAAATAGCTGAAGACATTTGGCACCAATATACTTTCCCAACAGAAATAACTGAAAGTATTTCTTTACACAGAAGGCATGCTAAGTCGCTTCAGTTGTGTCCGACTCTGTGCGACCCCATAGACACCAGCCCACTAGACTCCCCCGTCCTTGGGATCCTGCAGGCAAGAATACTGAAGTAGGTTGCCATTTCCTTCTCCAATGCATGAAAGTGAAAAGTGAAAGTGAAGTCGCTCAGTCATGTCTGACTCCTAGCGACCCTATGGACTGCAGCCCTCCAGGCTCCTCCGCCCATGGGATTTTCCAGGCAAGAGTACTGAAGTGGGGTGCCATTGCCTTCTCCTTATACAGAAGGAATAAGTTCCTAAAATGAAACATTTTGAAATAGAGGAATGAATTTAGAGCAGCTGAACGTTTGAATGTGTAGGTAAATTTAAATGGCTATTGATCTCATAATAACAATAATGTCTTGAGGCATTATACACACATGTACATATGTATACATACATACCCACATAATCAAAATACATGATAATAACTTTACAAAAAGCTGGAGAGGGGCAAAAGTTTAAAACTATGCTGAGATCTTTATATCGTCCCCCAAATACTATAAAGTACTCATTTACGGGGTGTATATGCCAATATGGGACTTCCTAGGTGGCTCAGTAGTAAAGAATATGCCTGCCAAGGAGGAGACACAGGTTTTATCCTTGGGTCAGAAATATCCCCTGGAGAAGGGAATGGAAACCCGCTCCAAGATTCTTGCCTGGGAAATCCCTTGGACAGAGGAACCTGGTGGGCTACAGTCCATGGGGTCACAAAGAGTTGGACGTGATTTAGTGAAACAACATCAACATATGCTAATATCCAGGGTAACAACTAAAACAAGGGTAAAATTTTGTCTCTTAACAGAAAGAAAACATTTTTTTCTTTTTAATGATTTTTTTAAAAAAGGTTAATCCAAAAGAAAGTAATAGAGAAAAAGGATATCAAACAGGTATGACAGTAGTAAGATAGGAAGTTAAATCCAACACATTACTAAGTATATTAAATGTGATGGACTAAATACTGACTAAAAGAGATTATCAGCCAAATTCTGCTTTATCTTAAATATCAGATACAGAAAGTTTGATGACAAAAGCACACAAAAAAATGCTACATCTTCTAAAAAAAAAAAAAAAAAAAACTTGTAAGGCAACAATAGGGGCTACCCCTGTGGTTCAGCTGGTAAAGAACATACCTGCCAGTGCAGGAGATGCAAGAGACACAGCTTCATCCCCTAGGTCAGGAAGATTCCCTGGAGAAAGGAATGGCAACCCACTTCAGTATTCTTGCCTGGAAAATTCCACAAAGGAGCCCTTGGGGTTGAAGAGTCAGACATGATTGAGCACACACACATCACTACCACCAGGCAGCAATGAGACCTTGGTCAAAGGCTCTCCTTTGTCTTTTTCCAGGGAGAGATGTTAGAGTTGGAGAGGTAAATCTGAGATTGTTGAAGTGGGGTGGCACTCACAATCAATTCTAGTTTGTACACATGCTGCTAAGTCGCTTCAGTCGTGTCCGACCCCGTGTGACCCCAGAGACGGCGCCACCAGGCTTACCCGTCCCTGGGATCCTCCAGGCAAGAACACTGGAGTGGGTTGCCATTTCCTTCTCCAATGCATGAAAATGAAAAGTGAAAGTGAAGTCACTCAGTCGTGTCTGACTCTTAGCGACCCCATGGACTGCAGCCCACCAGGCTCCTCTGTCCATGGGATTTTCCAGGCAAGAGTACTGGAGTGAGGTGCCATTGCCTTCTCCATTGTACACATGAGGCAATATCAACGAGGCAATATCAATAACCTACCCAGAGGTGCTTTTGGAAAATCTGCAGTCTAATTCAAAAGAATAGCTGTTGTTCAGTTGGTAAGTCAGGTCCAACTCTTTGCAACCCCATGAACTGCAGCATGCCAGGCTTCCCTGTCCTTCATTGTTTCCCCAAGTTTGCTCAAACTCATGTCCATTGAGTTGGTGATACCATCCAACCATTTTATCTCCTGTTGCCCCCTTCTCCTCCTGGCCTCAGTCTTTTCCAGAATTAGGGTCTCTTCCAAAGAGTCACCTCTTCACATCAGGTGGCCAAAGTATTGGATCTTCAGTTTCAGCATCAGTCTTTCCAATGAATATTTTGTGTTGATTTCCTTTAGAATCGGCTGGTTTGATCTCCTTGCTGTCCAAAGGATTCTCAAGGGTCTTCTTTAGCACTCTAGTTCAAAAGCATCAATTCTTTGGTGCTCAGCCTTCTTTATGGTCCAAAAAAATAGAGATAGTAGCATTTGAGAAGCAATATTCTCTTTAGTTCAAACATACAGGTATAGTCCTGGGCCTGGGATCACTGGAGCTGCTAAAAATAAAATTAAATGTTTTTAAAAGCCCAGTGTCCAGAAATCTCTTTTAAAAGGCTCCTCATTTTTACCACACCTCATTTTCAGGTCAGACACACAATGACTTAACTGAGTTAGGAAGCCTTTTATGATCCTATCATGTCTTTAATTAAAATGTCTGAATTTCATATTCTAATTGTTCAGTTAAGTCACTGCTTTATGGATTTTAAAAGGTCCTTAAAATACCTGTTTCCAGGACCTTGATAGTATTTCAGTTGCTGTTTCAGTTAAAGAGTAAGCAAAATACCAAGGAGAAATGTCTATTTTTACTGAAATCTTTTTTGAATCTTCCATAAATATTGGGAGTGGCCCTATGTCAACCACCTTTTAGCATTATGTCACTCTTTGTTCTTAGGAGATTCTCTCCTAGGCCAATTTTGAGTAGTTTTTCTCCTGTTAACATCTGGGATACTGCATTAGTAACATCCACAGCAGAGACTTTGGTGAGTGACTGGAGAGTATGTTTTTGTAACAGGCATTGTTGCAAGGCTTGGACACTTCCATTCCTATTTACAGCATGTATCCAACTGGCTGCCTTCAGAAAGTAGACCAATGCATCACCTTGGTATGCCAGTTCTCTGAGTCAGTAATTGGGTTATTTTGCTGAGTATCTATGTGATCTACTCTAATTTTCTTTCTAAAATTCCATAGGTCTTCCACAACTGTTCTTTACACACTGCTGCTGCCACTGCTACTAAGTCACTTCAGTCGTGTCTGACTCTGTGCGACCCCATAGAGGGCACACACACAGCATTCTTTAATTGTTCATCCATCAAACATTTACTAGCTAGACCACTGGGTCACTGGCTATGGCCTAAGTCTGTGATAACCTGACTTTTTATGTACCATTTTACCAATTAGGACTTTGTTCTAGAGCAAAATTATTTTTGTACTGTTAGTGAACTGCTTTCGGTTCAGTACGTGTTGTGCAGAATGCTTTTGCGTTTTCAACAAGGGATTTACTGTCCATTGGGCACATAGCTGGAGAAGGAAATGGCAACCCACTCTAGTGTTCTTGCCAGGAAAATCCCATGGACAGAGGAGCCTGGCAGGCCACAGTCCTTGGGGTTGCAAATAGTCAGACAAAATAGCCACTGAGCAGGCATGCATGGCCAAATAGCAGCAGGCTTCTACAAGAAACGTCATTTTTCAATACAGGAGCTCCCACTGGTGGAGCAAGCAGACCATTACACTTCAGTGAGAAGGGGGTCATAAAAGTCAGATCATTCAGATCCTACCAATAGAGAGGTAACCTACTCATGAATATGAAACCATCTACAAGCCACTGTGTCCTTGTCTTTTGAAGTAAAATGCTAATTCAAGAATTAATGATTGGGAAATGTGAAGATACAGAAACAAAGAATAGTTGTTGGACTAGGGAACTGACAACAATTTAGACTATAATTCTGCCACATAATAGTATCACCAAACACCCAGTTCCCCGAAAGATAGAAAGGCCTGACACACATTCCTAAATTGTTTTACAGAAAGCAGATTCCCCTCTAGATGAAAACTGCTGACCACAAGAACATACATCCTAGATTGGTTGAAACCAGAAGGCTGATGCTGCTTGAAACTTCACCTCGATGCCAACCAGTCCCAGAACTGCCCACAAACTGATCACACCCTGCTCCCTGGACATTACAAAACTATTCATTACCTCCTCCGGGGTGGGTCAGACGGTCTTCAGGGAATTAGCCCACTGCAGCCCCTTTTCCCGGGCAAAGCAATAAAAGCTATTCTTTTCTACTTCACCCAGAACTCTGTCTCCGTTTCTATTTGCCACCAGTGAACAGAGGCTGAGTTTCAGCAACAAATAAGGTACACTCACTCCATCTAAGCATATTCCTAAGTATAGCATATACATTTTTTCAAAGAATTTTGTTGTACAGTGCTCTCTTTGTATGANTGAGTTTTCCAAATTTGCTGGCATATTGAGTGCAGCACTTTCACAGCATCATCTTTCAGGATTTGAAATATCTCAACTGGAAGTCCATCGCCTCCACTAGTTTTTTTTTTGTAGTGCTGTTTCCTAATGGCCACTTGACTTCTCATTCCAGGATGTCTGGCTGTAGGTGAGTGATTACACCACCGTGGTTATCTGGGTCATGAAGCTCTTTTTTGTATCGTTCTTCTGTGTATTCTTGCCATCTCTTCTTAATATCTTCTGCTTCCGTTAGGTCCATACCCTTTCTGTCCTTTATTGTGCCCATCTCTACATGAAATGTTCCCTTGGTATGTCTAATTTTCTTGAAGAGATCTATAGTCTTTCCCATTCTATTGTTTACCTCTATTTCTTTGCATTGATCACTGAGGAAGACTTTCTTATCTTTCTTTGCTATTCTTTGGAATTCTGCATTCAAATGGGTATCTTTCCTTTTCTCCTTTGCTTCTCTTCTTTTCTCAGCTATTTGTAAGGCCTCCTCGGACAACCATTTTGCCTTTTTGTATTTCTTTTTCTTGGGGATGATCTTGATCACTGCCTCCTGTACGATGTCATGAACCTCCATCCATAGTTCTTCAGGCACTCTGTCTATCAGATCTAACCCCTTGAATCTATTTGTCACTTCCACTGCATAATCATAAAGGATTTGATTTAGGTCATACCTGAATGGTCTAGTGGTTTTCCCTACTTTCTTCAATTTAAGCCTGAATTTGGCAATAAGGAGTTCATGATCTGAGCCACAGTCATCTCCCAGTCCTTTTTTTGCTGATTTTATAGAGCTTCTCCATCTTTATAGGAATTCCCTGGTAACTCAGATGGTAAATTATCTGTCTACAATGCGAGAGACCTGGGTTCAATCCCTGGGTTGGGAAGATTCCCTGGAGAAGGAAATGGCAACCCACTCCAGTACTCTTGCCTTGAAAATCCCATGGACAGAGGAGCTTGGTGCAGCCTAGTCCATGAGTTTTCAAAGAGTCAGGCACAACTGAGCAACTTCACTTTCTTTTTTTTCTTTCTCCATCTTTGGCTCCAAAGAATATAATCAATCTGATTTCAGAATTGACCATCTGGTGATGTCCATGTGTAGAGTCTTCTCTTGTGTTGTTGCAAGAGGGTGTTTGCTATGATCAGTGCATTCTCTTGGCAAAACACTGTGAACTTTTAACCTGTTTTGTTTTGTACTCCAAGGCCGAATTTGCCTGTTACTCCAGATATCTCTTGACTTCCTATTTTGCATTGTATAGTAAGTATCCAAAATTATATTTACCCTAGTGAATATAAAGAGAAATAAAAATTTTATGAATAAATTATAAAATTGTGTTAGTAATATTCAATGTTGGTGAAAATCTAAAGAGATAAGCATAATCATATAATCATATGCTTTAGGCTAAAGTGTAAACTGGTTCAATATTTCTAGATGTGTGGTTAAATGTATCACAAAGCTCATATTCTTTTCTCCTTTATTTGTAGTTTCACTTAATAAATGATATATTGCATCAATGTTTAGCCACCAGATTGCTTACCAGAATTTTTCATGATAGTGAAGAAAATTGTAAACTCTTTAATTGATATACTAGCGAATGTACAGCTTGATTAAGGTAAATCCATTCTATTGAATATTGTAATCCATATTTTGAAATCACATTTAGAAAAGTAGTAATCATGTATAGATGTGAGAGTTGGACTATAAAGAAAGCTGAGCACCGAAGAATTGATGCTTTTGAACTGTGGCATTGGAGAAGACTCTTGAGAGTTCCTTGGACTGCAAGGAGATCCAACAAGTCAATCCTAAAAGAAATCAGTCCTGAATATTCATTGGAAGGACTGATGCTGAAGCTGAAACTCCAATAATTTGGCCACCTGATACAAAGAACTGACTCAATGGAAAGCACCCTGATGCTAGGAAAAATTGAAGGCAGGAGGAGAAGGGGACGATAGAGGATGAGATGGTTGGATGGCATCACTGACTCAATGCACATGTGTTTGAGCAAGCTCCAAGTGTTGGTGATAGATAGGGAAGCCTAGCATGCTGCAGTTGATGGGGTTGCAAAGAGTTGGACATAACTGAACAACTGAACTGAATTTTGTTATTTGCAAATTTGTACAAACACTTTAAATGGTTCTAATTTCCATATAAATGATTTTTGATGTTAAAAAATAAATTTAAAAAATAGTATGTAAAAAAAAAAGAAAAGTATCTAATATAAGAAAAATTTACATGTTAAAATCTTCCATAAAATGATACTAAATTATATTTGGATGTAATCCACTGTTTACCAAGCTTTTATGCACAAATGAAGATGTGGTGAATGTAGATCTTAATTTGATAAAGCAAGCATGGAGCCTAAGAGTCTGGTTCTAACAAATTCCCAGATGATGCAGTTAATGCTAGCCCATAGACCATAGTTTGAGTTTAGAATCAAAGGTGTAATCATTTTTGAGGGGAAAGTTGATGATAGATACATGGATACATGGATTGTAGATGGATGAAAGATAGATGGGTAGAATTAAAAGACAAATATTAATACCTTAATACTAGAATATTTATCTCTGTGGCAAATAACGAAGGCTTTATATCAATGCAGGAGATATAAGAGACAAGGGTCAATCCCTGGGTCAGGAAGATCCCCTGGAGGAGGAAATAGCAACCCATTCACAGTATTTGTGCCTGGAGAATCCCATGGACAGAGGAGCCTGGTGAGCTACAGTCCATAGTATCACAAAGAGTCAGATGTGACTGAAGAACTGAAGAGACTTAGCACACACCAGAGTATTTGTCTCTGTTGCAAATAAAGAGGACTTTATATCTTCTTATGATTTATTTTACTTAAGCTTGCATTACTTTTGTTCTGACCCTTTTTATCTCCTTATTTTAGTAGAAGCTCAGTAAAGAAACACAGAGAATCCCCTCAAAAAGAATAATTAATGAAAATAATATATCATATTGTCCATTAAGAGATAACTACTATTAATACTTGGTACATGTTCTGCAACACATGCAGATACCATCATATAAAAATATGCCAACATACATGTAACAAGTCATTAACCATATTCTTAGATTATATATATAGCTTTTATAACCAGAGAAATAAATGAAAATTTTACCTTTTTGCATAGATTTTTCCATAAATAAACAATGTTCTGTACCTGAGCTGTCCAATGTGGTAGCTACTAATCACATGACTATTTAAATTTTATTTTTAATTAATTAAATAAAATTAAAAATTCACTTCCTCGGTCTCACTGGCCATATTTCAAAGGCTCAATAACCACATGTATCCAGTGGCTACTTTACTCTACAGTGTGTATATCGAACAGTGTAATTTTCCTTGTGGTAGAAATTTCTACTGGACCACACCTCTCTCTAGACAGAGAGGTGGACCTGAGTTTTTCAATTTTCTTGGAATTTTGTTTGCTCTCCTAATAAATATTAAGGATTACTTTTTATTCTAGAGTTAGTATTGTTAATAAGCTTAAACTCATTTTAATAAATAAATGGAAATTTGTTTTATATCAGGAGCATAACCTAAACAAATGACTTGTCACATGATATCTCAATCTGTGAGCACTCAAACTTTAACAGAACCCTTAAGTGACTGAATCTACACAGATGTATCACACAAAGGCAGTCAAACTATTTAGAAAAATGATTGAGTTCACTTATTTTTTTCTCTTTACTAATTTGATAATCAATTTAGTGAGTCAATAACTCACTTTCAAGTGAATTCCCATTGCTTCATGGGGACCAGTCAAGTATTCTTGGTACAATCTACCTCCAATTAACTCCCTCTAGAAGAGTACTGGAGTGGGGAGCCATTGCCTTCTCTGAGACTAACAAAGGTTCATGTGTAGTGCTTCATGGTCTTTACACCAAGCCAGTAGTTCCATAGCAGTTCTACATTCAGGCATGCTTTCTGAATTTTAACTTGCTGACATTCTTGAGTACAGCTGCTAAAGTTCTTAAGTACAAGACTGGCTTCAAATTTGACTACTGGGAATAGCAGAGCTGTCATTCCTCTGAACCTCTAAAGCCAGGGAGTCGATGCTTAGGCTGTCTAAACATAACTATTCTGAGAATCAGCTAGACAAGATAGACACGTGTGGCTGAGACATGTTATAAAGAAATATGTGGAAATCCAAGTGAAGAAATGCCTGGAAGAAAGCATTTGAGATCATTTGAAAGAAGCCAGCTGTCCTGTGGCTGTTTCATGTTGTTAAGTGCTGACTCTAGTAATATATCTAATGATCAATAGATTTCACAAACTTAATCACATTTCAGGATGCAGAAAACTGCCTTCCCCAATTCATTCATCCTCTTAGAAGCTAGCTTTAAATCATATTCCTGCACCTTCTTGGGCATCAGGTTGCCTTGTCAGACAGAATTTATAGGTAATCATAATTGGGGTTTTGAGAAGGGCTTTGAAGCTGGAATTGTGGATAAAGAATTGATAAGTAAGGGCTCACCTTTACTAGGTACTCATGTTTGGGCCAGACCTTGCATAATCAGGTACCAAGTTACTCGGGACTAGGTAAAACCAGGAATCAATTTGGGACACGGTGATGAATCTTGAGCTACCTTAAGCATAGGCCCTAGGTTAGACCAGAGCTGGAAACAGGGTAACAAAGTTTAACTAGACTCCCAGATGTTATAAACTAGTTATAAAGTCTAAGAATAAAAGAGGCTTCCCCAGTGGCTTAGTGGTAAAGAATCTGTCTACAAGGCAGGAGGTGCAGGTTTAATCCTTGGGTTGGGAAGATGCCCTGGAGAAGGAAATGGCAACCCATTCCAGTATTCTTGCCTGGAGAATCCCATGGACAGAGGAGCCAGTGGGCTACAGTCTATGGGGTCACAAAGAGTCAGACACGACTAAGTGGCTGAACAACAAGTGAAAAATAAAAGTAGATCTGAGGGCAGGAGCATAACCAGGCACGAGAAAGGACTGGAATTGAACACAGAAAGTGTTTAAGGATCAAGATCAGAGAGGTACACAACTGAGGTACATAGAGGGCTGAATGTTTTAAGTATGCCTTTCTAGACTGGAGAAAGAAAGGTGAGATCCACTTAATCTGGACACAGTAAACAGCAACTGGCAATTTCAACAGAAGATAGGGGCCCTCATTAAGCACCAGCTGGTACAGGACCAAGAGGTTGAGTTCCCAATATTCTCTCTCTATCTTTTTTTTTTTTTTGGTTTTAGTTATTATTATTATTTTTTACTTTATTTTACTTTACAATACTCTATTGGCTTTGCCATACTTGCATTCTCTCTGTTCTCCTCTGTTTCAGGGAACTGTCCAGAGTCTTGTTCTGGAGAGGATCTTCTATCCCAGCTGCTCCTCTGAGTACTGACATAATTTCCATTCGCATCATTCACTTCCTTCTTTGTCCGGAGTTTTCTGCCCAACTGAGCTATGCATCCATCCCCAAAGTAATATAAGGGCAAGTGCCAAAGATAAAGATATGCCGAGCATCCCTAATACTCCCTGCCCTGTCTCATTACAGCTGCTCTTCCTTTTGAGAATAATCACATGCCCTCCCCTTCTGAGACAAACTGCCCACAGCGGTTTAGCTTTGGAGGGCTTCCCAGGTGGCACAGGGAACCACTCCAGAGTGACTGCAAGATGCCAATCTTCAGCTACCTTGGTGATTTCTACATGATTTTCTTATACCTCCTTTACAAAATAAGTGCAGTAATTATCATAGCAAAAACTTGAATTCCTGATGGTGCATCACCCTGCAAGAGGATTTATTTATTATGTGACTTATGCTTACAATTGTAGCTTATAATAATAATGAAAATAATAATCATAATAGGTGAGTATTATATAGGATTTTTCTAAATACTTTATATATAAGTATATTTTATTCTTACAGAAACCTTATGAGATTGAGATAATTATTCCACATAGGCAACAAAACTGAGATATAGAAGAGATAAGTCATTTGTACAAGGTCTCAGGTAATTAGTAGTGGAGCTGAGATTTGAGCCTACACTGATGCTTACCTGTAACTACACTACACTGTTCATTCATACTCTACAGTCCAGCTATAACGAATGATCCTATTTCCTGTCTTCACCTCTGATTCTCAGTCTGCTGTTCTCTCAATCTGCATGTCTCTCTAGAGAAAGCTTCAGTTTAGTTCAGTTTAGTCGCTCAGTCATGTCCAACTCTTTGTGACCCCATGGACCGCAGCATGCCAGGCCTCCCTGTCCATCACCAATTCCTGGAATCCACCCAAATCCATATCCATCGAGTTGGTGATGCCATCCAACCATCTCATCCTCTGTCATTCCCTTCTCCTTCCTCCTGCCCTCAACCTTTCCCAGCATCAGGATCTTTCCAAATGAGTCAGCTCTTTGCATCATGTGGCCAAAGTACTAGAGTTTCAGNCCGCAGCATGCCAGGCCTCCCTGTCCATCACCAATTCCTGGAATCCACCCAAATCCATATCCATCGAGTTGGTGATGCCATCCAACCATCTCATCCTCTGTCATTCCCTTCTCCTTCCTCCTGCCCTCAACCTTTCCCAGCATCAGGATCTTTCCAAATGAGTCAGCTCTTTGCATCATGTGGCCAAAGTACTAGAGTTTCAGCTTCAACATCAGTCCTACGAATGAACACCCAGGACTGATCTCCTTTAGGATGGACTGGTTGGATCTCCTTGCAGTCCAGGGGACTCTCAAGAGTCTTCTCCAACATCACAGTTCAAAAGCATCAATTCTTTGGCGCTCAGCTGTGTTTATAGTCCAACTCTCACATCCATACATGACCACTGGAAAAATCATAGCCTTGACTAGACGGACCTTTGTTTACTCTTTCTTTACACCTTTTCTCAAAGAGTTCAGTATTAATTAATTCATGACTGGCTCTCTCAAAAGTCACCTCTAGCCCTCCCACTGCACTAATCATAATGGTTTCTAATAACCTGTATTCATATATGTATCTCACAGAAGTGTGATCTTTAAAATGAGCGAGACCATGCTTAGTTCCTCATCATATTTAAAGTAACTGATATAATGTGTGGCTTAGTTTAGAACATAAATATTTATTTGCTGATTGACAGTATAATAAAAGAAAATCAACACAATGTGAAAAACTGATTGAAGGATAAAGAAAACATCACCGACATGATTTTTTGTATAACATTTAGGAAACAGCCTTTGTCAATGACTTGGGGGAACCACAGCATCGTCACTCAGTTCCTCCTCCTCGGGCTGTCTACTGACCCACACCAGGCTCTGCTCTTTGCGTTGTTCCCAGAGATTTACTGACACTGATGGAGAACCTGATGCTGCTGCTGGTGGTCAGGGCTGATTCTCACCTTCACACGCCCATGTCCTTCTCCCTGAGTCCTCTCTCTCTCCTGGATCTTTGTTTATCTTCAGTCACTGTGCCCAAGATGCTGAAGGACCTCCTGTCTGAGACAAAAACCATCTCGCTAAGGGGCTGCCTGGCTCAGGCCTTCTTTGTGTTTATCACTGCAGGGACTGAAGCCTGTCTGCTCTCAGCAATGGCCTATGACCGCTACGCCGCCATCTGCCACCCTCTACTCTATGGACAAATGATGAAGAAACAGCTGTGTGTGCAGCTTGTATGGGGCTCATGGAGTTTGGCTACTTTGAACGCACTTATTAACACGCTTCTAGCTGCCAACCTGGACTTCTGTGAGAACCATACCATTAGCCACTACAGCTGTGAGGTGCCCTCTCTCTTCCCTCTGTCCTGCTCTGATGTCTCCATCAACCTCATAGTCCTGCTGTCTTCCAGCCTGATGCTTGGGTTTGGGACCCTCCTCCCAATAGTCTTTTCCTGTGCTCATATTGTCTCCATCATTCTGAGCATCAGCTCCACCTTAGGCTGAAGGAAAGCCTTCTCCACCTGCTCCTCCCATGTCATTGTGGTGAGCTTCTTCTACATATCTGCTTTCCTCTGCTATCTCATACCAATTTCAGGATCCCTTGTGGAGTCGACCTCCTCTGTGCAGTGTGGTGTGGTCACTCCCATGGTGAATCCTCTCATCCACAGCCTGAGGAACAAAGAGGTGAAGGCAGCTGTGAGAAGAACACTGAATGTGTACTTTCTATGTTCCAGATGGGGGGAAAAAAAGCCAGAGGAAAATGGGGAATTAGAATATGGGTGTGGGGAGGGGGAGTCTTAAGATGGTGGAGGAATAGGACAGGGAGACTACGTTCTCCCCCACAAATTCATCGAAAGAACATTTGAACGCTGAGCAAATTCCATCGAATAATAAGACACTGTGAAAGTTCACATTAAGAAAACTTCCTGGCTCTACACAGTGTCAGTTGGCACAAGGTAAGTTAGCAGTGCATAAGAAATGAATACAAAGGTAGTAGGAAAGTGTTTGCTTAGGTAAAATAAAGGGGAAACTATGGGTTAAATAACCATCTGAATCCAGATAATGTGGTCAGGTCAGTTCAGTTCAGTTCAGTTCATTCGCTGAGTCGTGTCGACTCTTTGCGACCCCATGAATCGCAGAGCACGCCAGGCCTCTCTGTCCATCACCAACTCCCGGAGTTCACTCAGACTCACGTCCATCATGTCCATGATGCCATCCAGCCATCTCATCCTCTGTCATCCCCTTCTCCTCCTACCCCCAATCCCTCCCAGCATCAGAGTCTTTTCCAATGAGTCAACTCTTCGCATGAGGTGGCTAAAGTACTGGAGATTCAGCTTTAGCATCAGTCTTTCCAAAGAAATCCCAGGGCTGCTCTCCTTGAGAATGGACTAGCTGGGTCTCCTTGCAGTCCAAGGGGTTCTCATGAAAGTATTAATTCTTCAGTCTCATGGGTGCTCAGTTGCTTAGTCATGTCTGACTCTGTGACCCTCTGAACTACAGTACCAGGCTCCTCTGTGNGCTCTCCTTGAGAATGGACTAGCTGGGTCTCCTTGCAGTCCAAGGGGTTCTCATGAAAGTATTAATTCTTCAGTCTCATGGGTGCTCAGTTGCTTAGTCATGTCTGACTCTGTGACCCTCTGAACTACAGTACCAGGCTCCTCTGTGCATGGAATTTTCCAGCAATATTACTGGAACAGGTTGCCATTTCCTACTCCAGCGGATCTTCCTGACCCAGGGATCAAATCCACATCTCCCTATATCTCCTGCAGTGGCAGGTGGATTCCTTATCTCAGAGCCACCTGAACCCTCATCATTCTCAATACTTCTCAATAATCACTTGGTCTACTTACAAGGTAAAATACTTGTATCTTAAATTATTACTTTTAATTGAACTTAGGGAAGGTAGTGAAAGCTGTAATTTCACTATTAAGAGAGTATTCAGATATTGGGTAAAAAGAATCATAGATTTGGGGACCAGGAAGTAAGAGGAAAATGAGCATCAACTGGAGTAGCCCTTGACGATAAGCAAAAGGAATGAGGTACAGGTTCTGAAGACGATGAGTTCCCATATTAGAACAGAGGCCAGGCTCACAGAAACCTTCCAAGGACCTTGTTATCTCTTGCCAGCACTGGTCTATGGAGAATTCCACATCTCAAGCTGCACGGGAGTTCTGATCATTCCTTTTTCCAGGCACTGCCTGGGGCACATATCCCTGAAGAAGAGGACTCTCTTAGGAAAATGGAAAAAGGAAAACAGATCCACTGGTACAATTCAGAACTGCTGGTGACCTAAGCTGTGGTTTGTTTCAAGACAGTCACTGAACCAGCGCCGGCATGGTCCTGCAGGTGAAAGTCAGGTTTTCTCCTCAGAACTCCACAATAAGCAAATGAGATGCAGGACAGGATAAGAGGGATCAACAATAAGTTTGTGGGAGTTTGGGGCCATGCTCTGTGGCATATGGGATCTTACTTCCCCAACCAGGGATGGAACCTGTGTCCTCTGCATTATGAGTGCAGAGTTAACAGCTGGACCACCAGAAAGTCTGACAATAGCTCTTTTAAATATGGGAAAGCAGTGTAGGTTCTGGGCAGAATTTAAAAACCAAACAACCTGGATGGTCTCTATCTTCCTTTTGTGCACCCAGTTCCTTTTCATCCAGTTCTGTTCTCTACTTTCTGCAGAACATTCCCAGTATCTCACTAGCTATCTACCTTTGTCAATAACAATTTACTCAGGAAACATTAAATGTCCTCTTTTCTAATAACAAATTTCTGTCATGATAGAAATAATAATGCATATTATTATGCAAGCATAATGCATATTTCATATAGACACATTTTATACATTATATACATCTCCTTTGCATAATTTTAAAAATTATTATCCAATTACTTAAAATTATTAACCAACTGCGTTTTCCCTAAAGACTATTTTCTAAAAAGTGCTTATCAGCAAGCAGATATTGTGACATGATATATTTAAGTGTATTTTTAGAAACTTCGTTACCTTTAAGCTTTTTACTCACGTTTGATTATACTTATTGGTCTAGGAGCTTGTCAATCACAGCAACTACCACATATTCCTTTCTGGATAGTGAGGTATTACTCTTTTGCCAATGGAATCAGAATGCATATGTTAAATTATTTGAAGTTGCATTTCATTTTTACTATAATTAAAACAAAATAATTTGATTCTCTAATACTAGCATGCTTCAATTTTTAATGAAAAATTTTTTTTCAAAAGTCTATGATGTATGGCAAAACCAATACAATACTGTAAAGTAATTAACCTCCAATTAAAATAAATAAATTTATATNATAATTAAAACAAAATAATTTGATTCTCTAATACTAGCATGCTTCAATTTTTAATGAAAAATTTTTTTTCAAAAGTCTATGATGTATGGCAAAACCAATACAATACTGTAAAGTAATTAACCTCCAATTAAAATAAATAAATTTATATTTTAAAAAAATAAAATAAAAATTTTAAAAAGTCTATGAAGAGTTTTCATTCTACCATGTATACGTGCATGCTAAGTTGCTTCAGCTGTGTCCCACTCTTTGTGACCCTATGGACTGCAGCCTCCAGGCTCCTGTCCATGGGATTCTCCAGGCAAGCACACTGGAGTGGGCTACCATGCCTTCCTCCAGAGGATCTTCCTAACCCAGGGATCAAACCTGCATCCCCTGTGGCTCCTGAATTGCAGGCAGATTCTTAACTGCTGAGCCACAGGGGAAGCCCCTTCATTCTACTGTCCTTTCATTTATCTATGACTCAGGTAGGGGAGAAAGGATTGTAAGGCCAAATAAAATTGTACTTTCCCACAGAATTAAGACACTATACACTCCTTCATTTTTCTCTTCCTTCCCAAGAGTTTTTACATAGATTTGGAAATGTGTATGATGTGGTGGTTGATGATGGAAAAATCAGTACTAACACCTTGTAATTCAGACCAAAAACAAGGGTCTGTCCTCAATTGTTGCCAACTTTCTTTAAAGTATACGCCATTCTCTCTCTCTGAACTCTATTATCAATTCAGCATGGCAGAAAAAGTTCAAATCAATATTTTTAAAATATTTTGCAGTTTTTATATTCGGTAACAATAATAAAATATGCACAATAGTGTACCCAGATTTACTTACTGAGGCATTTTTTCATGTTTATGCTAGTACACTGCCAATATTATTTTAGCCAATGAATCTCTGCTTATGACCCAGGCTCTTTTGAAGCCTCTGCTCTGGTACTTGGAGCAAGTGTTTGTATGTGAACACTTTAATAGTAGACTCTCTGAGACCTCTGACTCTTTAAGCTCTGGGTGTGTGCTAGTCACTCAGTCCGGTCCAACTGTTTGAGATGCCATGGACCCCACCAGGCTCCTCTGTCCACGGAATTCTCCAGGAATACTAGAGTGGGTAGCCATTCCCCTCTCCAAGGGATCTTCCCAACCCAGGGATCGAACCCGGGTCTCCTACATTGCAGGCAGATTGTTTATCACTGGCACCACCTGACCTTACTCTAAGCTCTGCTGATTTTCAAAGTCAGACATTATGGGGGCTCATTATCCTAGTTCAAGTACCCCAGGATAAGGAGCCTGACCTGAAACTTGAACCTGTCACTTCTTAGGAAAGACATCCACAGCGAGGATAGCCCTCTTGCTTGTGGGTCAATGCACTTGTAGTGTAGGTTCTGATTAGACTGCATCTCTGCCCCTCATACAAATCCTGATGTGGCCTTTCTATTATATCCTTGAAAGTGAAGGTTGTTCAGTTGTGTCTGACTCTTTTTGACCCCTTTGAGTCCATAAGGCTCCTCTGTCTATGGGATTCTCCAGGCCAGAATACTGGAGTGGGTAGCCATTCTCTTTCTCCAGGGGAATCTCCTTGACCCAGGGATTGAACCTGAGTCTCCTGAATTGCAGGCAGATTCTTCACCATCTGAGCCATCAGGGAAGCCCAGTTCCTCATCTGTATAAAACTTGTTCTGCTAGTTTTCACGTTGTTCTCAGAGATAGTTTTCAGGTTGTTTTATATGTAGTTGTAGTTTTGATATGTCCATGGGAGAAAGTGAGCTTAGCATCTCCCACTCTGCAGTCTGAATCTAATCCTTCAAACATCCCTATACAACATTTTTTATCTATTCAACTATTGATGGACATTGAGATTGTTTCCACATCTTGGCTCTTGTATATAGTGCTGCAATGAACATAGGGGTGAAAATATCTTTTCAAAGTAGTGTTTGATTTTCTTGGGACAGATACCCAGATGTGGAATTGCTGGATTATATGATGGTTCTATTATTAATTTTGGTGGAAACTCCATACTGGTTTCCATAGTAGTTATACCAATTCACATTCCACCAACAATGCACAAGAGTTCCACATGACTTCACTTACATGTATAATCTAAAAAACAAGACCAACAAAACAAAACTCAGACTCATAGATACAGAGAACAAATTGGTGGTTACCAGAGAAGAGAGGGGTTGAGAGGGGTGAAATGGGTGAAGGGAATAAAGAGGCACAAACTTCCAGTTACAGAGTAAATATCATGGATACATAATGCACAGCATGGGAGATATAGTCAATGTTATTTTATTAACTTTTATGGAGACAGATGACTACTAGACTTATTATTGTGAACATTTTACAATGTATACAAATGTCAAGTCAATGTAGTGTACACACAAAACTAATACAATATGGTACACTGTGGTTCAGTCGCTCAGTCGTGTCCAACTCTGTGACCCCATGGACAGCAGCATGCCAGGCTTCCCTGTTCTTTACCACCTCCTGGAGTATGCTCAAACTCACATCTATTGAGTCGATGATGCCATCCAACTATCTCATCCTCTGCTGTCCCCTTCTCCTCCTGCCTTCAATCTTTCCCAGCATCANTACCACCTCCTGGAGTATGCTCAAACTCACATCTATTGAGTCGATGATGCCATCCAACTATCTCATCCTCTGCTGTCCCCTTCTCCTCCTGCCTTCAATCTTTCCCAGCATCAGGGTCTTTTCAAATGAGTCGGCTCATAGCATCAAATGGCCAAATTATTGGAGCTTCAGCATCAGCATCAGTCCTTCCAATGAATATTCAGGATTGATTCCCTTTGGATTGACTGGTTGGATCTCCTTGCAGACCAAGGGGCTCTCACGAGTCTTCTCCAACATTACAGTTCAAAAGCACCATTTCTTCAGTATTCAGCCTTGTTTATGATCCAACTCTCACATCCATACATGACTACTGGGAAAACCATAGCTTTGACTATACGGACCTTTTTTGGCAAAGTAAACATGGTATAATCAATTATAATTAAAAAGAATAACTAATTTAAGTGTGCAAATAACCAATTATGATATGTATAAAATTATCTCATACTGATTTAAACTGTATTCCCCTAATAATGTTAAATGCATACTAATTTGCTTACTATTTTGAAATCTTTTATGAAAGGACAGTTTAACTCTTTGCCTAATTTACTATTTGACATTTTGTTATTTGTTTAAAGGANGTTACTTTATGTTACTTAATTGAGAGTAAATTTGAAATTCAGATTTAAATTCAGAAATACAATGCATTAGTTATATTGATAAAGTGAAATTCTAGTATTTTATGAATGAGCTGTTATAAAATGTTACTTATTACATTTAACTTATGCAAGCTTCTGCTGCTACTCTTTATAATAGGGCCAAATAATACATGCTTGATACTTTATATGCAAATAACTAATGCAATATTTTGGATGACATATAAGGCCAAATAAAAATTAAACAATTACAAGAAAAAAAAAAAAAAAGATGAAGCCTGTTTTATCCAACCATGTGAACAATAGCTATATCTGTAGTTTTTGCCCGGTAACACAATATAAATGAGACTAAGAAATAACCAAGAAAATGGAAATAATACTGATTGTGTAAATATAGTATTTTAAATGATTAATGACTTAACTCAAATTATGGAAAAATATAGATTTTTCTGGGTTTAATTAAACATGAGTCTATTTCCTGCAGAGAAAATGTTAAGCAAAAAGTAATTTTAAATTTCTCAAGTAAATAGTAAATTTACTATTCAACTAATGATCAGTGTTCTACATCTCCCAGATATTCAAGCTGTTGTTGTCCAGTTGCTAAGTCATGTCCACCTCTTTTTGACCCCATGGACTACAGCATGCCAGGCTTCCCTATCGCATCTCCTGGAGTTTGCTCAAACTCATGTCCATTGAGTCAGTGTTATCACTCAACTCTCTCATCCTCTATCCTCCTAGTAACTCTCAGACAAACATTGGGGCAGGATTAACATGAGTTATTCAATTTTTTTTCTATCTCTCCTACTGGATTGCAGTGCATGTTGGTGAATAGTAATAAGTTGTTAACTGAAAAGTTCACTTTACACAAATAGAGATGATTTCCAGTCAATGCTTTCCAAGGCTTTCAACTTCCTTCACTTATATCACACACAATTATAGTATAAAATTTAGTCTTTGTATAAACCTGTAGCTATCGGTGTTTCATTCTTACTTCAGTTGTCAATTGTTTCAGAACAAGCTACTCCAAAATCCCATGGCTTAGAACAGCACTACATTATCATGTATTACAATTCTTTGGGTCTAGTAATAACATCTCATCTCTCCTCTACATAATGTCTCCTTGGCTACAACATTCAATATGACTTTTCTCATATGCCTAGAGTCTTAGATAGTGTAGCTGGAAGGCCTTGGGGAAAGATGAAATGCTTTGATTTAGGCCATGTGCCTGGAAACTTTCTCACTCACCTCTTGGCTCTTTTTTGGTAGTTTTTCCTAGTGGTTCACACTGGATGACAACTGGATCCCACAAAACAGGAAGTGAAGCTTGCTGTATTTTCAAACGCCTGAGCTCAGAAATCCAAATTACCACTTGTAACACATTCTTTTGGTCAAACTGGCCATGAGAATAATCGATAATCAACATGAGGAAAATCCAAACTTTAACTCTTGAAACTATTTATAGAGCAAGTACACAGTATGGGGATGTGTTGCTGGGCATATTCTTTGGGGACTAACTTGCAAAACCCAAAACAAAAATTGTGTCTACTATTTTATTGATATTGTGAAAATTTGAAAGTTACTTGGCTTAATTTAATTGAAAAATATTTAATAGTATCTTATTTGTGTTGTGTAGCTATGTTAGCTTTTGAGAGTTTGGCATAGAATGCGAATTTTTTGGATAAAATATGTAAAAATAAATCATGTGTTATAATTACAGTTGTCCCTCAATATTACTTTGAAGGTTATTAAAATTAACTTTCAAATAAAATAATAAAGCTTAGGAGTTATGAATGTTAGTATTTTAATTTAGAAAAAAATCTACAAAATAAAAAGCAAAATTAAACAATTAAGAATATCTCAGTTGTTTCAGTTGGTCAGAAGCATTTAAATTCCCCCATTCTTCATGTCTACTTATTCATTTTGCCTTATATTTTTATAAAGCTGTTTAAAAATATTGTTCTTTATGGTCTTATAAGCATATAAAAACACATTCACATACTGTCTTTGCCCATCAAACATTTTCTTTCATAATGAAATCATTTTACTAGGCTCTAATTAAATCAATGAACCATAAATATTAGGGCAACTGACCCACTGAAGAATTCTTGCTGTGTTCAGTAGAAGTAGTTCACTCCATTTTACTGGTTCATAAACCATGAAAACATCAATTTTATTCATTATTTTTCTTGGCACACTGACTGAATAAGTTTCCAAAGAATGAGACATATGGTTGAGTTATATCTGCTCTATGACTTTTCTTTCTCACATGAACATAATTTCATTAAATTGCCAAGTTTTTATTTCTAGACAAATACAAATATATGCCTATTATACATACTATCAAAGCTCTTAAATCATCATTTCTCTCAAAATAAAATCAATGGCAAAGGGAATATTACCAAGTCTCATCTGTCTTTTGCAAATATAAGTATGTTTAGATAAATTTTTAAATAATGGTTCATAGGAGATTTAATTGTGAGTAAATTCTTGCCCCTGACATTAGAGAGTGTAACACATACAAACCCTCAGTTCATACCTTTGAAAAAGTTGGTTCCTTCATTATATTTCCTAACCTGTCTTCCTTTAAATTCCAACACCCTTAGGTCAGGGGTGTGTGCCTTTGTTTTTGCATAATCTTTGATGATAACATTGGTTGAAGTATGATAAAGTATGGAAGGACAGCCAGACAGCGTAAAGGTGATCAGTAGGGCAATCACTGGAATATCAGTAGCTGATTATGGTTGGAATTCAGAAGGAGGGATCATACATTTATCTGCAGGAAAAAAATAATTGTTCATTATTCTCAAATTAAAATTACACATTCCTTAAATGAAGATAGGCAGCAAATTATACAGTCTCCCTAATGGCTCAGTGGTAAAGAATCTGCCTGCCAATGCAAGAGACATGGGTTTGATCCCTGGGTCAGGAAGATCCCCTGGAGAAGGAAATGTTCCATATCCTGGCCTGGACATAGAAATCCCATGGACAAAGGAGCCTGGCAGGCTACCGTCCATTGGATCACATAAGACATGACTTAGTGACTAAACAATAAAAACAACAAATCCATCATGCATTTTAGATTTCTTACTTTACTTTGTATAAATATGTTTCCTGGTGAAGTTGCTTAGATTTTTAAGTTGCCTTGCTCTTCGTGCAATATTTTTGCTAAAATTTCTTTTTAAATACCATCAGCATGAAGCTATATCCTTTATCTAATCTCTAAGCAAAATGTATGAAACATATTTTCAAAATATTTTCTGACACCTAGCAACTATGCTAACTGCTATGGAATCCATTGTGAATTTTCATCATCCATGCTATTCCAGGCATTAAGATTTTGCACATCATCCCTGCTGCTCACCATCTTCAATTTTATTCTTTTCCTTCAAGATGTTATCTTCTCTTACTGGGATATTGTAATGGAGGCCAAGCTGATCTTCCTGTTTCCAATCCCAGAAATGCTAACTTTGCCATAATAAATGATTTATATATTTCAGTTAATGCATTTTTAAAGTAATCTTCTCTATTCCCAATAGTATTGCTGAAACTGAAGATAATCCCTGGATACAATTAGGGTGCTCAGCCTGGTGCTCTGTGACAACCTAAACGGGTGAAATTATTGGGGGGAGTGGGATGGAGATCGAGAGGAAAGGGACATATATACTCATAACTGATTCATATTGTAGAGAAGAAAGTAACACAACATTGTAAAGCAATTTTTCCTCAATTGAAAATTTATTTTTTTAAAGAAGGAAATCGGTAGATATAAAACCATGACTTAAAGTTTTTATAAGTATGCTTCAGACAGCAAGAGGAAGAGAGTATCAAAGTACATTTTCTCAAAGCACATAATACTTAGGTTGAATGTAGGGGGGGGGGAGTATGAATCAAAAGAACAGATTTTGAGTAGGAGCAGTGCAAATTATGAAAAGTTTTGACGGTTCTGTTGTNTAAGTATGCTTCAGACAGCAAGAGGAAGAGAGTATCAAAGTACATTTTCTCAAAGCACATAATACTTAGGTTGAATGTAGGGGGGGGGGGAAGTATGAATCAAAAGAACAGATTTTGAGTAGGAGCAGTGCAAATTATGAAAGGTTTTGACTGTTCTGTTGTTGTTGCTGCTGCTGCTGCTAAGTCGCTTCAGTCGTGTCTGACTCTGTGAGACCCCATAGACGGCAGCCCACCAGGCTCACCTGTCCCTGAGATTCTCCAGGCAAGAATAATGGAGTGGGTTGCCATTTCCTTCTCCAATGCATGAAAGTGAAAAGGGAAAGTGAAGTTGCTCAGCCGTGTCCGACTCTTAGCGACCCCATGGACTGCAGCCTACCAGGCTCCTATGTCCATGGGATTTTCCAGGCAAGAGTGTTGCAGTGGGATGCCATTGTCTTTTCCATATGTTCCATTAGGGATATTCTATTCCAAAGTAGTTATGAGTTATATAGGATTATGCTTCCCTGATGCTGGGAAAGATTGAAGGCAGAAGGAGAAGAAGGCATCAGAATGTGAGATGCCTGGATGACATCACCGATGCAATGGACACAAACTTGGGCCAACACTGGGAGGTCGTGAGGGACAGGGAAGCCTGATGCACTGCAGTCCATGGGGTCACAAAAAATCAGACGTGACTGGGTTAAGTGAACAACAGCAACGTGCTCCAAATGGTATCCAACCTCCCAGAATACTGGAAATAAAAGCAAAAATAAACAAATGGGATCTAATTAAAATAAAAGCTTCTGCACAACAAAGGAAACTATAAGTAAGGTGAAAAGACAGTCTGAATGGGAGAAAACAATAGCAAATGAAGCAACTGACAAACAACTAATCTCAAAAATATACAAGCAACTTATACAGCTCAACTCCAGAAAAATAAATGACCTGATCAAAAAATGGGCCAAAGAACTAAATAGACATTTCTCCAAAGAAGANCAATTCTTTGGTGCTCAGCTTTCTTCACAGTCCAACTCTCCAGAGTGTGATCTAATTCTTAATATAATTTAGGCCTACCTAGTGGTCTGTGCTAACACACTGAACATCATAAAGAAACCAATTATTAGGTATTTCACACTTCAAACACTCCTTGCTTTAGTTTATTAATGGAAATAAATGACAGAGAAAAAAGTGGTAACTTAATGCAGAAAGATTTTAAATTACACTCAGTCGCTATTAACTTTGACAACCCACCAACTAATATATAACAAGACAGCATCTCCCCCACGAATATAACTAAAACTGCATGAATACAAAATAGTGTTTAAAACAAAGGTAGAATCTTATGACAGAGAAAAACCTATTGAGAGAGAAGCACCCAATTGTCTGAATTTCTCTCTAATTTGTTGAAAATCAGCATTATATGTTGTCAACTTAGAGACTATCTAACCCATCCCAGGAGCTTCTCAGCTACTCCATCTTTTAACTACCTATTATATTTCATTAGTTATGTCCACATGTCTCCTTGTTTTCTCCTTCAGCCTCACTTTTACTTCCCTAAGGCTCCTTCCTATCTACCATTCCCTTCCATTTTGCACAAACTTCAAGAAGTTCTCTCGTTGATCTTCTTTTGACTTTTATATCTTGAGATTAACTTTAGAAAATATTCATGCTGTAAATTCTGGGAAAATATTGATGCATTTCTCCCTGCCACCTTCTCACCAATTAACAGTCTAAGACAGAAGAAACTGTCTTATAACCAACTTTTCAATGCAATTCTTTTCTTCCTCCATCCATAGGAAGTTCAGAATACACCTTATCAGTGATGCTTAAGGTCATTAGACTGACAAGTAACTACAGAAAGCCTATAATGATAGCCTATAATAATCTGACTACAGATTATTTTGCTAACTATCCTATGTCATCTATTAGTAATGTACTCTTTGATCTAGATCAAACTGAATAGAACCGGGGAAGAAAAGGGATTAAAAAAAGGTAAACAATAAAAGATGAGTATATAGTACCAGATAGGAAGCCCCCTCCCCTATTTACAGATTCTAACATAAATAACTATGAAAGCATCTATCCTCATTTTCATTAGTTAAATATTTCTTCTTGAGAAACTAGTATGGCCCCATAGGGAGATAGCTGTATGTGTGTATATTCAAAGAACCAATAAAGGGCACCAACAATTCCATAAAAATGCAATGCCTGGAAGCAAAGGTAAATATAAAAAGGCATTCCACAGACAATATCCCAGTCAGTAAACACCTCTGAGCAACACCCAGAAATATTTATTACTCGCCTAACTTCCTAAAACCATAAATCTCCCGATAAACAATGCCTTGAACACCCTGTGAAAATAACCAAGGCTACTCAGTTCAGTTCAGTAGCTCAGTCGTGTCTGACTCTTTGTGACCCCATGAACCACAGTACGCCAGGCCTCCCTGTCCATCACCAACTCCCNGTGTAGGGGGATGATCCAGAGAGACGTTGTGGGGTGGGAGGTGGGAGGGGGATTCAGGATTGGGAGCTTGTGTACACCTGTTGTGGATTCATGTCAATGTATGGTAAAACCAATAGAGTATTGAAAAGTCAAATTAAAACAATAATTTAAAAAAAAGTATGAATTAGAAAATTTTCAAGAATTATAAGAATGGGAAGATAACTTTTGGAATATTTAGGAGTTTTCAATAGAATATGATACATGATTTGAAAACAGGGATAAGTCCAAGATGAAATATTGATTTGAAACAATAAGAATTAGCAATTTTGTGGAAAATATTGGAAGCAGGAATATAAGAGCGACATTTGGTGAAGGTTGGAGAGCAAGGAATAACTTCAGGTTTAGATATTTTATGTTTGATATTGAAATCATCAACATGCAGAAGACAGCTGAAGCCATATGAATAAATATATTTTTCTAAAGGAAGACTTTATATTCAAAGATGACTTAAAATTTCAAGGAAAACCACTGAAATGTAATTATCAAAATGTGATATGGAGAACAAAATATAGAGGATTACTGCACATGAGGTCAAATCCATTTCAGGATGAAATCTGTATTCAACTTGTCAAATATGGATGCTGGAATCCAGTGGTCATGTGTGGATGTGAGAGTTGGACTGTGAAGAAGCTGAGCACCGAAAAATTGATGCTTTTCAACTGTGGTGTTGGAGAAGACTCTTGAGAGTCCCTTGGACTGCAAGGAGATCCATTCAGTCCATCCTAAAGGAAATCAGTCCTGGGTGTTCACTGGAAGGACTGATGCTAAAGCTGAAACTCCAATACTTTGGCCACTTCATGCAAAGAGTTGACTCATTGGGAAAGACTCTGATGCTGGGAGGGATTGGGGGCAGAAGGAAAAGGGGATGACTTAGGATGAGATGGCTGGATGGCATCACCGACTGGATGGACATGAGTTTGAGTGAACTCCGGGAGTTCGTGATGGACAGGGAGGCCTGTTGTGCTGTGATTCATGGGATCGCAAAGAGTTGGACATGACTGAGTGACTGAACTGAACTGAAATAAAGCAATAATGATACTAAATATTTTCATTGAAGTATATTTGATTTACAACATATTGTTAATTTCAGATGTATAGCACAGAGATTCAGTTTATATATACATGCATAAATATGTGTATGTATATATGATTCCTTAGTAATTAAAAGTGAATATCATTTGCTGTAAAAATAAATGAAATTATATAATGCAAATGTCATCTGAAGCTAAAAAATAGTTTTTATTATATGAAGAAATAATGTAAATATTTAAGATAACATTGTGTTCAAATAAGTTTATGTAAAATGGAATATTTAGTTGTCAATACCTGTATTAGGAAAGAAAATCACTTGGAAATTTTCTATAATTTAACTTCTATAATATAAAAAATTAAACTTATAAATTTTATAAATAAAAATTTTGAAAAGTCTATGACATTACTTGAATTTCTTCCAAAAGATGGTTACTTTATTCAATGGTGTTATATTTCTTTTATCTTGTCTTTCTTTCACATATTCCACTAATATTTACTGACCATGTACTTTGAAATAGTCTATGTGCTATTCCTTTGGGATATATTCATAAACATGAGCAAATTTTTGCCTCACAGAGGTGGAAACTAAGAGATCAAATGGTGAACCCTTGTTCAGCTTAAAGAAAGGGTATTGCACTTAGCCAATTCATTTNCAAGCAAGGTGAAAAGACAGCCTTCTGAATGGGAGAAAATAATAGTAAATGAAGCCACTGACAAACAACTAATCTCAAAAATATTCAAGCAACTTAAGCAGCTCAATTCCGTATTGATTCAAAGACATAGTAAACATAAGTTTTAGTTATCTTAACATTTAGTTATCTTAACATTCATCTTCTTCATAGTTGACTAAACCATTTCCTGAGAATGTCATTAAAAGCATATTTCACTGTTACATTTTTAGAATTCATTTCTTTTCATTGTTTAGAACACAATTTGAGTTAGACTTTCACCCTTAAAAGTAACATTTTATTAGACTTTTTTGCACAACATTTCCTCAGTTAGAATCACTCCTGAACTGGTTTAGTGGGTTAATTGGTAAAAATATTGATGAATTTCTTGTCACAAATTGACAGACTGCTTTCTGAAAGGGCTGACNTTTCACCCTTAAAAGTTACATTTTATTAGACTTTTTTGCACAACATTTCCTCAGTTAGAATCACTCCTGAACTGGTTTAGTGGGTTAATTGGTAAAAATATTGATGAATTTCTTGTCACAAATTGACAGACTGCTTTCTGAAAGGGCTGACCAGTTTAAAGCCAGAAATGATGCTAACAACTGTTTCTCCTTTGCCTTAGATATCACTGTCTTCAAAAAATAATGTACTAATTTGAAAAGCAAGAAACAATATGGATTTTATGATTTGTATTTCTTTGGTTATTAGTGATAATAAAATATTCTGTGCCTTACTAAATATATTTATTCTTCTATTTTCTTCATTATCTATTTTATCTACCTTAATACATAGCAGGCAATTTCTCAAGGTCTTTAACAAACTCACCTCATTACAATTGATCTGATCATGGCTTTTCTTAACTTCATCATTGACCTCCCCCAGGTGAAGCCTCTTCTTAGTAGCTGTCAAAAATCAGAATAAAATTTTTTTATTCAATAAACACAGTAACCCTCCATGAATGTACCTTCCATGAATAATAGACTATTTCTATTGCTTTCCTGGACTTAAACTGGGGCATAAACTCCATATATATATGTGTAACTCCAGAAGTCAGCATTCCTTGGAAGATCTGGGTCATAGGGTGACTGTTGTTATCACTCTGAAAGAGCCTGGTTATAGTCAGCATTCTAGTATCACTTGGATGGCAGTGATTGAGAGAAAAAATACTAAAGACGCAGGCATATACCTTACAAGGGAAAACGGAAAGGGCACATTAGTATTATAGCATAAAGGCAGTCCTATAGATCTCACAGCTATCCCCCCTATCATATCTGAAGACTATTCCTACTAGGCAGATGACAATAGAGGCAGGACAGATTCTTGAGAGGAAATTTTATTTCATTTTATTGTTACACTTCATTTGCTGGGAAGTTTTAGGATCTCAAGTCCAGGAGGCAGGAAGAGAGAACCAAGGAAGCTAGGGGAAAGGGACCCAAGATATACAGGAGTTTTGCAATAAAGGGCAGGTAGTCTGAGAAGGCTGTACAAATAGCTGAGAAAAGAAGAGAAGTGAAACGCAAAAGAAAAAAGGAAAGATATAAGCATCTGAATGCAGAGTTCCAAAGAATAGCAAGGAGAGATTAAGAAAGCCTTCCTCAGCGATCAATGCAAGGAAATAGAGGAAAACAACAGAATGGGAAAGATTAGAGATCTCTTCAAGAAAATCAGAGATACCAAGGGAACATTTCATGCAAAGATGG